>JAFIDM010000006.1:523753-592521 GCA_023159025.1 Thereuonema tuberculata | reverse complement strand
GCATATTTATTGTCCGTTGGTGAATTTCTCTCTCTATTTAAAACTGATTATTGTCTAAAAAAAATATAGATATCAATACTCCTAACACTGACTCTGATATTGTAATATTAATATTATAACATCTTAATATTGCTTCATGTATTCTCAAAAATAATATTTCTTTTTTCTTTAGAAGAAGCTATTCGTCATCAACTTAAGCAGAAATACTTGAAGAGAAACCCCATAAAAAATGCACTTTGTCTAAAAGAAAGAAATATAACTAATTATAAATTTTGTGATCTTCAAATTGAAAGAAAGAATACCAGTGGAAACAAAAAGAGCAACAACAAGATATCCCTAGAGAACCTTTTCGAATCTAGGGAAGATAATACACTGATTAGTAGTAAGATATTTGTTGAAGGTAAAATGGGAAATGGAAAATCAACATTTTGTTGGCATCTGGCTCAAGAATGGGCACTTGAAAAGCAATTTATGAATCAATTTAATTTTCTGTATGTAATTCCATTGATACAATTGAGAAATTTTACATTACAGCAATATATAGAGAAACAATATTCTTTTGATGGATCTCAGAGTATTTTAAAAGCAGCAAAGTCCAAGAAAGTACTGTTAATACTTGATGGTTTAGATGAGATTAAAGCCAAGAGCCAAATCTTTAGAGAAATTACTGAAATGAGAAATGAATTCGCCTTAACTGTTATTGTGACATCCAAACCATTGAAAGATAGCGTAGAAGAATTAGAGGACTTTGATGAATACAAAGTTAATGGATTGGAAACTAATGGAATTCAAAAATTCTTAAAACAGTATTTTAATAACATAATGCTGGATGAAAAATCAATAATTAAATCGGAATTTCAGGATTTACTTCATTCTCCACTACTTTTACGCTTATTATGTCTTTCCATTGACTATGACACTCAAATGTTTTTTATGTGTCTTCTGCAGTCAACGGAAACTCAGGGAGACATCTTCAGTAGAGCAGTTAGTCATATTGTGGAACAATATTTTGAAAATTATTCTAGGGAGCCAAATACAAGTATGTATTTGTTTCGAAAGCCAAAAAATGAAATGGAGAAAGAGTATATAAGAAACTTTAACAATTTTGCTGGTCTTGCGTTGAAGTCGCTACAGAATGATCAAGTGTTTTTCACCCAAGAGGAAATAGAAAGAACTCACTGCGAACTCTTAGTAATATTAGGATTTCTTGTAAGAATTGATAATTCTGAAAATGAGGAAATCTATGAGATATTCCATGATTCGTTTTTAGAGTTCTTTATTAGTTTCTATTTGAAAAACTTATTTTTGGAGGATAAAACTAAATTTAAAGAAACTTTTTCTGGTTTGAAGTCTCAATTTCAAACATCAATGATTCTTCCTTTTTTATTTTGCTTAATGGAACGAAAAGTCACTGAAGTCATTCAGGAATTTCCCTTTGATTATTTTTATCAAGAGATAAAGTTTTCGGATTTGCTGAAAGAATGTGACAGCTGTAAACACAGTATTTTCCATTTGTTTGATTCAGTCTCAGATTTTCTGACTGTGAAAGCAGTTTTTGAAAAAGAAGAAATTCAGATTTTACAACAGGATTTCAACTCACTTTATGAAGGATCTCTCTCCTTGGAAAAAACTAATTTCACCTCAAATAGGAAGATACCGTTTTGTGATTTCAATTTGCATTCTAATTTTTGTTTTGGATACGAAGGCTTAGAAGTATTTCAAAACACACACATTGATCAAATTTCAGTGAAATTTCTTGAATCTGATGATTTACTTTCAATTAACTCTGCTCACCATTGTTACAGTGATTCTCAATTGTGCCTGTTGATTGAAACACTTTTCAATCGAAAACCAACTAAACTTGTAATGTATTTTCTCAATTGTGAATCATGTAACTTAAAATTAATACAGTTTCTTGTTTCATGGCAGTTTGTACGTTTGGAAAGTGTTACCTTCGTAAAATGCCATTTCTCTAACAAAGAGATCGAGTTGATATCTCAGCTACCTCACCACAAAAAAGTAAAAAAACTGTATTTAAATTCTGATCTATCTGAGCTTAATGGTTGTGTATGTGCAGAAATCAAAGATTGTACTTTACAACCTTTAATCAAAGAAATAAGAAACAATAAATTAAAAGAAATTAGTCTTGTTGGCATTGTAGTAAATCAGACAGAAATGAATCAATTCATTGCAGCTGCAATAGAGTCAGAATCTGTTGATGTTTTGGACATTAACTATTTAATACAATTCACACCACTGACTGTAGATTTATCAAACCTGCGAGGACATATGAAAATGGCAATCAATCTAAGAAACTTGAAAGTTATCCTACCTAAAGATAGATTTTATAAGATACTTAAGTTATGCCTAGTCAACTGTGACTTCGAGAGAAATGATTTACAGCCATTTGAATTTTTCAATTGTGCAGAGATACGGTGTGATTCTGAATTTGTCAAACGATTGAACAAGCTAACAAACAATGATTGGTCGTGTAGAGAATTAACAGTTGAAGGAACATTCGTCTTTTGTTCTGAACTAAACTGTAAATTGGTCTGGGATTTTGCAGATATCAATTCAAACATCGAAGATCGATTTTCGGATATTGATTTCAAAACAAGTGAGCAAAATCTAATTGCTTTTTTGACTAGTGGCAGGATATATCCTTTCACAGTTGCAATGAGCTTGACTACCAAACAGTACTTGACTCATCTGAGAGTAATTTTTAATTCTTTATTTCAAACAAGAGAACGACTTCAGAAGTCGAATTCAAAAGCTAAAATAAATGATTTGGGTTTAGAGTTCTATCCTCAAAGGAAAAAATACGGAATTGAAAGAAAGGAAAGGCTTTTAGAGGAAAAGGAAATAGATCAGTTGGCTGAATATCTGTACAAATTTCACTCTTTTGTTTCCACTGGTATCATTGGTAGACTGACGATCAGGTTGTACAGACTTCAAAACCAAGGCCAGCAATTGATGATATTCTGTGCAATAGAAAAACGATTCAATCAGAATGAAGCACTGTCATGTGGCAGAGATTGGAATTGCAAGTACTTCGAGATCTCAATTACTGCACTAACGGTAAGGGACTTTGTATTTCGTTCTATTGTTTTAAATATCCGAAGGTCGCTCAATAAGTAATGCAACACATTTTTTTTCTCATTGCTTTATTACTAGATTTGTTTTCTTAGAGTTTTAAATACATCACCTTGTTTCTAAATGTTTTAGCTACAAAAAACTATTTTTAATCTCCGTTCAAGTCTACGGCCATACTCCACCGAGATATCATATATGTTTTGACGGTACCACTCTACTGGTCTGTGCCTCAGCCAACTTCGTATTGCGTCAAAAAGTTGCCATATCGCTTCCCGCAATTGCATCCTTTACAGGTCCGAATAAGTAGAAGTCCGAAGGTGGGAGATCAGGAGTGTAGAGGGAATGAGGGAGAACAGTCCAGTGAAGTTTTGTGATCTCCTCGCGGGTAGACAAACTTCAGTATGGTCTGTCGTTGTCGTGTTCACGTCTTTGTTGCCACGAACACACTGGAATCGTTCTCTCAGTTTAATAGACTTCACGTAGGCTTCTGAGTTGATCGTTGCACGTTGCAACATTGCAGAAGTCACACCTGTGTGATGTGTGAAAATTTTTGGTTTTTTTCATCGTATATTAGCCGAGAAAAAAAATGTGTTGCATTACTTACTGAACGATCCTCATATAATACAAGCGCACACACACACATATTTATTTTCTTTATTTTGAAAAACAAGCTTATTTTGAAATCACTATAAATTGTTTTTTTTTCTTATTTGAAAGAAACATAAAGCAGCAATCAGAATTTTATACAAATAAAACTTTACATAACTTTATTTATAAACAGTAAAAGTGTTATCTTAAATAATAATATAAATTATGTTTTTTAAATGATTTTATCATAAACGTTAACTGAGAAAAAATTATAAATGACGCAAAGTGAATAATGATGACCACAAAAAAAGGCATCAGTTTTAAAAATTGTCAAGAAAAAGCTAAATGGCGTAAATTTCTTGACAATGCACTGTAGTGGTATATTTTGATGAAATGTTGAAATAAATGATGAAATAATGGTTTTTACTCATTTGATTTAAAACAATCGTTGGTTCCCTGCTATGCTTATGATTTCGTTACAAATAGAAATTACAACATCATTAGCAATCTCTACTGTAATTTAAATTGCCTTAAGTTGGCAGTAAGAATAAAACCTTATAAAAAGAAGTTATGCACAACATAATAACTGATTTTCCATAAATTACAGTATTTTATGATATTATTGTCCATAAATTAGAACAATTTGTGATAATTACGCTAAAAAAATTGTTTTCCATTTGATTTTATGTATTGTAAGTATATGTATTATGTAAGTTAATTTCTAATTAATCTCCACACTAATTGAAGAGCTCCGGTAGTCCAGACTTTTAAGCGCTGGACTGTGGACTGGAAGAGCCCGTGTTCAATTCCAGCGGTGAAAGGGGAAATTTTCCACGGTTATTTCTCCTCAAGACGGACCCTATGGTTCAACCAACCCTACGTTAAATGGGTACCGGGCTTTTACTCGATGGTTAAAGGCGGGGGAGCGTCGGACTGACCATCCGGCCTACTTCTCGTTGGTCGGGAATAATGAACTAGGAATGTTGGAATGAACAATGCAACTATCTGGAAGAAGCGACTTGGCCTTTAGAAAAGTAAGACATTTAGGCTGTAAATAGAAATATGCAAAGGACAATAGTAAATGATATATAAAAGCCCAATATTGGACCCGGAGTCAACGAAAGAACGTTGGACAGAGCTTTTCCCAGTTTTTTAAAGCAAAAAACAGCAGGAAAGTGATAGAAAGCAAAAGAAATATAGGATATCGAACTCAAATACCACAGATTACTCATGAGGAATTCAATCATGCCCCAAATTCCTTAGCAACATCCAAATCTCCGGGAATAGATGAGATAACAATAGAGTTAATACAAGCATCATGTGAAAAGATGAAAAACCCTACTTACCAGATGATAGTTGAAATGTTGGATAAAGCGAAAGGCCTGAGGATTTCTCAACATTATTCCAATTCCCTAGAAAAAGAATCTGATTGAATACGCACAGTTCAGAACAATAAGTCTGGTTAGTCACACCTCAAAAACGTTGCTTAGAATAATTAAGAATAGAATCAGATCAAAGGTGTAAACATACTTGGAGAATAAACAATTTGGTAAGGGAATGAGAACCCGAGAGGCGATTTTGGCTCTCAGGCTCCTGGCAGAACATATGATCAATCTGGGACGCCGCCTTTTCATCTGCTTTATAGACTATGAATAGACCTCTGATATTATATCATGGGAGAAAAACTTCCCATTATTACACGAAATTGGGGTAGATGAACAAAATACCCGTTTTATACAGCTATTCGTCATGCAAGTATTTAAACAGCAAACGGTAACAGTATACTTACAAGAAGGAATGACTGAACCAGCAAAAATAGAGCGATGTATGAGACAAGGATGCCTTCTGTCCCAAGTTTTTTTTCAAGATACTACCGGATGAAATGATGAAGGAGGCACTGAGGAAAATCAATGGTATAAATTTTATTGAACATAGAATCAATGATATAAATTTAGAATCAGTGTTATGAAGTTTGCTGATGACCAAGCTATATTGGCTGGAAGTCATAGAAAACTTGAGAAAATTAATCAAAAGATAAGTAAGAAGACAATCGATTATGGCATGAAGATTAACTTCGCAAAGACAAAGGCGATGGCAAAGGAAAAAAGCCAACGACTTTGAATGTCCAAATAGATGGCAAAACAATCCAAAAGGTTAATTCCTTCCAATATTTGTGATAATTGACAGAAATTATCACATAGGAGAAGACAGAAAACTAATTAATAACATCAAAAAGAGAAGATTGAAACGGATGGGACACCTCCTTCGTCTTTCTAATGACAATATTTGATGAAAGAATCTTGGGGAAGAAGAAGAAGAGAGGAAGACCTAGGTAAACATTCATCAGACTTATCTGCAAAGACGCAGAAGCAGAGGGATATGATACTCTAAAGCGATGGGCAGAAGACAGAAATGTTGTGCTCTCTCCAACCATTTTCTGGACTGAAGGACTAAATGATGAAGTCTTTAAATGAATTCTTCATTAGTGACAGAATGACAGAAGAAGCTATTAGAATAATCTTAAAGACATTTCCTCATGTATTCTATGGGCAACCGTAGTTTCGAAAATTTAAGCCATTTGCTAACTATATTAGTGATGCATATACCAATATGTCACAATGAGCGTCTAGAAATTTCCTGTCTTAATTATTGAAAAACGAATAAATTGAATTTTTGAAATTTTAAAGCAATTTAGTGATATTTCAGTAATGATAGTTAATTTTACTTTATTAAAAAGACACCCACAGTTTTAATTTCGAACATTATATTCTTTACGCAGACTTCCCCTAATTGAATAGATAATTTTAAACATTTCATCAACACTTTTTGAAAAATAATATGCTTTCAAAAGCATTAAATTCTTCTGATACATTTTAAAGAATGTAAAGTGATAAACTATTTAAACTAGACTATCTCATTACTGTACAATATCTTATTCATTTCTGTATATTTTCAGCTTAGTTTTCACTAAAATGAGACTCATCAGATCTGTTTATGTATTCCCTCTCCCCCTGATAACTTTGAACCACTCGATAGATCTTCTAGAATCTGGAATGTGGGTTTAAGGTCTACAAACGGCCTTATTGTTACATCTGAAATCATTTCCATGTTATTCCTTGTCATGAAATAACGGAAAAAGCCAATAAAAATGCTTCAGAAAAATAGTAGAAACTATCCAATAAATATCTTCCGATGTCCTAGATTATGGACGTTAATTGTAATATTAACATGGTACGATATGACTGATATCACTCGACGTGAGACAATTTCAGTGCATAATGTGGATTTAATAAGTTTTTCAGTAAGTGTCAAAGTTGTAAATGTTAATTTCAAAATAAACATCAGCTTTCCATTGGTTTCCCTTTTAGAACTTAAATTTTTTTTATTGAAATTAAGCGCCATTTTTCGTCCTCTTTGAGAAATGTCCGTGTTTCTTTCTTTCTGCTTTGTTAGTATGTAAAAAGTGAATTTCTTAAACTCATTGTTTCATTCATTGAAGCAGTTCATTGACTTTGCCAATAAAAGCCACTTTTCTGAAGCAAAATTAAAAGTTTACTTAATACTGATTTTCCGAGGATTAGGATGGTTGAATTTTGTTAATGTAACCCTTTATTTCTCTGGTCAACAGGTGTTTTGGTTATAAGAGAATTATTTATTATTTTATGTTCTTGCGTTCCATTCTAATGCATAAAACTCTAATGCATAAAACTAAATCCTACAACAATATGCAAAACATCTCAGATATACAATTTTAGCAAACTGTTGCTGAGAAATTTCCAGGATTTGGGATATCGCATTAAAAGTGTGAAATAGTTTAATGTACTTGGTTTGCAAGTTTACGTACTTTAATAACAAATTAAATGGGTTTTACTTCATCAGATACCAAAGGCATCGCCTTGTCACTGCAACCATGCTCTTCTATCCTCAGCCGTTCTCTTTAATTTATAATAGCTTCGGAATTCCAGAACTTCTTTGTGTCATCCAAGAATTTTCTTCTTGGCCTTCCTCTTGCCATTTTTTCCTGCAATTTTCCCTTCCAGAATAATTTTTAGAAACTGTTATGTGTAATCATATGTCCCAAAAAATTTTGTTTTCTTTTCTCAATATCGTGTAATAATTTTTTCTGTTCTTCCACTTCTTGTAAAGTGTAAAAGAAAATTTACAAGATGCCCTTAACAAGATTCTTTTGTTTTGTTTTGTTTTTAGCAGTAAATCTAAAGCTACGCAAACACCATCCGATTTTGCACCAACTTAGTCGGCGAACTTCGAGTCGGCCAACTTCTGTCAGCCGCGATAGCAGCAATCCCAAATGAAGTCGGCCGCGATAGCAGCAATCCCATAATGCAATTCGTGTCCCCCAGCAGCTGTGGAAAATCCGAAAAAAAATCGAGGTTTTGAAACCTCTCTGATAAATTCTGCCGCATACAATTACTGCATTTCAGTATAAACTTTATTTATGTATGAAAGAAACTCGCAATACTCTGATATTCATAGCGTACCCGCTTATTTTCGACTCGAATCGGTGAACATCGTTTTAGGCGCCATTTCTTTCCATGGGCGTAACGTCATGACTGATGTGTTCCAACGCTGCCCTGTGATTGGTAATTCCGACCAACTTTCTCGAGTTGGCCGAGTCGAGTTGGTTGTGCAGCAATAACTAAAATAGCTGGCAAGTCGCTGAAAAACCTGCTCAAAGTCGTTTCTAGCGACTCGAAAACTGAAAGTTGGCCGACTAAGTTAATGCAAAATGGTGTTCGCGGGGCTTAAAATGTTGGTTTTGAACATAGGCGTAATTAGGGTGGAGCCAGGGGGAGTCCGCCCCCCCCCCCGAATGGAGTCCACCACCCCAGAAAAATACATATTAGTATAATTATTTTATATTTTAAATATATAAATTATATAAATATTTTTTAACTTATTGGCATTGTATGCATTATTTGCAACAATAAGAATGCAATTATTCGAAGGTGTAAGTTTAAATTTTAAATTTCTCCGCTTTTTTTCCCAAACACAAAGGGCCTGGCCCCCTCCAGAAAAATTCTGTAGTTACGCTTATGGTTTTGAACTTTATGCAGCATTCGTAATTTCGTAATTTTCCATGTCATTTTATGATGGATTCAATTCTAGTCTTGTGAATTTAACATACTGTATCGCCTCTAACTTTGGTACGAATTCCCTCAGGGTCCTACATTTGTCTTTTTATTGTATCACATTGCAGATAACTGATGAAATTGAAGATCGAATTGATCGTCCACCTTCTTCGAATCATTTTAAAAGAACTAATTTCAGGAAAATGGATGATGATGACTATGGCAGTGATCATTCTGAAATTAAATTTACTGATGAAGATGATGATGATTCTGATTACTACAATTTTAGAGAGAGTCGATTCCTTGGTAAGTATCACATTGTTTACCGTTGTTCTTTATAACTGACCTTACGAATAATAATAAAAAAGTCATTGATTCTTTACATTTTGTTAATTTGAAGTTTACTATATTTTTTTTAGGTTGGTGATAATCAAATGTAAAGAAGTCAGCTCGTTGATAGGCGAACAATTGGGTTGTACAATTTCTGTTTGAAGTTCCTATTTTATTTGAATAATGTAATGATGATCCGATATTCAATTAAATTTATTTACAATTTTTCTCTTAATTTCATATGTATCTTTTAAGATTAATATTACATCTTGTAAAGAATTGAAACTTGTGTATGTTTTCTTTTCAAATCTTTCGCCTATTTGATGAAATTTTTAAAAAAATGCTCAATTTAACAAGTATTTTCTTAAAACAACTATCAGTTTGTAAATTTTTGAATAAATTGCTTAGAAACAAAGGGAATCATGATATTTTATTAGGATTTTAATAAATTAAAGTTATGCGTATAAAAGAATCTTTTATAAGTACTTTTCCAATAACTAAAGAAACCCATTGTTCTAATTAATCCAAAAATAATTCAACAAATACAGCCCAAAGTTGTGGCTTAATAAAAAGGATTGAAAAGGTGTATAGATGGTTCTTCGTTACATCAGACTAGGCAAGTTTTCCTCTGGTGTATTTGCTCTTGCTCCACCGACAGGGTTCGGGTTGGTTTCAGCTAAAGTTCCGGTTTTTAACCCTCGGAGATTTTTTATCTGCACAGCGAATTATAAGAACTGGATTATTACATTTTACAAGAGAATTTACTGGAGAAATCCTCCTTCATAGTTAGTGCCAAACATTGCTCGCTTCCGAATCCATGCACTCACTTCGTTCGAACAGCAGATGTCCATTGTTACGCACATAAAACTGAGCCTCGCACTCAATGTTTTATTCCTATTATTAAGCTACAACAGATGGGTTATAAACGTATGAATTTAATACAATTTAATATAAACCAGATACATGTTTCGGATGTGATTTACATCCATTTTGAAATCTGGCGAACACAAATTTAAATATGAATACAATAAACAATTAATAGATATACATTTCCAATAAAGTTAAAAAATGTACGTTTTATAATAATTGGATATTCAACAAATTTGTAATATCTGGTTATCTCGTGTTTTCTATTAATTAATTGTTTCCTATATTTTTGAATTAATGCCTCTTTTTTTTCAATCTATAAAATACATTCACTCTGTAATTGCACGGAAGACTAAATTTCAAATAAGATATATTAAAATAGGCCAAATTATTAGTTGTTTTGGGTGTTAATAACTAACGGCATAGCTATGAAATTACAAGATAAATGATTTAAAAATTCTGTAGCTTTCTCCCTTTAGGTTTATCTATAGATTAGCCTGTTTATCTCCTGCCTTCCGAAAGGAAAAAAAAAAAAGGTCATAAAATATAGAAAGGAATAATTCGACGTTCGAGTACTGAATGTACAACACTTTCTGCACCATAACACAATACATACTTTTAAATTTATTAGCTGAGAATAAATGGTGAATAAATGTAGAATGATAACAACAAGAATAAAGAAAAACATAGATGTTACCATAAAAATAGTGAAGCTGAGAATAAATTAACAGTGCAAAATCCAGAAGAAATCCATGAAGAACGCTCTTCCCTTTACAAAATGGACTGTGCTTATAATATTAAAGATGCAGATTTGGGCCATACCATTCTAACTGAATTGGCTGGAATAAGGAAAGCAATTGACTTTGTGAATAAACAATATGATGATATACTACTTAAATTGGATGCGAATCAGAAGTTTCAAAAAGAATTCTTGGAAAATTTCAAAAAAATTGAAAAGGAGAACCAAATTCAAAAAGAAAAAATTCAGCACCTTGAAAACCTCGTTGAAAATCTGGAAAGACAACAGAGGAAAGATAATATTGAACTAGTAAATGTACAAGAAAGTGAAAATTTAATAGAAATAATAAACAACGTGGCAACTGCACTGAAACTTGAAAATCAAACAGAAAAAGTGGATGTAGTCCATAGATTTGGAAAAGCAAATAAGAACAAACATAGACCTATAATTGTTAAATTTATAAATAGAAAAGATAAAGAAACTTGGTTAACACAATACAGAAAGAACAGAAATATAACAAATATGGAGATTTTCAAAGATAATGATAAATCTAGAATATTTATAAATGAAAACCTAACGCAAAATCAAAAAACCCTATTCTGGAAAACAAAAACACAAGCTAAAGCTAAATCATACAAATTTATATGGTTTAAAAGAAATAAGATTTTTATTAGAAAAGATGAAACAGCCAGAATATTAAGCATAACAAATGAAGAGGACTTAAAAAAGATTTAGATAATTAATGAGTACCTCGATTGAATTAGGTGAATTAAATGAATATGATAATTTAAAGGGCGCATGCGCCCTTTAATTATAGGGCGCATGCGTCAGGGAGTAAAGACGTGCAGAAGTTCGCTCCGGTGATTTTCCATTCAGGATAAAATTTCCATCCACCACTCAATTTCAACATAGATTCCACTACATTCTACAATAAAGCAAGTAACAAATGAGTGAGTACGCTAAATTAAAAATCAAATGTATAATTTGTAACAAGCTATTAAAATTAGAAGAATTAAGATGTCTGGGTTGCGGCGCCGAACAACACGTGAACTGCGCCACAGAAAGTGAATTATCAGACTATGGAACTCCATCAAAAAGAAAACAATGGAAGTGCGCGAAATGCAATAAAATAACTGTGAGAAACAAAAAAATAGAAAACGGCTCCAAATTAGAAGAAAAAAAAATACAGTCGAATCATGCTTCAAGTCAAAAAACACCAGCTCTCCCTATAGACAAAATAGACCTACCCAACACATTTCAAGACCAGAATTTGAGTCAGACAATTTTGAATGAAATTGTGGAAATTAGGAAATCAATTGATTTCGTAAATAAGCAGTATGAAGACATCTTAAGCAAATTACAAAATTATCAAGATAGCCAAAAGAGCATAATGGAAAACATGAAAGTTATTGAAAATGATAAAAACCGTCAAAATGAAAAAATATTGCAATTACAAGAAACAGTTCAAAAATTGGAATTACAACAAAGGAAAAATAACATAGAAATTGTTGGAGTAGAAGAAAAAGAAAACGAAAATTTAAATGAATTAATACAAGTCATTGGAGAAGCACTTAACATACGAAACCCCTCAGACAAAATAGATGTAGCTCATAGATATGGCAAAACAAATGCTAACAAATCCAGACCAATCATAGTAAAATTCATTAACAGAAAAGATAGAGACTTCTGGCTTACGCAGTACAAACAAAATAGAAATTTAACAAATATGAAAATCTTTAACAACAATAATAAGAACAAAATATACATAAATGAAAACTTAACTCAAAATCTAAAAAACCTGTTATGGAAAACAAAAATGGAAGCTAAATCAAGAAATTACAAATTTGTTTGGATAAAGAATCACAAAATCCTAATAAGAAAAAGCGAAAACACAAGAATTATAAATATTAAATGTGAAGAGGATTTTGAAAGAATGTAAAAAAAAAACAAAAAAACAAAAACAAACAAACAATGATGATGGATAGTTATAACCAAATAGAATTAGGTAAACTAAATATTATAGAGAAGATAAGCACATGGAACCCTAAACATAATAATAAAAATATTCTCTTCTTAAATATAAGAAGTTTAAGGTCCAACTTTGCATATCTAATGGCTAATATAGATAAAAAAATAACATATATAGATATAATAATATTGGTAGAGGTGAATATAAAGGAGGAGGAAGCCTTTTTATACAATATAAAAGGGTTTAAAAAAGAACAAAAATTAAGAATAAATTCTAGAGGAGGAGGCATAATGATATGGTATAGGGAAAAATATAATATCCTAACAAAAAATGAAGAAAGTATAACACACGAAAATTTAATTTGCACTTTTAAAAAAAATTCACTACTATCAAAAGAATTAATAATATATATAATATACAAACCTCCACTAACGAACAAAAATAAATTTATAAAAGAAAAAATAAATCTCATACAAGAAAATGGAAAAAAAAATCTAATATGTATAGGTGATACAAACATAAATATAGATGAAAAAATTAATAACAAAATAAGTATAGAATATAAAAACATGTTTTATAATCTTGGATATTTAAATCATGTATACAAAACAACAAGATCTGTAAAAACCACTAAATCAAGTACTAACACATGTATTGATCACTGCTTCTCGAAGGCAGAAGATATTGATATCAACGCAAATATAATACAATGGGACATATCTGACCACTATGGAATCCTTCTTGAAATAGAAAAGAAAGAATTGCAAATAAAACAAGCGGAAAAAAAAAATAATAAAGAGAAAAATAATGTAAAAATAGATAGAGAAACTAAACAAAGAACTGAAAACTTTAATAGAAGAAATAATAAAAAAAAATGAAGAAGATCCAAATAAAATAATAAATAAGTTAAATAAAATAATAAAGAAAGCAAAATATAAAATAAAAAGAGAAACAATAAAAGAAAATAGTAGAAAGGATATATATGAGACAGATAATGAAGAATACAAAAAAAATTGGATGAACCCACAGTTGATGAAACAGATTCAAGAAAAAAATAACTTATATAAGAGATACTTAAAAAATAAAAACAACACAAAATTAGAAATAGAATATAAGAAAAAAAGAAATTGGTTAAAAAATCAAATTAAAAAGCAAAAAAATAAATACTTTAGAAAATTGATTAAAGATGATCCTAACGCCAATATAACTGTGTGGAAAATTATAAATAATGATATAATAAAAAAACAGAAAAAAAATAATGAAACAAATGAATTGAAAGTATTGTTAGAAAATTATGATATCAAAAAATTATTTTGTAAAATGAGTAAAATTTTTACTCAAAATGTTTATGAAAGTAATGAAAAATTAGAGAAGATAAGAAAAATGGAAAATGAAGAACAGGAATCAGAAAAAAACTCAATGGTTTTAATGTTGCCAAATAGAAAAGATATAATCGAAATAATAAACAATCAAAAAAAAAATCATTCATATGGTCCAGATGGAATAAAATTATTTGATATAAACAGTATAAAAGAAACAATATCTATCTTTCTCGAAATACTTTTTCAAAAAATTTATAAATCAGGTACATACCCAAATGCATGGAAAATAACATATACAATACCAATATATAAGGGAGGAAGTTCCAGTAATCTAAATAACTACAGACCTATTTCACTAATATCAAATATTTCTAAAATATTAGAAAGTTATTTAGCAAAAAGTATTTATGACTACGTAAGTAAAAGGAAGCTATTAAATCAAAATCAGTATGCCTATCAAAGAAATAAAGGAACAATAAATTTATTGAATCATGTTAATGAAAATATAAACAAATCATTAAACAATGGTGAAATAATATACATAGCATTTATTGACTTTAGAAGGGCATTTGATTCTATAGATCATAAAATTTTATTACAAAAAATTAAACAAATAGGAATAAGAGGGAACATATATAAAATGATAGAAAATTATCTGAGAAATAGAAAATTTAGAATTAAAATTGTCAATAACGTAAGTAAACTATTTAACTCCAAAAGAGGAATTCCACAAGGCTCAAACTTAGGTCCTCTCTTATTTAATATTTACATAAACTCAATATGCAAAAATATAAAAAATTCAGAGGTCTTTCTATACGCTGATGACGTAATATTAATAACAACAGACAAAAACCAACTTCAAGCCCAAGATAATATACAAAAAGATCTAAATAATATAAATAAATGGTCATTTAAAAATAAAATGAAAGTAAATGGAGAAAAAACAAAAATAATGATAATCAAAAACAAAAATAAGAAAATAAATAATAATGTAATTATTAATCTACATAAAATAGATTGTCCAAATATAGAACAGAATAATAATATCTTAATGAAAGATTGTAACTGCAAAAGAATAGAAATTGTCTCGACTTATAAATATTTAGGAATTAATATAGACAACAAATTATGCTGGAATGAACAATATGGTTATGTGATAAGAAAGCTGAGCTCATATGCTTTTCTCTTTTATCACATTAGAGATGCTATTCCGTTTAAACAAAAGATCATTGTATATAAATCCCTTGTAGACTCAATCTTGGATTATGGGTTGGAATGTTGGATAAATATGAACAAACAACAAATAGAAAATATCAATAAGAAAACATTAAAAATATTTAATAATGTTTATAAAAATTATAAATACAAATCAAAAAATGAACAATTAAGGATAAGAAAAAAATATAAAATATTAAAAATAAACGAAAAATTTATATATAAAACAATAATTAAAAACTATTTTGATGTGGAAAGAGAAATAAATTACCAACAAGGAGTATTAAAGACTAGATGTAATTGGAATAAAATATTTAAAATAGAAAGAATTAAAAATAATTATGGATATAGATTAGATAATTATGTAAAATATAAAATATTTAAGCAAATAGATCCTAATAAAAAAAATAATGTAACTTTTAAGCAAATAAAACAAAATATAATTTCAGATGTGATAGATGGAAAAATTAAGTATTAATTAATAACTTTAAAAAAAAATATATATATATATATAAAAATGCTCAATTCCTATAACACAGGTATACCGCTTATAAGTATACCTAATAGGATTGATAAACATTAAAAAAAATAAAAAAAAAAAAAAAAAAGGATTGGAAACCAAATATTGACCTAAATAATTTGTTATTTCTAAATATAAGAAGCCTAAAAACTAATTTTGATTATTTGATTGCAAATACAGAATCTGTGTTAACTTATTTTAATTTAATCATTCTAGTTGAAGTAAACATTAAAAACGATGAAATAACTAATTTTAATTTAACTGGTTATAACAAGATTTATAAATTAAGAATATCTTCAAGAGGAGGAGGTATAATTATATTTTATAAAAATAATTATCTAGTTACAGAAATTATTACTGAATCAATTACTTATGAAAATATAATTTGCAATATTAATATTTCTAACTCGAAAAATAATCAATCTGTAAATTTTTTATTGTATATAATCTATAGACCTCCCCATACTAATAAAGCTTTATTTTGTAAAGAATTAAAAAATAGTTTAGTTACTATAAAAAATACCACAAATCCAAGTAATATTATATGTTTAGGTGATATAAATATTGACATTAGTAATTCGATATCAAATAACATTACTAAGAAATATTTGAAAACTTTCTATAATCTAGGTTACATGAATCATGTCTATACAACTACCAGAAGTGCAATAACTAAAAAAAGTATTTCTAATACATGTATTGATCACTGCTTTTCCAATATGAAAAATTGCGATATCTATGCTAATATCATAAAATGAGATATTTCTGACCATTATGGCATTATTGTTGAAATTAAAAAGAATGGTTTAGACTACTGTAGAAATAAAAAGAATATAAAAAATAAAAATAAAATAAAAATAATTAATGATGATTATTTTAATAATAATATTTATACATTAATAAATGAAATAAAAAATAATTATTACTTGGATCCAAATAAATACTTGAATAAATTAATGAAAATAATAAAACATGCCCAACAGAAGCCTTATAATTGTCAGAAAAACAGACGTGAATACGAAAATAAAATAAATAATGAAAACAGCAAAAGAAACCCAATTGATCAAAATTTTAAAAATACTTGGAAGAATTATGATATACTGAAACATATTGAGGAAAAAAACTTATTATTCCAAAGATATAAAAGTAATAAAACTAACAAAAAATATGAATTAAATTATAAAAAAAAGAGAAACTGGTTAAAAAAACTACATAAATAAAGCTAAAAAAGATTATTATCGAAAAATCAAAAAAATAATCAAAATTCAAACGCTAATGTATGGAAAATAATTAATAAAGAAATAAACTATAAGCAATATAAATCGGAAAATTTGGAAATAAATAAACTTTTACATAACTTCGATGTCAACATAATTTATCAAAATTTTAAAAAAATTTTCACGCAGAAAAATAAAGACAAGAATCAGGCATATTCTCTAAATCACTGTAAATATAATGAAAAGGAAGTTCAAAATTCTATGGTTTTATTAAATCCAAATTCCAGTGACATGAAGCTTATTATTGATAAACTGAAAAATAACTTTTCTACAGGGTGTGATCACGTCACTATATCTGACATAAAAAAGTTTAAAGATATTTTTTCTCTACTAACTGCTGAAATTTTTAAAAACATCTACACCACTGGGATTTTCCCAAATTTGTGGAAAATTGCATATGTAATCCCTATTTATAAAGGTGGAATCCATGACAACTTTGAAAATTATCGTCCAATTTCTTTACTCTCCAACATCTCAAAAATTATTGAGACTTATTTAACAAATACAATATATAATTATATTAATAAAATGAATATTTTAAACAAAACTCAATTTGCTTATCAAAAAAATAATAGTGCGACCAATCTATTAGACAAATTTACCACACAAATCAATGAAAATTTAAACAACGGTAAAGTTAATTATATTGCATATATTGATTTCAAAAAGGCTTTCGACATCGTAAATCATCATCTCCTATTAAAAAAATTATATTCGATGGGTATTAGAGGACCTATTCATAAATTGTTACAAAATTATTTAAAAAATAGAAAATTTAGAATTAAATTAAATAATAACATAAGCAATCTATACAATGTTAAAATTGGAGTCCCTCAGGGTTCGAACTTGGGCCCATTATTATTTACATTACATGTTAATTCTATAAGTGATTCCATTAAAAATTCTAAAATTTTCATCTATGCAGATGATGTCGCTCTTTTATCCAGCGATAAAAATCACTTCACTGCTTTAAGTTTTCTTCAAGAGGATTTAAATAATATCACTACTTGGGCTAAAAACAATAAAATGGTTATTAACCACAAAAAAACAAAAGTGATGCTCATTAAAAATAAAAATAAAATTGTGTTAAATGATTCTTATTTTACTTTACACAATTTTAATTGTTTAAATCTAATTTCTCAAAATAGTATAAGATGTAATTGTGATAAAATTGACTATGTTTATGAACAGAAATATCTTGGTCTTCAAATAAATAATAAATTTATATGGGATACCCATTATAATTCAATTATTAACAAACTACACTCATACACTTATTTATTTACACATATAAGAAATTTATTTCCCTGTAAACAAAAATTATTGATTTACAAGTCTCTTGTTGGCTCTGTTTTGAATTACGCTTTGGATTGCTGGATCTTTTTAAATAAGTCTCAAATTAATAGTGTAAATAAGTTATTAAACAAAATACTAAATAATATTTTTAACAATTTTAATTCTAAGTCACAAACAGAAAAACAAAATATTAGAATTAAATATAAAATATTAATGATCAAAGAGAAATTTATTTATAGGGTAATATTAAAAAAAATTTCGAAATTAGAAATGCAAAATTTAATTATGAAAACATTAAAAATACTAGAAATAATTGGCTAAATGTTTTCAAAATAGATGGACCAAAAAATAATTTTGGCCTTAGATCAATTAACTTAATCAAGTATAAGCTTTTTTCACAATTAAAATGGGATAATTACAAATACGAAAAAATAAACCAAATTAAAAAACAATTAATTTCAGATGTAATTCAGGAAAAAATTATTCTAAATTTATAATTGTAATTAACTAACCTTTTCATTTATTTATTTTTTTTTTTTTTTCTCATATCAAAATATCAGCACCTATACCACAGGTATACATTACTATATAAGTATACCTAATAGGACTGCTAAGAAAAAAAAAAAAAAGTATTATTTTATGTACATAAGTTTGTGAGTATTACAGTACAGGTGAATAAATGAATTAGTCTAAATAATGTATGCAAAGACTCCCATAATAATTAACATTAAATTACATGATTATTACTTTACATTGGAATAGTTTTTTAATATCTTGTTAGTGCTTTGGAAGATAATGCATAACATTTAACTGACATCTTTCTGTTTAGAATTTGTAAAACATTCTTTTCCTTCAGAGCCACTAATTTCTCCGTAAATTTAATGACAGTCATCTTTTCGACATTCATGAGACAAAAATTATAATTATGGAAAATAAGCTCTAATGGCGAATATTAGGAAGTAGAAGGGTACTGTTTGTAAAATTGTAATCTTTAACAATTTTGTTTCTTATGCCTATTTGTATAAAATCAGTTGCTTTATTCTTAGATTTTTTGGCATTTTAAAAAAAAAAATATTAAGACTGTTGTACCGAGTTTAGAATGACAAACACTGTGTTAAAAACTAGTTAGGATCAAAAATTTTGATTAATTGATTAAATTACTGTAGGGATAACAGCTTAATCTTATTTGAGAGTTCATATCAACAATAAGGGTGCGACCTCGATGTTGGATTAGAATATCTTTTTAGAGCAGAATCTAAAAATGGTGGTCTGTTCGGCCATTAAAATTCTACTGATCTGAGTTCAGACCGGTGTGAGCCAGGTCGGTTTCTAACTTTGATATAATATAGAGTTTTTAGTACGAAGGGACCAAAATTTTTGGATTACCCATATAAATAGAAGCAAAATAAAGGGTTTATACAGATGAATACTTTAACTTGGCTGAAATTATGCATTAAATTTAGGATTTAAAGATGTTCAATACAGTTATCAGGCGGCAGAGGATGCGATAGATATAAGCTCTATTTACAAGAGTTAAAAGTTGCATTAATAAATTTATTAATTCACCGAAAATAATGTAAAACGTACAGATAAATGTTGGCCTAATTTGCTTTCCATATAATGAAATAAAGGAAATAATTGAAGGAAAAGTTAGCAAAACAGTTTCAGAATAAAGAAGAGTTCATTATGATAAAAAAGGAAAATCAAAACTGGAAATTTAAAAGTAGGAAAACGATTTCTTTTTATATTTATCAAAGTCTCATAACATTTATATTTTATTCCTTACCCTTCTGATTTTAGAGGAATAGAATGACTAGTATAATTTCAGTGCGGACCCAACTTAGTAGATCTTTACAAGATAAAGGCAATGTAATAAAATTTAATACGATTAAATTTTCTGTTATTTCATGGAAACTTTTCTGATTGATCCTTCTCAGATACTTATTCTCAATGAATGAAAAAAAAAATCGATGAACAATAAATAGCAATAATTATAAGTATTCGTCTATACAAAAATTTAGGCAATAAAATATTTAGAGTAGCCATTCAGGACAAGGCGGCGCGGCGGCCAGCCACGAGGCAATTGTGCTTCAACCCTGTATTGTAGCCTGTAACATTGAACAGAAAAATAAAATAAACATTAATAAAGGTTGAGACATTAATAAACTTTATTTTAATAAAGTTGTTTACTAAATGACATCCTAGTACAGCTGTTTCACGCTAATATGGCGATCATCATCTAGGAGCAGTCACCAGTAAACAATCAGGTCTCGGTACACGGGCCTATATGAAATATCATCGAAATCAATGTGGAGCCTGAAAGGCTAAAATAAACAATAATCTGATTTTAATGCGCTAAAAAAATTCTGAGCGGCCGCATGTAGCGTGCATAAATTTTCTCGCCAGTTTTCTTTTTGGTGAGTTTTTTTATTGTTTATTTTAGCTTTTCAGTCTCCACATTGATTCCGACGATGTAAAATAAAACACTTAAACCAGATATTACAGCGAATTTTCGGATCTATTGCCTAAAACCCTTTTTCAAGCCTTTCTTTTAACTTCCATTAAATAAATACAAAATAAAATAATAATTATGTAAATCAAGAATATAAAAATGATAATATACAATTATTATTGGAATGGAAAAGCGATTTTTCCATAATTCTGGAAAAAGAGTAAAGAGGAAGAAGAGAATTTTTTAAGTAATAATGAAAGCAATATAGGTATATTGTTGACAGACAATCTTACAGTACAGTCAAAACTTCTTATTCTATTTGGAATATATTTCGTCTTCGTTAAGCTGTTTGTGTATTTGTATATGCATTTATTTTAAAATGGCTGGACAGCTATCCTTAAAATTTGTACGATGCTTAGTTACAATCCAGCTTCAAATATGAGTACAATTTATATTGGTCTTGAACACCCCCTTCCACAATCGCTGCATGTTCCGACACTTTGCCAAGGACACGTGAACGTCATATAATTCAACAACAGACAATAAATTAATTTGCTCCGTATGGAGTGTTATCATTTTTTAAAAAAGTAAAAATTAATAAAAATAAATTGACTGATCAAACGAAGTCTTCAATGTGAACATTTTCTGTGTGTTTCTGCTTTACTGTTTCTTTTTATATGTATCACTAATATGACAGAACCGCATGCTTTTCAGACGGTACCTTTTAATGTTTTCATTCCGATATTAGTTTATTTTGTAGACCAGACACCCATATGTGGATCCGAGGAGGAGACTTCAAACAACTGTAGGAGATGAAGCTGTGAGAGATCATCTATTGGAAAATCGGTTTGGGGAGAGCAGTCATGTTCATACTTGATTTCTGTAACCCAAACTATCATTGAAATTAACAGAACATATTTCTTCTTGAATATTTTTGCTGATATGACTTTTATTCTATTTCTGGTCACCTGCATTTCTGCCAAACAAACATTGTTTCGTAATGAGAATAAAAAAGTCTTTTCCGAGAATAAAAAAGATATTTTAAATTTAAAGCCTACAGCTGTTGCCTAATATGTCTCCATTTCTCGATCATTCAAAAGGGATTGCTCTGTTATTTTGTGTTAATCTCCTATTAATATTAGGAGATTTAAGACAATAGTGTGTTCTCTTACTAATATTGACTGTGACTGTTCTCCTACTAATATTGAACAGTCATGTGCATCAATGCAAGTCGTTGTTAATTGAAAGGATAGTTTAGGTCTTGATCAAATTTGGAGAAGGTTACTCTTTACCAAAACCGATTTTCAAATAGACAATCTATCATGGGTCTGCCATCTATTGCACCAGTTGCGATGACCTTAAACTCTCTTCATCAGATCCACCATTGCTATTTGGTCCACTTTTCTCCTTTATACAGTCTTCTCTATTTTCACTGCTCATTACAGCTGGTGAAAAATCCTTATGCTATTTACGAAAGGCTTCTCAGAATGTAACATCAATAGAGATACCCCTAAGAATTCTTCCTTTCTGAGCTGGATATTGACTTGGTAGATGATAGGTAAAAAGCAGTGCTGGAAAAAAAACCGAAATAACATAGAAAATATATGAAAAACGGGTTTATTACAAAAATATTGAATTATCTCTAGAACATTATAAAAATATGGAATTCTCTCTAGAACTAGAAGTTCTAGAAGTTTCGCAGCTATTTTACTACATTATCAAGTCAAAGTTATATAAAATTAAAATAATACAAAAAAATGTTTCAGCATAATTTTGAAAAACAATAAAGTTAAAGGATGACATTAAAAATAATACAAAGGTTTGCTGTAGCAAATATTAAAACAGATAATATTAATTATTAGGAATAATAAGATAAGTTGAAATAATTAAAATGAAATTAACAGGCACTTTAAGAATATAATTAACAATTGATAAGGAATACGCTTAAATTAACATTGAAATAATTCCGTAATGACCGGAATTTCAAATTTACGATTCATTAATATAATCGAAATTTTTTTAGTATAAAATACTTCTTTGATTTGTAGTTTTTGATGGCTGTTGTCCATATCTAAAATTTTAATGTTCCCCCAATCAATACTGGGGTTTGGAAATTTGTATAAATGTTCAGTGATTGCTGATTCAATATTTTTATAATAAACCCGTTTTTAATGATATTTTCTTTATTGTAATTAATATGGGTTTCTTTGCAACTTTACGTCAGAAACGGAATAAAGGAATGATTTTTGAACCCAAAACATTTCATGTAAAATAAGTTGCCAAGACTCACATGCTCATAACGCTTTCAGTGTTAAAAAGATATGAGATCTCATGTAGAGCCAAGCTCCTAACTCTACAAGGCCTAACTCTACAAGCCCTAACTCTAAAAACCCTATATCTTGGTCAAAAAGTATGGCTTGGCCGTTTCGTGGCTGTTGGAAGACAATCCCATGGAGTTATGTCAAGGATATGGAATATGCCAAGGCATACTTTTTGATCAAGATAGTAGGGTTTTTAGAGTTAGGCCTTGTAGAGTGAGGGACTTGGCTTTACATGAGATCGGATAACTTTTTAACAGTGAAAGCGTTATGAGCATCTTGTCAACGTATTTTACATGAAATGTTTTGGATGGGATGAAATAGTTCCATGAAACCGCCAAGCCATACTTTTTGACCAAGATATAGGGTTTTTAGAGTTAGGGCTTGTAGAGTTAGGCCTTGTAGAATTAGGGGTTTGGCTCTACATGAGATCTCATATCTTTTTAACACTGAAAGCGTTATGAGCATGTGAGTCTTGGCAACTTATTTTACATGAAATGTTTTGGGTGGGATTTCATTTCTTTTTGTAAGATGAGATCTGATAACTTTTTAACAGTAAAGCGTTGTGAGCATGGGAGTCTTCGCAACTTATTTCACATGAAATGTTTTGGGTGGGATATACCTATCAGAAATTTTTAATAATAAAGTCTGCTAACTGCATCTTATCCTGAAAGTTTGAGCTCTAGTATTATTTAGGCCGAAGCATTGAGGGTACGACGTATTTCAGATCTTAATAAAATCCAAAGTATAAAAGCTAGATAAATGAAACTTAGCGTATTTCATTAGTATGGTAACTGCATCTTATGCTGAAAATTTGAGCTCTCTAGTATTATCCAGGGCGAAGCTATGAGGGTTCGATAATACATAACCAGACCCCCCCCCCCTTTATGAGGGGTTGGAATGTGAAAGTTACGGATTTCTTAATTTTTTTGTTGTTTGTGTGCTAATCCTAGCCTGCATGCCGAATTTCAGCTTTCTAGGACTTCAGGAAGTACCCTAGAGGTTTTGATGATCATGAGTCAGTCAGTCAGTCAGTCAGTCAGTCAGTCAGTCAGTGACGGAATCGACGTATTTTAGGTATTAATAAAATCCAAAGTATAAAAGCTAAATAAATGAAACTTAGTGTATTTGATTAGTGTGCAAACTGCATCTTATCCTGAAAATTTGAGCGTGTTATCCACGCCGAAGCTATGAGGGTTCGAAAATACGACGAAACGCTTCCAGAAAAGGTACGTAGTGCCCTTCCTGCCTTCGGCTCGTCTTGGCGGGGGCACTGCCGTGCCCCCAGATTAATGTAACGAAAGACGTTGTCGAAATGTTTCAAGTAGTAGTAACAGAAAACGTAACGAAAACGAAAAAATAAAATTGTTTTTTTCGTTAAAAGACGATACATTCACTGTCAGTTTTTCTTCCATTTCTGAATGTTTGAGGGGGTGGTAGATCCTATGGCGTCCCTCGATGGAAAAAAAATGTAAATAAATATAAATTAAACACAGTAAAACCTCGTTAAGTCGTCACCCGTATAAGTCATCACTCCGTTTAAGTCGTCGTTTTCCTTTGGTCCCGACAAGGTCTCATATACAATAATGTAAAATAACCCTCTTTTACCCGTAACCAAATTTAATTCTACTCCGGATAACTCGTCACCCTCAAAAATGGCCAAAAGCATCTTCTCCATTTTGCAAACCATCGTGTTGTCTTTTCAGCCCTGCTCCTTCACTTTAAGAAAGCCAAGCCTTTACGAGGAATTTGCGACCACGCCTGTCACTTCATTCCTTTCCTACCCCTTCGGAGGATTTGGGTTCACACTTCTCGCTGCGACTCTGTCGAGTGTAGACGTTTTTCTTGAACGCTGCTGATTGTGACTTCATTTCATAGCGAGTAAGCCCCGTTATAAGGGCTATTTTTTCTCTTGCAATTTCGTGGTTCGATTACGTTTTTAACATGCCAGGGAAACGAAAACTTACCTGAAAGAAAACTTAAAGAAAGAAAAAGACTTAATTGTACTTTTTGAAAAATCAAATGTTTTGAAAACAGCTTTTGCCAAAGAACACCATATTCCCAGGACTACATTAAACGATATTGTATCATCGAAACAAGTAATTGAAGAAACTGACCGCAAAGACAAAAGAAAGAGAATGAGGAAATCGAAGTTTGACAAGATCGAGGAGGTTTTAGTTCGATGGCTAAAACATGCCAGATCACAAAATGTACCGATTTCTGCCGTGATTCTCAAAGAAAAAGCCATGGAAATTGCTAAGGAGTTGAACATTGAGGATTTCGGCGGCAGCAATGGTTGGCTGGAACGTTTCAAAGACAGATATTGCCTTTTTTTTAAAAATAGATTAAAATGTGGTAACCATAAAAAGTATTTTTTTTTTATTACGTATTTTCCATTCATTCATTTGCATGTATTGATTTCTGAAAATCTTGTTTTTCTCACCGAATCCTACAGCAATTCATAAAAATACTGTATTTCAGTGTTTTTTTTTTTTGTTTTTTTTTTTCAAAAACTCCCACTCCGCCTAAGTCGTCACTCCACTTAAGTCATCAAAAATGTTTGGTCCCTTGAGTAACGACTTAACGAGGTTTTACAGTAAATAAAAAGATAATTTTAGTAAATACTTACGAATCGCCAACATTAATTGCATTAAAGGAATATTCTTGCAATAATAACATTAATATCAATTAATATAATTATTTATATAATGTTTTTAAAGTAATTACTAGCCTCCCCCTCCCCCAAGCACACCAAAGTTCCAACGTACATGTTTAATATCACCATGAATTAAAAGTTCATCCCACCTTAACCGTCATAAAAATATAGTCGTAGTAATAATAAAGGCAAAGACCCGCCAAGCCACGACGCGCAAGGGGCGATGATAAAATGACATTGCTATTATACAATTAACGCCACAGTTCATCCCTCATCCTTAAAAACAAGCAAAATATAAACAGAGCTCAGGCGGGCCTTGAACCCAGAACCCTTGTGTGGAAGTCTGGGACGTTGACCTCACCACCACACGTACCTCCGTACAGTGCCGTAGCTAGAGGAATGGGGGCCCCGGGGCAACAAATGATTATGGTTTCGAAAAAAAAAAAATCCCCTTCGTTTGGGGGCCCCTTTTGCTCGGGGGCCCCGGGGCACTGCCCCTGCTGCCCCGGTGGTAGCTACGGCCCTGCCTCCGTAGAATTTGGAAACGCTACAAGCATCTAAAAGAGGCTTTGGACTTTCAAGGGCCATTTTGTTGGGAAATAAAGACCATGGCACAAACCCTCGGCCACGTGTCTATTTTCGATGTCGGTCAGCCTCCACAAGTTTGAGCAAAATCCGTGACCTGTTAGTTGTGACATGGATACGAAATTAGGCTTAATTTTTTAATAAGCTTTATTTCAAACACAATATACATATTAGTATATCTTAAGAAAGATAATTTAATAAAAATTTATCATGGAAAAAAAAAAACCATATCGTTCTTAAAATGTTGTTTTGAATTTTATGCATGTTTAGAGTCTTGTGATTTCGTATCAAATTCTGATGGCGATGCTTGCGGACAGATTAGGCCATCAACATTCCTGATTTAAATCCCTGTGACTCCTTGCATTAGGATTTCAGTAAGAAAACTCCGAAGAACAGCAAACATTAACGGAAACAGATCATTAAACGGAAATCCAAGATAACAAGATGTGTGGCTATACAGAATAATGTTACTATTATAAGGTAATTTTGGGGAAGATGCAAGTTGGGGGAAGACGCAAGTTTTGTAATATTTCGTTTATCAGAAGCTAGATGGCAGAATTTTCAACGGTCAAGCGTAGAAATATTCTATATGAAGGTTGCTGTTGAAAGTTTTCAATTTTACATCGAGTTCAATCGTAGTTAAATTGAAAAGTAAACTCTTTGGACTTGGTCAGTACTTAAGTTATAATATTTCGTTGACCATACTTAAGGTTTAGCGCTCGATGTATCACAGCAAACTTAATATAGCCTTGATATGATTGTCACGTGGTTCTTTATGAGTGAATGGTAGGTTGAAGCAACATGGAAAGTCTCGCTGAACAAAAATAAATTTTTGTGGTGTCTTTCCTCAATGCTTGGGGGAAGATGCAACATATTAAAGAATAATGATTTCCGAATACTTCACCCTATTTAAATATAAATTATAATTATATTTTTCATACAATTATTATCAAATAACAAAAATCCGACATATGAAGCATTTATTTGCTATTAATTTTATAAAACATGATTTTTTTATGCCCATGAATTATTAAATTGTTAATTTTACATTTTAATAATTATTATTATTCTTTGTTCGTAAGGGTTGTATTGAGTCAAGTCTTACCAAATATACCAATACAATTTCTACAATTGTGAGTTATATTTTAGAAATTATTTTATATCAAACAAAAAAAAAAATACAATAAAGAAATAGAACGGAACCAATTCAATATTAACTCTTAGTGACAATCGTTTTTATTTAATGTAAGAATTAATTAATTTATTTAATGTAATATAATTTAATGATTTAGTTAATTTGCTTAATGAATTATTTTTATGATAAAAAAGGGTCCCAAATGCAATTGGTTCCAATGTGTAAAAAAAATGCACAAAAAAATGGCTCCAACAAAACTGCAGCAAAGACAACTTATATTGTGCAGTGTGAAGTGTTTTTCTTCAGTGTCGCTAGTCTAATTTACGGTCAATGTAATGTTTATAAAGGCTTATTAAATATTGGTTGAATATACTTTATTTTTCTTAGTAATTGTAAACTTCATAACCTGTGGCATCTTCCCCGCATATTGGGTGAACATGCACTTTTCATGAAGTTAATTTAAGGGCATTTTTTTATTTGTTCTGTAGTGCATTTACTGTAGTGCATTAAAATTTTTTGCATTTAACAGTTACAAGAATGAGCAATATTTTGACATATTTCAATAAGTTTTTTGATTTCTCGTTTTCAAGTAAAAAAAATAATAACTGTCAAGTGTGAAATTTGAACATTCTGAAATTTGAAAAAACCAATACAAAATTTAGAAAACTGTTTCTGTGAGTATAACAATCCAATTTTACCCTCACGTCATCAGCGGCATCTAGCGAGAAATTTTGATACTAAAATTTTTTTGTAAGCAATAACGCAATATGAAGAGGTTTGCTCTTTTTTATCGTTTATTCTTTTTTAAGTTTTTAATTTTATATCTTTTTTTGTAATTTCTTTTATATTATATACTTTTTTTACTTTTTTATATAAAGTTTTAATAAAAAAAAAAAAATTTGAAATAAAAATATAAAAAATATAAAAAATAAATAGATGATAGTCTACCAAACTCAAAACTTCCTAATATAAAGGATTTAATTTTGAATTGTCATATGATAACTTAAATGATTATAAATCAACAAATCCTATCTTGAAGAATTAAAATGATTAAATAAAATTATGAGTATTTTTAACTTTATATTTTTTTAAAAATTTGAAATTTAATTTTTTCTGAAATTGTAAAATGTATGTATTTAAAACTTGAATTGGAAAATTATTATTTATAAATTCATTAATAAGATAATTTAAATTATGTAAAAAAATCCTCAAATTTAGAATTAATATCAAGATATCTTTTGAGCTCCTGGATAAAAATATTTTTAAATAAATTTGAACTCACATTACTGATAAATTTATGAAATTTATTAATTTTAAATGGAAATAAAAATGTTTAATTAAATAGTTTATATATGGAATCTGTTGATGATAATATATTCGTAAATCTAAAAAATCAACAAAATCAGAATAATTATTAATTTGTTGCAATTTAATAATATTTTTATAAATTTTGTCTTCTATGTAATCAATTTTAAAATCAGTATTAAAAATAATCAAATCATCTATATATCTATAAATTTTAAATTGCATAGGGGTATTAATACTGAATTGATACTCATATGCCAATAAAAATAAATTAGCAAGAATGCTACTATGCAACAAACTAATAATAATTCTGATTTTGTTGAATTTTTAGATTTACGAATATATTATCATCAACAAATTCCATATATTAAACTATTTAATAAAACATTTTCATTTCCATTTAAAATTAATAAATTTCTTAAATTTACCAGCAATGTGAGTTTAAATTTATTTAAAAATATTTTTATCCAAGAGCTCAAAAGATATCTTGATATTAATTCTAAATTTGAGGATTTTTTACATAATTTAAATTATCTTATTAATGAATTTATAAATAATAATTTTCCAATTCAAGTTTTAAATACATACATTTTACAATTTCAGAAAAAATTTAAATTTCAAATTTTTTTAAAAATATAAAGTTAAAAAAAATTCATAATTTTATTTAATCATTTTAATTCTTCAAGATAAATGATTATAAATCAGCAAATTCTAAGTTATCTTATGACAATTCAATCCTTTATATTAGGAAGATTTGAGTTTGATCTGATGACTGTCATCTATTTATTTTTTATATTTTTTATATTTTTATTTCAATTTTTTTTTATTAATACTATATATAAAAAAGTAAAAAAAGTATATAATATAAAACTAATTACAAAAAAAGATATAAAATTAAAAACTTAAAAAAGAATAAATGATAAAAAAGAGCAAACCTCTTCATATTGCGTTATTGCTTACAAAAAATTTTAGTATCTAAATTTCTCGCTAGATGCCGCTGATGACGTGAGGGTAAAATTGGATTGTTATTCTCACAGAAACAGCTTTCTGAATTTTGTATTGGTATTTTCAAATTTCAGAATGCTGTCCGGCTATTTTGATTAGTTAATTTTAAAAGTTAATTTTATTCTTATATTCTTTACGTTCGAAATTTTCTAAATTGCAAATGATTGATTGAAATCTTTGCATTGCTAAACTCGAATAGGACCCATTTGAGTTTGGCCATCTGATGTGTGTGTGTGTATATATATATATATATATATATATATATATATATATATACTCATAGACAAAAAAATTAGCGCACCAAGAAATAATTGCGGGATCGTAACGAAACTTGCAATGAAGGTACATGTCGGGGAGATATGCAAATGATTAGAAATGCAGCGTGATTGCGCATTACGTATAGCCGGTAGAGGGCGTCGAACATCGTACTCTGTGGAGTATAAAACAGGTAACCAAAGCTTGTTTGAGTGTGCTGAATCATTTACAAATGAAGAGCTGAGGTAGACATGCCATTACGCCGTGTTCGAAGACAGTATACGCAGTTGTGGCAGTTTGAGAGGCAGAATCGTCGGGATGATGGAAGCTGGGTGGTCAGCTAGGCGAGTAGCTCATCAATTAGGCCGCTCTGATTGTGTTATGAGGAGGTGTTGGGACCAGTGGACCAGAGAGATGTCATGTACACGAAGACCAGGCTCAGGACGCCCTCGACAGACCAGTCGTCGAGAAGACCGCCACATAGTCAGAAATGCACGCGTACAGCCAACTGCTTCATCGGCCGCCATCCAGGCACAGGTAGCACCTTCGCTAGGGGCCGCTGTGTCTTCTCGAACCATACGAAGGCGCCTGGCTGAAGGACAGTTGGTATCGCGGCGCCCATTACGTGTGCTGCCCTTGACGCCCACCCATCGACGCCTCCGTTTGGAGTTTTGCCGCGCACGAGGAAACTGGACTGCAGCGGAATGGAACCAGGTCGGCTTTAGCGACGAATCCAGATTCAATCTCGGCAGTGATAACAATCGTGTTCGTGTGTGGAGAGCCCGTCGTGAACGATTCAATCCTGCCTTTGCTGTACAGCGACACACCGCTCCCACAGCTGGTGTGATGGTATGGGGTGCCATTGCCTACAATACACGGTCACCCCTAGTATTGTTCCATGGCACCATGACAGCCCAGCGGTATGTTCATGAAATCCTGCAACCACATGTGTTGCCACTCATGCAACGGCTCCCAGGAGCCATTTTTCAACAAGACCATGCTCGGCCTCATACGGCAAGGGTGTCACAAGACTGTCTCCGCACTGTTACTACCCTTCCTTGGCCTGCCCGATCCCCAGATTTGTCTCCAATCGAGCATATCTGGGATCATTTGGGACGACGAGTTGGGCATCCCACGAGTTTGAACGAACTAGGAGGCAAGGTTACAGCAAATATGGAACGAAATGTCTCAAGACATCATACAGAACTTGTATGACTCAATGCCCGATCGTATCGCATCGTGCATTCGCGCTAGAGGGGGTCCAACGGCGTATTAACTCCTCCGTTCTTTTGCCTTTTTCTCTGAAATAAATTATCCTTTTTCTTTGATTTTCTTATCATTTACTTATATCAAAGTATTCATTACGTAGGTAAATTTTCGTTTCATTTTGACGACTCCTTCTTGGTGCGCTAAATTTTTTTGTCCATGAGTGTGTATATATGTAAATGTTTATGTGTTTGATTCTCTGTACAATTTTACACCTTTTAACTGATCGGAATCAAATTTCGCATAGATACTCTTTACTACCCTGCGGAAAATAGGTCTATAGGCTACATTGGACCTAAGGGGGTGAAGGGTTTAAAATCTGTGAAATAAAATCAGTTATCTCTGAACAATGGGAACTACACAAATATTTTTCTGCAGCAATTGGAACAATTGGGAAAAGTTTGATGTGATAGGATTGTGGAGAAGTGGAAAACCTGGACTCACCACCCCATCCCCTCCACGGGCAACGCCGGGTACTTATATATAATAAAATCTTTGTTAAATTGATTTCTAAAACAGTGCTACCAATAAATATTTTACTCAAATAGTAAATGCTCGATAATTTCGTCTTAATTTTGTATTTGAAAAATTAAATAAATTTAAACATACTATTCAAATTATGAAATCATTCACTTCAATTACACAGTATTATTACCAAATTTGAATGTAGTAGCCCACTTTAGGCGATAGTCTGCAGACTGGAGGAGTAGGGTTCAATTCCCGGCGATGGTCCGGAGATTTTTCTACCTTACTCACCCACCCCTTTGTCAAATTGGCCCCGGCTTTGTTACTCGGGATAAAAGAATTTCTGGCGTCGGAATGACCATCCGACCTCAATCAGCCCCCTTGGATCGAAGGTGGCTTGGAGATTTCCTGAGGGCCAATAAGGCTTATAGTGGAACACATCTACATATTCTACTTTGCCAGTCGATTTTATTTTTTTCAAATTAATTTAATAATTCTTCACACTAATAATTTTTTAATAATAAAACTGAAAGATGTTGATTCGTCTCTTTGACATACATATTACTAAAACGTCATTCCTAAAAATAAATTTATAAATTCAAATATTTTTCTGCGCAACGTAAACCGAAACTTATAAATAAATTGAATTACGTAGGAGCTCTGCGAGCTTGAGCTTAATATCGATTCAGAATTAATAATCAGTTTATGAATAATATGTGGCGTTCTTTTGACCCTCGCAAAAATTTTCAAACTTCATATTACAAATCTAGAGAAACTAAATGTAATTCAGGTTGCAGAGATAATAAGCATCTCGTTTTTACGAAAAACTGAATGTTATTTTGTTTCAGAATTATTAAATTTTAATTGTATATAAAGAAAGGGCTTTTTAGTCATGTAATTTTTGAAGATTTATGAAGTTTTTCTTCTAATAAGTAGTGGGTTAAGATTAGTCTATACTCTTAAGTTTGTTTGTTTTTGTTGTTTTTTTTACTGTAATGTTATTCTACAGTTGGCTTTTCAAATGAAACTCTGTTGTATTGATCGAATTCTCATTTGGTTTGTTTTTCAAAACAAGTAATAAATTCAGTCGCAATTGCGGCGGAGAGAAAGAAGAATCACCAATTAATCAAAACGTATCACTTAGTGGGCGTTGTCGCTTTGACATTGGTCAACGAGCGAAAAAACGATACAACCGCAGTTGTTTCTCTCGCCGGGGCATCTCCTCTTTACTCGTCCGAAGCGACTTTTGGATATCGTTTATGTTTAAAATAAATTTGAATAATATAAAAATAATATTAATAATAAATAGGTACGTTAAATATGCAAACAATAAAAAAAATATCAAAAATCTTGTTCTTTTCTACTTTGCTTTGCAGAAATGTAGAAAATAGTTTCGATGCTTTGCAATAGAGGTCGCTCTAGTATACATGGAAAGTTGTAATCCATAACTCACGATTTCCTTCTTGTTTTGTGTTTTGTATAATTTCTGTTTCTCCAAATTTAATATAATTTTTAGTTTATGTGCTTATTCCTTATGACATTAACTTAGTAATTTAATTCCACAATTAATGACAAAGTTGATACTTCCTAATTATTTTAATTAGAAATTCAAAACGTTATAATTGTTAAATTGAAATAAGATCAAATAGTTAATGGTTTAACAAAAGTTTGATGTTTACATTCTGATACCTCAAAAATTATTTTTTCGGAAGCTGAAATTTTTAGCGACCCATTTTTAGCCTTTGTCCTGTACGTCCGTCCGTCCATCTGTCCGCCTCTGTCCTTCCTCCAACAACTCTAAATAAAAGATCGGATCGGCAAACGGACTTCACCATCGTGTTAAGAGGCCCAAAACACTGTAGGAATGGGATATTTCATTCTGCCTATCCGAAAAATGCGGAAACATTCGACTGTTTGTTTGGCCAAGTTTGGGAATTTTTTGCTCTACAACTAAAGTCGATCGACTGGAAATTTGGATTTGCTTTAGTTTAGAATCTATATTTTCATTAGACAGTATCTATAACAGTTTGCGAACACAGTTGACTGTATCGGCAGTTTTCCGGATAGGCAAAAATAATAAAAATATTCATTGCATAGAAGACACTCCAGAATAAAAATATCCAAATTTCAAGTCGATCAGGTCAGAAGTTGTCCATTGCAAAACTTTTTTTTTTCTTGTGTGCAAATAATACTGCCATATTCGAGCTTTAATTCTCTGGCTCTTCTCTCATTGCGTCACACACACAGATGGAGTGATAACAGATACTTAACAATAATTTGAATGTAGACACTGTGGCCTAATGGATAACACGTCTGACTTCAGATTAGAAGGGGTTGCAGATTCGATTTTTAACGCGGACTTTTTATTGTAGAATATTTCAATTTAAATTTTTTTTTTTATATTGATTATGCACACGTGCAATGTCACCCATTGGTTTAATGGGTCGCCCTTAATTTTATGCTTTAGCACAATTTTCTTTTTACTTTGTTATGGTAGCTATTCTCTGATTCCGTCCCACATAGAAGGAGTAGAGATACTTAAAAATGATGAATGTAGAAAATTTCGCCTAATGGATAAGACGTCTGATTAGATTAGAATGTTGGAGATTCGATTGTTATCGCGAATATTTTATTATAGAATCTTTCAATATTTTTTTTTTTGGAAAGTGATTATTCACACGTTCAATGTCCGCATGGGTTTTAATGGGTCGCCCTTATTTTTACGCTTTAGCACATCTTTACTTTGTTATTGTAGCTTATTATAATGAAGATCGTCCTAATTATTTCCCATATTGTGAAAATTCTATAAGTGAATTTGACCTTGGGATGACAAGCATAATCACGTGCTCCGGATATCAGTTAAGTTACTGCTGCGTGTTTTTGAAATTAAGAGAAACGTTGAAGCTTAATTTATTGATTGGATGATTTACATCTGCAAAAGTCACGCCATTGTAAAACATTTTCTCCTGAAAATTGCTTGAAATTCAAACACACACAAAGGGAAAGACATTTTATGACAACCAGCTATTATACTTTATCCAGAAATGTTTTTTTCTTTGTATTTTTAAATTTCATTGATAACAAATTGTTAAGCTATTAAAGAAGGACCTTTAATATAATTACGCCTATCATGTCTGATAAATTGTTAAGCTGTTTGAAGAATAACATATATAACTCATGCTCAAAATTAATAAAACTGCATTCCTAATTATTATTTGCTATTTAAATTACAATTAATATCTAAATTCTGAAATTAAAGAAATAAAGATTTTTTTATATTACTGGAAAAAAAAATTGATAATTGATTTTAATAAAACTGAAACCGAAACTTTTTACTCAATGGTTGATTCAGTTGCTTTTTTTTTTTTTTTTTGAATTAGGACGAATCGTATTGATGATTACTCTCATGTCTGCCTTCTTTTGAGTCAATCGATGTTACTGAAATAATAAGGTGACCAATCGTCCTCCTTTAGGGAGGACACTCCTCCTTTTGTAAGTTCTGTCCTCCCTCGAAAAGTGTCCTCCTACATGTCCTCCTTTTCGATGTTTTCTAAATTGCGATTAATGCGACAAAAAAAATTCATTCAATGGAAAAACACTCATTTAAATAATAATTAATAGGAATGTAAGCATAATTACAATATAAAATGTTATAAATTTTTTTATTGTGAATTTATCATATTATAGTGTCTTATTGTTGCAATGAATATCAAAAATAAAAAAATAAAATTTTTTCTTTAATTATACTTGCCCTCCTTTTTGTTGTAAAAAAGTTGGTCGCCTTAGAAATAATATAACATATGTCTATAGTCCACCTTCTATAACAACATTAAAGTTTACTGAATTTTCAGTTCTTTCAAAAAAAATGCGTTAACGATAACTTCAATTGAAAACAAAACGGCTTCATACAGATAAAAGGGACTCTGAAACTTTTTTGTATATATCGCTTCTGATGTCAAAATTTTCCTAATTCTGATTGAAGATACCGGTGCAAAAAGGAGGCAGCTCCATATATTGACGATTTTTCGTTTTTAATCGCTACAAGTTTATAGACAGGCGCTCCATCGATTGGTGCAAAAACGAGGCAGCTCCATTAACTCATAAGGGAAATACAATGGATATATATACAATGGCTCCTGATTGGATTCGGTGCAAAAAGGGAGTTTTTTTGCTTCTCCTGAAAAATTTGCTGAAATGGAGCTGCCTCCTTTTTGCACTTGCGTCTTCAATTTTTAAAAAAAAATCGAAAAGTCTGAACAACTGTGAAAAAAGGTCTGTGAAACCGAAATCAAAACTACAACTGAAGACACTGCCTCAATTATGCTTTTTCTTTTAATTCGATAGGGGAATTATTTGTAAATCTTATTTCCTTTCTAAAGCTACAAATATTACCGAAATCCCACATGATGAAACGAAACTATTGGTGAAATCTCACTGAAAGCATAAACAACAGTTGTGGTTCACGTATCTGTGGTGATATTGACTTTATTCGTTATTATTGTATAGACACGGGCTCTAACTTTATTCTCATAATTTAAAGTTCTGAAATATCTAATTAATGACTGTCTCGTTATTTCTATTCCTCTTTATTCAAGTTCTCGAAAATTAAATCGATTTTGTTGGGATGAAATATCGTTAATGGTTTTCGAAAACAACTTTGAAAGAGAATTTTTTATTTCTTTTATTAACATTATTTTTTTGTGATTCATGACTTGAACATGTTCAGTAAATATTTATTTACTTATTTTCAATACGGAATGCAATTACAGCTTTTATAATTCTAAAAAATATTTTAGTTAACTTGTATCCTTCGCTTCATAAATAATTTTAATAGAAATCAATTTTAAGTATTTCACTATTTCTTCGTTCGTAAATAATTTATGATAAAAATATTCTATTACTTATTTATTTAAATTTTAAACAAATGAAAATACAAATTCAAATAACATACACCAAATTACTACTGTTATTCTGGCTTCTCACATTGGCAGACAATGTATGTAGTCAAACAAAAAAATTAAAAGTTTCACAAAGTAATCAAGAAGCATAAAGAAATAACACAGAAATTAAAAATGATTTTTCATGTGGTGAATGGGTCTGGCTGACTAGTCCAGAAAAAGGATGAAAAAAACAGATGAAAGCTCAGATATTTTTTATTACTGTGTCATTTCATTATGTTTTTTAATGTAGATATTCTTTCAAGATTTCAGTTGTGTTCGTCTACTACTAAAAATTAAGATTTTCTTTGATAATTTTAAAATTATTGTTTTCTTTAAATTCGAATTTTGCTATTTTTGAATTGAAATATTATTTTATTGCTGATTCAATGTTTCCCAAAATTTATCAAAATTACATTTTCATTAATATGCTCTTTCAATTGGAAATGGTTTTTGGATACATATTTTTAGCGACCCATATGAGTGCTTTTGCATTTATCCTGTCCGACCATGTCTCTCCCTCCCTAACAACTTCCGAACGGAAGGTCGGATCGGCAAACGGACTTCACTATCGTGTTCAGAAGCCCAAACACCGTAGAAATGGGGTATTTTTGTTTCTTGTGCGCAAATAATTTCGCCATACTCTGAGTTTGAACGTTTTTGAGACGAGTTTTGTTTGTTTGTTTCGGAGATTCTCTTTAAATAGACCAATTATGGCTATTTTTAAGGAAACTGAAATATTATAGTGGATAATGTGACGGATTTAGAAGTTGTGAGTTCGAATCCCAGCCTTGAATACCCTTTTTTTTTTTTTATTTCGGTGATTCCATGTTTATGCAACTAAATGTTTTCGTTGTCTGTTGTTTCAAATTAATTACGCACACGTTCAATGTCCCGTGTGGGTTTTAATGGGTCACCCTTCATGTTATGCTTTAGCACAATTTTTTCTTAAAAAAATAACTCTTAGTTATTTTTTTTAACTTTATAACATTTGATTGCTGAGAGGATCAATGAAAGCGAATGTCCTTCAATTTATGCCCAAACTGAAACTGTTTATCGATTTAGTAATTTAGCGGCTCTAAATGCGTAATTGCCAGTTACATTTTAGTATCAAGTGAACTCGTACATAGTAAAGTTCAGGTTTGTTATTCGCTATCTCTTCGCCTCCAGAACTTCAGAAATGGAAAAGGGAATAGATTCCAGGATGTCCACTGAAATGTAAACCAGGTAATTTCATTTTATTTCATCAATTGCCGTAATTACTTTTGAAACCTCAAAACATTATTTTGTAATCAACATTATTAATTTAGGTTGAAAATAATATTCTAATGTTGCTAAAAAGGTTTTTAAATTATTTCATGATTATTCTTTATTAAATTATTTTAAACATAATTGTTTTAAAAACCTTTGTGCTACCGACAGCAAAGTATGAATGATGTACCCTAACAATTTATTCGTCTATCGATACGCCTTTGATTACGAAAATTAAATATCCTAGGTTGATGAAAATTTAGAAATAACTCAAAATATATTGAATTGAAACCGCGAATATCTTGATAAGTCAAAATCTACATCCCAAGAATTTTGAAATCTCTTAAAGGTAGATATTGGTTGTTATATAGGAAAATACTTATTGATTTTGAGAAATGTTCAATCAATGTTTAAGGAGCTGAGTGCAAAAATGTTGCGACAATATCGTTCATTTACACTCAAAAATTTATCGTAATAACTCACAAATTGTATCTACTTTGGAAATCTGGAAATACAATGATAGAAATATGTTAACAAATATGGTCTACAGAAAGAAAAGAAGTTTAACGTGCATTTTCATAGAAACTGGACCCATAGAAAATCTCCAAATACTGCTGTTAACACGATAAATAAACAGCAATAAAACTCAAGTTTACAATCATGCTCTTTTTGGCAATTACTTCGATTTTGTAATTGTACTTGATACATGAGAATAACGAAAGTTGGTATGTTAACTACATCTTGTTCCCTTTCCATAAATGCTTTTAAAAGAAACATTCAATTCCGATTGAACAAATTTTTATCACTTCCAAAGACAGATGTTTTATTTTCTCCTGTCTGGCTAGTACTAGCTATAAGAACTCTCAACCCTCAACTACAGCAGAAATCATTCTATATTGCCTCTGTAGTATTTACATATCAGCTCTAAAACACTCTTTTCTTTATATCTCATTGTTTTCAGCACAAAATATATTTTTCATTTAATATTCAAATTATTTAATCGCTTCTACAATTTTTGTACTATTCTAATTTCCCTTTCGTTATTTTGAAAATACTTAGATAGTTAGGGTAAATCCGGTAGATGATTACAAATAAGGAAGAAATAGAAGTGAAAAAAAAAATAAATTTAATTAGTGCACTGGAAATAAACTTTCGAACCGTGAGTCATCATCAACGGGAATCCGGAACAGCTTTTTCATCCTTATTTGGAATAATCTGTCGGATTTACCCTTACTATCTTCTTCCAAAATAATTTCAAAACAACGAAAGGGAATTAGTAAAAAATTCTAGAAGCGAGTAATTATTTTAATTTAATCTTCAGATGGTTTATTGAGGATAAGTCCATGAAAAAGAAAAGATACAACTTCTTTAAAATATATTAAATATAAATGCATACTAAAAAAACTTTAAATAGCATTTAAGGCAAATAAAAATTCAGAAAATTAAAAAAGCAAAAGTATTATTGATTTAAATAAAAACAATTAAATTATGATTACTATTTTAATTAAAAATACATTCTTATAAAAATGTTAGCCCAAAGTGAGCTAAAATATTGTTTTAAAAGTTACAGAATTAATAAGTAGGTTTTAGTTTCGGTTTCAGTTCTGCGCATTTCCATGTCAAGGTTAATTCAAAAAATCGATATCAAAGAGAAGTTTCATACGCAAATTAGGCCTGCATTTCTTAAAATTCCTTTTTTGCTGAAATTAAAATAACAAAAAAAAAATCGAAACAAAATTGGAACCTAATTTCTTCGAAAGAATACAAATGAATTCTTAGAGCTTTTGTTAAATCGAATCAACTACTCTATCTTTAGTCTTCACTCTTCTCCTTTATGAAATTTGTTAAATGAAAAATTTTCAATTTATAATTTCTATTCTGATTATTTTTTTATATAGGCCTATATGTTTCCCTTTTTGGTTTATTTTGTTACTTTGTCAAAATTGTAGCTGCCAAAAAAAAAAAAAATGGAATGGGCGAAAATCCAAGGCTTAGAAAATATCTCATTTTACACAAAATTCCCAGCTAAAAAACACCAACCAAACCAACTATAAAATTAACTACAAAAAAAAAAAACATATATCGCAGCAATTAGTAATATTTTAATACGTATCCTTTTATTACTTTAACTTTTATGAAATTAATGCATTTCTATAATTTATGTAAACATGTGTACATGCACTTACATGTATTTACGCTCCTATGTGTTACTATACATATATACAGATACATATATGTATATCTGCAATTGCACATTAGAGTGGATTTACTTTAAAATATGTATTTTAATTTTTAAAGATTGTATTATGTAAATATGTAAATTGTGTTATTAGTATATATAAATTAATCATACTATTAACATGAATCTCCAGAACCTACTGACAGGGGAATTTCCCTCGTAGGACTGTAAACTTTGTATTAGTTAAAAAGTTAATTTATATTTATATTAAACTTTTCCCTTTATTGCATCGTCGCATAGAAATTAAAACCCCGCAAACCCCGGATGAAGATCAAAACCTCGCAACTGCAATTCCTGAAAAAAAAAAAATCCCCTTTAAAAACTTTTTTTAATGCCAACCGTTTCAAAATAATGAAATGAAATTTAATGTTTTACTAGATGTAATGGGTACCGGGATATCTTTCCCAATTGACCTCAACTAAATCCCATCGGTCAGGAAACATCGGGAGCCTTACCTCCTGCGATCCCAAGGGCCACATTGCCCTATAGTAAAAAGCTTTGTTTTGTTGTTTTTGTTAACTTTTATAAGTGTTTCATAAGTAATAATGTGCAAATTTCCGAATTGCTATGTTATTTTACTGCTGACTGTCTCCATGTTTCGCAAAATTTCTTAATTATACCTTTTTATCAATATGCTGTTTAAAATGGAAATGGTTTTTGGATACATTTAATTTTTTAACTCTTTAATTATTTTTTGTTTTCTTTATAACATTTGGTTGGGGAAAGAATCAATGAAAGCGCATGTCGTGCTATTTACGCAGAAACTGAAACTTTTCATCGATTAGTAATTTAGCGGCTCTGAAGGCCTCTACACACTAGGCTAGTATTTTGTCGAGTGGCGAGTAATTTAGGAACTAAAATAATCGCTACTGCACAAAAAATCGTTTGCACAACGGTCGAATACAGTACCCAAGTGAGTGGTGTTTTGCAAAATGAACAGACTGCTACGCAATAAAGTGAATAAGCTAATAAAGCTTATGGATATTTTAGAAGAAATGGAAGAAGAAATTTGTGAAAAAAAAAAAAAAAAAAACTGTGGATACGAAAATATGATATGTTTATTGTATTTTCCAACTCCATGTATGCAGATTGCTTCTTTTGTTTTTATATTGTGGGGACTTAATATTCCAGAGGCACTCAATCTGTAAATACTTCGACACAAATTTCATAGTTGTTTCCTCGCCCCAGCGAAACGACATTGTTACTGCAGCTAATGAACTCGCCTAAAATGGGAGGTTCGGACTTGTTTAGTCGATGAACAAGTGAGTAGTGATGAGTGGAGGGGAGTGCTACTCGCCCGGAAAAATAGTGTACGATTAAATCGCTTGACTTGATCTCTTACTAAACTACTCGACTAAATTATTGCTGTTCAGACATCTCTAGTTACTAAATTCCTCGCCACTCGACTAAATTACTAGCTTAGTGTGTAGGGGCCTTAAATGCGTCATTGTCAGTTAGTATCAACTGAACTCGTGTATAGTAAGATTCAGGTTTGTTATTCGCTATTTCTTCGCCTCCCGAACTTCAGAAATGGAAAATTCAGTATGTCTAAAAATGTTCTTTTTAGACATAGAGCAAAATATCTGAAATTGAAAGCGCAGATATCTTGGTAACTCTTTGTGGGTCCGGTAGCCAAGTGGTAAGGAGCTTGGGCGGCAGGTTCAATCTGCAAAGGTCGGGGATTTTTCTACACTGAATTCTCTTGCCAAAGGGTTATTCCTAGAGCGCAAGCAACCTTCTATAGAATGGGTACCGTGTTTCTTTTCCGGGAATATAGGTGTGTGAGCGTGGGCTGACCACCCGATCTTATATCAATCCTGAGGACAATGAAACGTTTGGAGCCATATCACCATGGGTGACAGTATTTCCTAGTGGGATATACGTATCTATATAACAGACATTATTAATGTACTGTACAATTATTTTCTTAGGTAAAGAAAAGTAATAAAGAAATAAAAAAAAATTGTTCGACTTAATGCAAATGTCTGTAAATGAAGAACAAAAAACCAATGACTTAAAAGTGTTTTAAACATCAAGACATATATAAAGATAAACAAAAGTTCAATTAGTCCACTGGAAATGAGCTTTCGCACCGTGAGTCAACATCAACGGAAATCCGGAACAGCTATTTCATCCTTATTAAGAATCATTAGCCGGATTTACCATTGATGATAAGCTAAGAATGTGCGTAAGGTTAAAGATACTACTTTCGCTCCCAGTAGCGAAATCGCCCCCGATACTACTTTCGCCGTCGACAACAAAAAAAAAAAAAAAACAATAAAACTGGAAACATATTTTCCATATTCTTCTAAAAACTGCTTCCTTTTCATTACTCCTGATATATTTCATTATAAAAACTCAGCCCACAATATTTTTAGAATTTAAATTTCCTTTATTAAACGCAAATTTTAATACTATGCAAATTTTCGGGAAGTTGTTTCGTCTTCCCTTTCTCAAGCGAACATACTCATGCTTATATTGGAAAATAATACAGCAACAAAGTGGATTTGAATATAAATACAATTTGAAAACCCGTTATACAATAACTTCAATTTTTATTACAATGAAATATCAACTTAATTTCATTATTATACTAAATCAATTTAGGGCCTTACTGTTTCGTAATAATAATAATATCTGCTGCGGGATGTTGCAGAATGCATAGTTGGTTAACAAAGCACGACAAGAAAATTAGGCTTGGTAAAATTAAAATCTTTAAAAGATTTATTGTGGTGGTCATTTAAAATTTCTCTCACACTTAAGTACAAATTTTCAAAATAAAGTTGTAGCACAATAAAGTTCACTTCACTCTGGTACAATATCGTCTTGATATTTCTTAGTACTTGCAATAGCTATTTTACAATTAGTATAATTTATAATTTCCAATAGTTGAAATTATCTTAATAATAATAGCACGCTTCTTAATATTTATTTGCACTGCTATATTGTATTATAGGTTGAACTTTTCTTTCACTTAAATGTTTCTCTACATTTAATCTTCTAATCATGCAACGCGAGAGTTCTATTCTTTCTTATTAAAGCACTAACTATTCTACTAATGGCCTTATCACTTTTCACCTCTGTGATTAAACGAAACAGTTCTATGGCTTTTAAATTCACCTATGTGATTAATTCTATCTTACACGATTAAATCGCTTTATCACTTTCACCTATGTGAAGTATATCTTTAACCGCACTAAAGATAATGATACTTGAATTACTTTTAATGGCTTTACTAATTTACACTAAGGGTGATTTAATAATATGAACTCCGGTATTCTGTTCAAAGTTCGTTGCCGATGAAATACACTAGAAACTGTGGCTTCTTAGTAAACTGTGTTAACGAACGCGGGGTTCCCTCCAAAATGGAATTAATAATAAGCTACTCACAGTACGTTGACTTCAATGGCCTTTCACCTATGCGACGGTAAATCCATTTGTAGTAATCGTTCCAAACGTAACGCTATTTCCAGAATCCTCCTTCTTGAACGTGTTTGAAAATGGCGCACTCCTAATCGTTAGCTGATTACAACTACCCAGGATGCAATGGGATAGCTCCGCTCCTGGATTTCGAATGGAGCTTTTAATTCAGGTTCTCTGAAGGCTTTGACTTAAATTATAGTTCATTTCCTATCCTCCAAATTCGTCGGAATTCCACTTCTCTATTTCCAGGCTTCTAATTGGCTGGAGAATGATTTTGAACTTCTCTTCTTGAATAATTAAATCTTTAGGATTTAATTTACTGTAGTTCCCTTTATCTTCAGTATAACGAGCAATAATAATTGATTTTCACTTATCATATAACTGGCTCTGACAATTTGCCACTATATCAGTTCTCCGTTTCATATCTCGCTTCTAGGTTAGACTACCAGACGCTAACCTCCCTATGGTCTGACTGACTGTTCCATTGTCACTGACATACCTCTCTGTCGAATGAGGCTGTCCTTAACCTTATCTAACGTAAGCACTCGTTACGTAGACAAACTCATTTGCATATTTAAATATCCACGTTGACTCTTTCAACGTTGAGAGGAAAAAAAAAAATTCTTTTCAAGCACATTTTGCTTATAATATTTTCACTTAAATTAATTAAACTTTAATTTATACTTCAACTCACACAACAATATCAATAATTAAGAACATCAATTGTTAGCGCTTCATTCACATCAGTTTTTACTATATCTCTTACTAACATTACTGTGGAAGGGTCTAAGTTGGCTCCTTCATATCTATTGAAGTTTTTTTTCTTTAGTGTTTTTTATTATACAACTTTCTAAAATTTTTCTAATTCTTAGATCAATTTCTTTGTATGAAAGTTTAATATTATTACTCATTATAGACAATTTTTATTATTTTATTATTGCAATGAGCTTTAAGATTAACAGAACGGGGAATATAATTGTTGGAATGCAATTGATTGTTTTTGAATTCAATATAAGATGCTATTTCTTCAAAGGTGTACTGCATGCGGATATATGAGGAATCATTTTGAAGGAAGGTCTGGCCCATGGTGTGGTAAAGAAGTCGGTCCAAAATAACGATGACACACCCTTTTTCAGCTGGAGTAATGAAAAGGTCGTCGTTTCGTAATTCCCTTAAAGCAAATTTCTCCAATGGATTTAAATTTCAAGGTGGAATATGTTTCTGGTTGATACGGTTGCGGACTGCTCAACGGATTTTAGCGGGGTCTTGAGGCTTAATTTAGGAAATGGCGAGTTCGGTTGATTTGATGAAGGCTCATTTATTGACGTATGGAGATGTTACTTTGAAAGATAGTCTTTTTGAAGAAGCTGGATGCGATGGGCGCTGAGAGAAAATGAAGAGTCGTTAATGATGTGAGCCGAGTCGATAGTTGGCGGCCATTTCTTTATGCTGAGTTGGGCAAGCTTAGGACAATGGCGGGCTGTAATACTTGCAAACAGAGACTGTAATGTAAATGCAGCATATTGGAGGAGATGGCAATGAAAGGATACGCTCAATATATCGGCGAGGATGGGGAAATAATCAGATAGCTGCCTTTTAATGGAAAATTTCTTCTGCTGTTGGTGGTTAATCCTTTATGTACATATCTTGCGTTGAATGCGTTGAACAATATCACTAAACCAGTGCTTGAAGAAATACTGATGCTCATGGAGTGAGAAATAGGTTGTACTTGCATGATAGTTGGTTGTAAATAATAGCAGTTCTGCATGAGACGAGTTTCTTATGTAGAGTGAGAAATTTGTGAATAAATCTGCGTTGTTCATGGTTGGTGTCTTTGAAAAAGGTTGGAGTCACAGGAATAGACATCATATGTCCGAATTTTAATGTGTAAAAAAAAAATCATTAAAAAAGTCACAGAAAACATACAAATTGACTAAAATACGTAAAAATAAAATACAAAGTTTAAAAAAGACAAGTGACACGTTTCGGACCGGTCACGGGTCCATCATCGGATTGGGAATAAAAATAAGTGACTCCTGAATTTAAAGAAGGTGAATAAGGGACAGAGGGAAGCTACTGCGCATGCGAGTTCTATAGTGGGTGAATCGATGTTGCTGGAATGTAGGGAGGAAGGTTGAGGAAAGTGTATTAAGATAAGGGAGGGAAGGGAGAAGGAAAAAAAAATATCCACCACATTTTATTAACAGTATATTCCGACAATCCTTAAATTAAATATTTCACAATTTAATTCCAACCAAACCTCTTCAACAGAAATATATTTCTTTTCTTTATCATCCAACTTTGGAAAAACCATTACGCCATATTTTCCAGGGCTCCAACGTAATTCTGACATTCATCTTACCCAATAAAATTACAAAATATTTTCATCTCAATACGCACAATCAGTTCACTAACAATATTGTTTATAAAATTCAATATTTAAACGAAACATGCCTGTTCATTGGTCAAACGTCCCGCCTTTTATTTGTGCGATTTAGCGATCACTTTACAGCCATTAAAAAGACTAATTCTCAATATTAAACGGCTACCCATTGCCAAAGAACTAACCACCAAATAGACACTTCCTCCGTTACAATCATGCATAGGGAACGCAACCTTTTTAACGCCTCTTCGCTGCATCGTATTTTAATATTAAATCCTATTTAAGTTAAAAATAACCAATCTATATATATTGCTTTAATTTTATTTATGTTTTTCCTTTCCTCCTTCCCTCCATTATCTTAATACATTTTCCTCAACCTTCCTCCTCACATTCCACCAACATCGATTCTCCCGCATTCAACTCTCATGCGCATTAACTTCCCTCTGTCCCTTATCCACATCTTTAAATTCAGGAATCACTTATTTTTATTCCCAATCCGATGATGGACCCGTGATGGGTCCGAACCGTGTCACTTGTCTTTTTTAAACTTTATATTTTATTTTTAATTTAGTCAATTTGGGTATTTTCTGAGACTTTAATAATGATTTTTTACACTCCTTAAAATTCGCACATCTAATTTAATTTCTTCATTTGGTTTATTTCTTTTACTTTATCAAAATTGTAAGCTGTTAAATCTTTTTTATTATTTTATCCACAGTGTTGTTGATTATTCTTCCTTTCTTTTGTATTGAGTCAGAATATCTTCGTTTTTTTACATATTTTTATTAAATTTTTCATAAAAGTAAAATTTTCTCCCTGCTGTATCGTCGGATGAAGATCAAAACCTCGCAACTGCAATTTCTGAACAAAAAATATTCTCAAAACACATATTTTTATATTCAGACGACTGCCTAATGTTGTCGTCCCAGTAATGTCTTAAATATTATTGTTTACAGTTGTGAATATTTAGAGTAAAAGAAAGAAATTACCTTACATGAAAAATATTCCCCGCAAATAATGATTTTGAATTAAAAATGAATAGAAAAATTTGCTGATTAAATTTATTAATGCCTAAATTGAAGTTAACAGTTGTTAGTAGTTAAGTATCGATTCATCATTATTAAACTAAGCAGATATCATAACATGTAATATAATATTGTTAGAAACAATGTGCATGAAAACATGCTTGTGTGATTGTTACAGTTTTAAAAGAAATAACAAGTGTATAGTGAAATTCTGTCCAAAGGAAACCGTGCAGTAGACATTTATTCATTTCTCTCAAAGTTACATAGCAGAGAACTTAAGATGATAAACAAAACAGTTCAGGTATAAAAAGGCAGCCGTTTGAAGATATATTTAATCGTCTAGAAATTGTTTTATGAAGCGAGTTTAAAATGGTGCAGAAAGATACAAACTGTACAAAACTGCGAAATGACTTCTCTTCATATTTATTACTAATCTTCATAAGTTCCATATTAAGGGGTATACGCACTTTAGCGTTTATCTGCGTCAATCGTTAAGTTTATGTAAGATAATTGTTTTTACGTCTCAGTTTAAGGCCAAACGTTTATTTTGAAATGAACGAACATAAGCGTCTCCTCAGACGTAAGGCCAGCCAATCAGATCTTGTGTGTGAGCAACATCCAATCACAGAGCACTGACGTATTCCAACAAATTTTGAAGATCGAAAGCAAGTTCGCCGTCGCCATTTTGTTCACCGCTTCGTTGGGATCGAATGTTATTACGAATTAAATATCACATTGAGGAGATTATTTTTCGAAAATAAACAATATTTTTACTGAAATAAATTAATGCTATGCGTCAGAATGTGCAGATCTCACCTTTGTAAAGAGATTTTGCATGTAAATCAACATCAAAGGTAGCGGTAGCCAGTCGGAGTGTGTGTGTTAAGCAACAGCCAATCCGAGAGCATTGATACAAATTTTGCCGGGAAAACGGAATATTAGCAATTGTGATCGCCATCCATGTTCTTGCAATGTTTTATCAGCCCAAAAATGCGCTAAACGATGGCAGATACTCCGTGAAAGATATTAATTAATGAATTAATGCATTCATTCTTCATTTAATAATGAAATCGAAATTAGAATTGATCGTCATTTATAACTTTTAAAGCGTTTACTTACATTAAAACGCATCTCCTGCACTAATAAATTAAATTCCCCGAGCTGATCTCTCTTCCGCAATATTTTACGCACCCACATCTTCTTTTTGGTTTTGTGTTTCAAGGCCAAGCAAAATAAATGCATGGCCATGAAAAGTCGCTGATCTTCGTGGAGAGTCATGTTGAACAATTGAAATGCCGCCATAATGACGTAGAAGAATTTCCGTTTCCGCTTGCCGTTAACTAGCGAACGACAAAATGCGCGCTGATTTTGCCGCTGACGGATACAAGACGTTTACATAAACACAACGCACACGCTAAAGTGCGTATACCCCTTTTAGGCTTGTGAAAGAGTCTTATATTCCCGCTTTGTCTGTCGCTGGACACATATCCCACAATGCTTTGCAATGGCTTCTGTTAGCTCAGTTGTAGGTGGCCTGAATGGTGAATGTTGTAGGTGGACTGTTAGCTCAGTTGGTTAGAGCATCGTGCTAAAAAAGCGAAGTTCGTGGGTTCGATCCCCTCATGGGCAATTCTTATTCTTCATTTCTTTTTCTCCATTTTAAATCTTTTCACAGTTTCTCAACTTAAGTTTTTTTTTTTTTAATCATTATTAGGAACTAGACCATCTCCCGTATACAGTCTGATCGATATAGATATCTGAAGAAGAGATATGTTTAGATGGATGTTGGTTAATATAGATTATAAATGAAGATCATAGCTTATATACGATATTCTTGGCGACGAATTGATTGTGACTAATTTTTTGAGTGAAGATAACCAAATTCTGATGACTTGTGACTCTAGACATACAGCTGTCCGTGAGTGAAGATATCGTTCTACAAATAGATGGTAACTTTATTTAGAGTCTGTCTTTGAGCTTTAATGATAGACATCGCATAAGAAGGTCTGATCGGAAATTGCCTTCTTGTGAAAGTGAATGGATATTCTACCTAATAGAAATAGTGCTTCTTTCGTTCTTGACTCTCTTTTTAGGCTTCTGAAAGAGCCTTATATCCTCGGTTTGTCTATCTGTGGACAATATCCCACAATGCTTCGCAACGGCTTCTGTTAGCTCAGTTTAGGTGGCATTAATGTTGAATGTTGTAGGTAGCTTGTTAGCTCAGTTGGTTAGATTGTCGTGCTAATAAAGCGAAGGCCGTGGGTTCGATCCCCTATGGGCAATTCTTATTCTTCATTTCTTTCTCCCCATTTTAAATATTTTCATATATTAATTTTTTTTAAAAATCATTATTAGCAAGGTTTGAGTTAAGAATGACGATTATTCCATATAAATAGGAGTGGATAAGATAGCATGGGGTCGCAAACAGACTCGCGCGAGCATTTTCTACACCACCCCGGCGCGGTCTATTCTAAAGTAAAGGTGATTCAGAAGCCGTCGCGAAGCAATGTGATTGGTTTACTAATCACTATCCCTACATTGTTCTTCGTTCAATGCCTTCCTTTTCACTATTCCTAATGTAATGTAATGTAATTCCCAACACAAAAACTCATACAAATAATTTAGTATCTAACCTTACTTTATTAAATACTTAGCTAATTTTCGGGAAGGATTTACGTCTTCCATTTATCAAGCGAAAAATTAAAATATATGGAATAACTAAAACAACAAAAATAGGCTTGAACACAAAAATAAATTAAATAAATTATAAAAAATAATAAAATGTATTACTGTCCTCCCAATAAGAGATGGCCGCCCTGTTTTTGTGAGATCTGCGCATGTATCGTCGATTAGTCTGGTCAGGCACTTCCGTCTGATGTTATGACAGGACGCCGCCATTACGGTAAAGGCTTGTTACTTTGCAAAAGAGCATTGTATTTATAAATAATATATTTATTTATTTATATAAATACTTATTGTTAGCAACTGGTATTGAAATAACGGTAAATAGTCGAGAGAAGTTTTAATTTGGCGTTATCAACATGTCTTTCTCAGTGAAAACAGACTCTGTCGTCCATTGTGACAGGAAAACATAATTGATCAGCTACCGGAAGGGCTGCGCAGTTCAAACTTCCGCCGGCCATCTCTCATTTTGAGGACAATAGGTTAATGTGTCTTTGTAACAACAATTAATCTGTTGCTTTAACGTGTTTTAAATTTGTTTGTGTGTTCAAGCCTATTTTTGTTATTGTAGTTTATTCAATATACTTTAATTTTTCGCTTGATAAAGACGTAAATCCTCCCCAAAAATTCGCTAAGTATTTAATAATGTTAAATACTAAATTATGCTTTATGCGGAGTTTTTGTGTTCATTATTGATCTTATTATTGATCTACTTGACCTCCTGTTTAGTTAGGAGTTAAATCATTCCCTTTGTTTTTTTTACTATTTCAACTTGTTTACTTACTTCATTTTAAGGCTGATTTTTTTTTAAATCTTAATTGATTATTTCCTCATCTATTCATTTGTTATTGATTTACTCGCACCACTTAACATTAGATACTTTCTAATTTTAGTATTAGATAATAAATTCCTTTTCTTAATTATATAGGTTTCTAAAAAGAATCCATAAAAGATGTCTGATGAAGATGATTATGAGGAACAGGTAAGAAAACCATGTCTATAGAAATACTTCAAGTACAGAATAATTTCAACCAAAATAACAATAAATCGAATGAAATTGAGGCCACCATACTTTCAAATATAGAACTAAAATTTATAAACTTAACTAAACAAATTACATTTCACGAGTACTTTCAGAGGGATGACACCCTTTTCTCAAGTGATCGGTTACAAATTTTAAAAAAAAAACAACAACATTACAAGCCACAAAGGAACAATTGGGTCACATGTGCCGGGATCCGTTCATTTTCCATTCCGGGGGTAGGGTCGCCGCTTCCTTATGTCATCGTAAAAAACTATATGAATGAACACTTAATTTGAAATCTAATAAGTTCCAAGTAAATATCAAGTAAAAATTCAAATAAATATTAGATAATTATCAAATGGGCAATAACTGAATATCAACTAAATATCCTAGGATAATTTCCTTATAATCTAAATATCACAAAGCAAATACTTTATCTCAATAAATGCAACTGCATTTTTAAAATAAAAATTAACTTAATATCAAAATCAGCATTGATGTACAGAACCGCAAAAACTAAAATAAATTTAAAAAAAACTCTAAACTTAATCTGTGCCAGTTTACACACAAAAGAAAAATCTTACAGTTCTCTAGGCTTAAACATCTGTTCCTTGGAACGTTCCCATTTAATAATGGCGGCGACGTGCAGGAGCTTGGAATCTTCCATCCCACGATGAGAAACCAAGGCGAAGAGACCATCGCGGCGTAGATTTTTGGAATGGCAGCTACACTCGGTTAAAATCTTCAACTCGAGGATTTCACGATCTCCGAAGCAAAGCTGTTAACATCGAATCTTCCCCATGAGCTCGGGTTGAATCTTCGAGTAGGCCCGATGATGAGAGACCAAGGCAAAGGAACTTCTATAGTCGTCACGACTATCGCGGCGTAGTTCTTTGGAATGGCAGCTACACTCGGTTAAGATCTTCAACTCGAGGACTTCACGATCTCCGAAGCTGTTAACATCGAATCTTCCTCATGAACTCGGGTTGACTCTTTAAGTAGTGTTAAAACGGACAAATTCCTGACCGTGGCATAATCAAACAGAGATGCAAAACTGGGCAGATAAGCTTTAAATTAACGGTTCAAATTACACAACTGATTTAACAAACAAAAGGGAGAAAAAAAACTACTTCCCATCCTTACGTGGAAGTAGGTAATTAATATCATGAAAAGTGGATTTAATCTCCTTTGCTAACAGAAAATGGGGAGGGAGAAAAGGAAAAAATTAAAATAAAATAAAAATAATAATAACTCTCAAATTGCTCGCAGCTGCTTTTATACGCCTCGACCGCGTTCGCAGTCGCGAGCCAACAATGGGCCGTAAACCTCGCACAGTTCTCTTTTAACAATTCTGTGCGCAAGAGGTAACTTACTGAAGGATTGTCATATTAACAAACATGGGGAAAAAAAAAACCCGTAACGGAACAATTTTGTTTCGTTACCAACATACACACACATAAGTACATAAACATACACACACATACATAAACACACATATACATGCATAAACATACACACACATAGATATATAAAAATAATCACACATAGATATATAAACATACACACACACACACACACACACACACACACACACATGGAAGTTGTCACCCTAACATCGAATGTGGCTGTTTCCAGGATCCATCAGTGGCTCTCAACGGTTGGATTACAACTATCAGATCACAAGACAGAGGCGGTTCTTGTGACCAGCAGGAAAGCGAGGGAGATCGTTACCCTCACTGTGGGTGAGCATGACATTCTGTCGCAGCCTTCTCTCAGGTATCTGGGTGTTCAGATTGATGCAAGGCTTCGGTTCGATGAACATCTTCGAATCGTGAGTGAAAAGTCTGCACGAGTGGTCAACGCCTTGGCTAGGATCATGCCGAACATCGGGGGACCTCGGCAGAGCCGACGAAGACTCCTGTCCAGTGTGGCTATCTCTACCATGCTCTACGCGGCTCCGATCTGGTTCCATGCCACGAAGACTAAATCATATGTATGTCAAATGACTTCGGTTCACCGGAAATGCACTCTACGGGTCGCTTGTGCATTTCGAACAGTTTCATATGATGCAGTGTGCGTCATAGCAGGGATGCCGCCTATCGATCTCTTAGCAAGTGAGAGAAGCGCGATATGCAGTGGTATTCGGGAACGTCGTGACACTCACCGACCCAAGATCAGGAAGGCCGTGAAAAGCAAGACAACGGAAAGATGGCAGAGACGATGGGATTCATCGACCAGTGGAAGATGGACTCATAATCTTATACCTAATATTGCAACGTGGATGGAAAGAAAGCATGGTGAGGTGGATCACTACCTGACTCAGCTATTAAGTGGCCATGGTTGTTTTCTAGCGTACCAGAGGCGCTTCGGAATTGTCGACAGTGCGTCATGTCCGACTTGCCAGTTCTTGGACGAGGATGTGGAGCATGTCTTCTTTGTCTGCCCACGCTTCCATGAAGATAGAAATGAGCTGAAGAAATTCCTTCGACAGCGTGTGACTCCAGAGAACATCGTTGGCTTGATGACTATCTCCCAGGCTAATTGGACGGCAGTGGCTGACTATGCTGCCACTATTATACGGAAACTTCGTATGGCTGAGAAAATCAGACTTGATCAGTTGCGAAATGATATCTGAGTCGGACTTTTAGTCATTCTGCCCTACGCGCTGTAGTACCTGACGGTGGTTCCGTGTAGTGTGTTTTGGAAGTCGGACGTAGGGTTTTAGTGAGTAGTAGTCATTTATGACTGAGTCTCACATTACCAATTCCTTGGTATGCGTAAATGCATTTCCCCCGTCCTTAAAAAAAAAAAAAACACACACACACACACACACACACACACACACAGAAACATATATGTGTGTGTGTATGTATGTTTATGTATCATAAATATACATGCAAAAACATAGTTCTTGGACGAGGACGTGGAGCATGTCTTCTTTGTCTGGCCACGCTTCCACGAAGATAGAAATGAGCTGAAGAAATCCCTTCGACAGAGTGTGACTCCAGAGAACATCGTTGGCTTGATGACTATCTCCCAGGCTAATTGGACGGCAGTGGCTGACTATGCTGTCACTATTGTACAGAAACTTCGTATAGCAGAGAAAATCAGACGTAATCAGTTGCAGAATGATATCTGAGTCGGACTTTTAGTCATTCTGCCCTACGCGAAGTAGTATCTGACGGTGGTTCCATGTAGTGTGTTTTGGGAGTTAGACGTAGGGTTTTAGTGAGTAGGAGTCTTTTATGACTGAGTCTCACATTACCAATTCCTGTTCGTGAATGGTATGCGTAAATGCATTTCCCCGTCCTTAAAAAAAATAAAAAAAACAAAACATGCATAAACATACAGAGACGTACATACATAAACATTCGTAGACATGCACAGACATAGATACATAAACATACACATACATACATAAACAAACATACAAACACATACATACAGAAACACACACAATACATAAACACAAACCCATAAATATAAACACGCATACATACATTCATATTCACGACTGTTTTATTGAGCCTCATTTTTTATTGGATAGCTAAAAAAAATCCAAATAGAGATACTATTAGAAATTTCACATTAAAAAAAATCATCTTTTAAATTAAAAATAAAACAATTAACATAGTTTTTAAAAAAAATAACTCAAATATTTTCCTTCAATTCAGAGATTCCTGATAAGTTATTCACTATTTTAAGTTACATTGATTTCTAGTATTTAATAAGAAATACAGTCGGACCTCTATTTAACGAACTCGCTAAATCCCGAAAAAAAGTTAAGTTATATGGAAAATTCGTTAAATAGAGATTCACTTTTTAAAATTACTTTAAACTACATAAAACAGATTTAAAATAAATAAACAATAAATATTATTAAGAAACATAATAATTTTAATGACATAAAGCATTTATTACCACATGCGTTCTTAAATTTTACTAATAAAGTCTGTTAATTTCGTCTGTTTTGTTTTTTTTGTTTTTTTTGAAAAAGTGTTTTCGCTCATAGTATGTCTCGCATCTTTGCAATGTACCAAAAAACCCTTCATTATTTTCTTCAAATTTTATCCGCGTCGGATTGTTACAAATGATTTTAGCATTTTGTCATACGAAGGTTTTTTGATTTCTTCATCATGATCATTTCCATTTTCATCATCTTCATCTTCATCGCAATTCATAGCTGTATTATTTTCATTTTTCGCACTGTCCAAAATACTCGATTCAGTTAGTGTTTTCGAGGTCTCTACTTCAAAATCAAGTGAAAGATAATCATCAATCAGCACGTCATCGTTAATTTCTTCTTTTTCCTTCAGCTGTATCCACATTTCTTTATTTCCTCTAAGGGAATATTAATAATAAAAACATTTCAAGGGGAAAAAAAAAAATAGATACCACGAAAAAGTTCGTTAAATAGAAAACGCACTTCGCTATTTGGAGGTTATTTTACGAAGAAAATAGCAAAATGTTCTTGGTTCCAAAGAAAAGTTCGCAAAATAGAGAAATTCGCAAAATAGAGGTTCGTTAAATAGAGGTCCGACTGTAATATCAATGCTTCTAATTTCATTTCGAAGAAAACATTTATGATGGAAATTACAGTCGGACCTCTATTTAACGAAGTCGCTAAATCCCGAAAAAAAGTTCGTTCTATGGAAAATTCGTTAAATAGAGATTCACCTTTTAAAATTACTTTAAACTACATAAAACAGATTTAAAATACAATAAACAATAAATATTATTAAAAAAAATAATAATTTTAATGACATGAAGCATACATTACCACATGCGTACTTAAATTTTACTAATAAAGTCTGTTAATTTTGTCTGAGGTTTTTTTTTTTTTTACGTCTCGCATCTTTGCAATGCACTAAAAACCCCGTCAGTATTTTCTTCAAATTATAATCCGCGTCGGATTGTTTCAAATGATTTTAGCATTTCATCATAGAAAGGTTTTTTATGATTTCTGCATCATGATCATTTCCATTTTGATCATCTTCAACTTCATCGCAATTCATAGCTGTATTGTTTTTATTTTTCACACTGTCCAAAATATCCGATTCAGTTAGTGTTTCCCAACTTCAAAATCAAGTGAAAGATAATCATCAATCAGAACATCATCGTTAATTTCTTCTTTTCCCCTCAGCTGTATCCACATTTCTTTCAATTCCTCTAAGGGAATGTTGATAATAGAAACATTTCAAGGAGAAAAAAAAATAGATACCACGAAAAAGTTCCTTAAATAGAAAATGCACTTCGCTATTTGGAGGTTATTTTACGAAGAAATTAGCAAAATGTTCTTGGTTCCAAAGTAAAGTTCGCAAAATAGAGAAATTCGCAAAATAGAGGTTCGTTAAATAGAGGTCCGACTGTATTATTCTACACCTTTTTAATGTAAATATCTATCTTTCCATAAAGCTCTCACTAATATTTTTTATTTATTTTCAATGCCGTGAGCATCACTGGTTTAGAACGCTGGCAATTTTCAACATTCTAAATATATAATTCCCTTTGTATATAGGAACATTAAAACTCGACGAATTGGGACCTGTTATACTGTGGTCAAAGGATAAATAATTTTACACTGAAGTCTAATGAAATGTAGACAAATAGGTTAAACTCATTTATGATTTTTCATTTGGATCTAAGTTTTATTCCTGAACGCTAAGGGAGTAGCGCCGTGCCGGCTTGGTCGTGTGGTCTCAGGCGTCGGTCTACCGTGAGGCCAGTGTGCCGGTACCCGAGTTCAAATCCCGGTAGAGGGCATGGATGTTTCCATTTCCTTTCCTGTGTTGTCAGCCTCTTCTTCACTTTCTTTTCCGTCTGACGTCATTCCGTAATGGCGTCGTGGATAAGGTAACGGGATACCACTCCAGTATCTGTTCCCTTGTATAGCTACGACTTCTCCTAGGGGTCGCCCTTCGGGAGTCACTAAGGTTCCGTAGACTTGAACCAATCTACGGATTGAAGGGAGTAGCAATTTGGGCTACATTCACTGATTTTACAAAATATTTTGATTCAAAATAATTTTTTTGAGGATTGATTTTTTAAATCTTTTTCTATATACTTAAAATTCTCAAAATTATATAAAATAATGCCAAAGGAATTTGATCCAAATTGTAAACTTCCACTAAAAAGAATCAGAGCATCAAATGCAGTCCCCTTCTGGAAGGATGGATGTAGTAGACTGGAAGGGGGGAGAAGCCACCATTAAGCCTTTTCTTTCTGCCTTGCCAGACCTAAAATAAATGCGTTAAAAACGTGATATTATGGATATACATTCCCTGGATGTTTATGTACTTGAAAAAAAAAATTGGTAGGATTGTTCATCATCTGTTACAATGTTTTAAAAACTTTTACAAGCTCACATCATGTCCAGCCTGCGTCGATAAGATGCCACAATGCCAGGGGTAAGATGCTACTGCAAGGGTAAGATGGAAGATTCATAATATTTTCCACCAGCTTTAGCTGAAATATCCTATTCCTTAGTAACAGAGCTCACAAGACAGTGCTGTTACCTTATTTTCGTTGTTTTTAAACAAATGATAACGATATCGCGATCAGAAAGATACCAATGTGTTTAGTGCGCTGTGAAGAAAATTTGCAGACATATGGTTTTTGTCAGATACAAAAAAATATACAGCAAAAGCAGCATATTAACCCAAATGGCATCTCGCCCTAGTCTATCTACGCAATATTTATAGTTCAATTGTAGACTATAATTATTCCGTAATGAATCTAATTGATATCTCAATAATATTTGACAATATTCTATTGATATTCTAATTTTCGTTTGATTTTTGTTATACAGTATGTAGAGGATATTATTTACCAGAATCACAATAAAATAATGAAATCATTTAATGTTCATGAAATTACTTACGGTAATAAGTTTCCAAAACATTTAAGAATAAAACAAAAAAAAAATTCAACTGATAATTTTGGTCTCCTCCATTAATTCAGTGTCAGTTACATACAAGAAGTTAAATCTATTTATTTCACCAGTTTTCTTTGTTTTTGTTCTTCTAATTAGAATTAATACGATTCATTTGACTTTTATATCAATAAAACTTCAGTATCTGTTTAAGTATCTGCTTTTTAAAACTTATTAAACAAAATTTTAGAGAGCCTAAATACAGTTTTGTTTTCAAAATCCGTTATCTTCAAGAACATCATTCTTTCCTCTGAATCTTCTGTTCTTCGAAGAGTGGGAAAAAACACAAATCATGAATGATGAAAAACATATTTGCAAATCAATTTATTTTCCTGATAGCGCTAATATTTCAAAAACATGTAATAAAGCTTCTATTTGAAAACCTTTATTTTTGACTTTTGGCCAAATAATTGTTGCCGAAGACACGCCATAGGAAGCAGCTCATGTGTGGTACCTGCGGTAAAGGAAGAAACAGAGAAAGAGAAAGTTACATCCACACTGAAGCCGGGTTTCGACTTTGTTGATGATAACAAAGCGGTGATATTTACCTACACTCCTTTAAAATCTTTGTTTCATCTCTTTTTTACGAAACGGAACCTCTTATCTTTACTTACTTTATCTAAGTCTACATAAATTTGTCGTCTTCAATGGAAATTGCTGTCACCTCTGCCTAGAACCAGAGCATCTAACACTGCTCCCATTTGCCCCAAGAACCTCTCCGTCAAAACTATTTCTGCCTCAAATTACTAATCGATTTTGGGAGTAAACTAGCCTATGACTTTAGGCTTATCTGACTACTCAATACTTATGGCCGTCAAGAAATTCTTTGAGAGAAAGTATAAGTTAACTCCTATAAATAAGCTACCAATATTGCAAAAAAGAGCTAGATGGTAAGATTGTACTCCTAAATATGAAAATTGCTTTAGATTACTCTCTTATACTTTAAATTATTTTTGGAAGATCAAACGTGATTGAAATTGCACATTGGCTTCATAAATGGGTCTAAAAACACATACAAGATATTAGAAGTAGTAAGTTAAACAATAAAACGAAAGTCTTAATTGTAAAGTCTAACTAGATAATTGCATTTTGATTTATTCTTATAGAGAAGTAATGTTTTGGCTATATTTAAAATTGATCACTTAGATGGATTCACAAACACAAAAATCTATTAGCCACACTGAGTCACAATTTACATAGCCTAAATGTATTCAGAGGTTTGGTATTTGTGTTTATATTACAAAGATGATGTTAATGACGTATCTTACCTTAGTCTATCTAAGACATTTAAATCTACTCAGATATAGAAAATAAGAATAACTTTCTGAATATAAAGAGTAGTTTTGTACATTATTTAGAGATTTGTGGGTTTAAAACTCACTGGAGTATAAAGGTTATACACTCATGTTTATGAAAAGGGGAACACCGTTAAGGAACTATCAGAATGAAAGGAAATTTATTAACAAATAGAGATACAAACAAACGATTAAAGTTTCAGAGCAATTCACAACAGTGTTTGCAAAGAAATTCAGTTTTTGCAAATAACTTCCAGACTTCTAAAATTATACAATATTTCTCTTCCTTCAACAGGAAGATTCTTCAGGTTTATTTGAGGACATGAAAAAACTTTCCTCTTTCTAACAGAATCTGTTAAATATATATGTTACAAATATATTGATCCTTACTGTTCGTTAATCCTCAAGATCTGTTATGCTTTCTAAACCTCTTCCATCACTATATAAATACTTTTCTTGAGGGATTTCCCCACTCCGGGATGAGAATATCTCGATATTTCGGCCCGGTGCCTTCTTCGGGAGATGTATAAATCTCAATTTCATCAAGTTAGGCGTAAATGTAACAACTTCCGTTGTTAGTTTCTCGGATAAGTGAATGAGAAACAAGGCACCGGACCGAAATATCAAGATATTCTCATCCCGGAGTGGGAAAATCCCTCGAAATAAGGATCTATATCGTATCATGTCCCACTCCCTCTTCAATCATTTTGCGTCTAGTCTAGAAATTCATTTTTTTCACCTTCAATTTCTACTCCGCATACTGTTTTTTTTTTGTATAATCTAGCATTTTATTAAGAAATTGCCTTTACCTATCAATTTAAATCCATGGTTCTAGATCATTCCATCATCAAACACTACTCAAAGCAATAAGAACCCTAATATTTAAAGCATTGGTTTTGAAACATCCCTTTAAAGAGAAAAACGTTCAACTCTATATGAACAGATAATATAGATCTAATAGTTCTATCCTTTACTAGCAGTTCAGAACATTTATATTACCACCAAAAACACGTGAATATTTTTTTGTATACTTTCTTAACTCTATTGAGTTCCATTACTAACAAAAATCCACAAATCATTTCCACCGCAATTCCTTTATCACAAGAATTTTTCTACTCTTCTTTGCCCAGAAGCATCAGGAATTGCAAATGTTTTCAGCATCTCACGATAAATTTGCTTCAATCATTTTCCTGAGGCAGAACATCCTTTTATCTTTTGTCTCTCCTCCAATTGATTATTAATTTTATTAAATCTTAGTAAAGGAGTCGGGACACGCTGCTCTTTGAGGAATCATCAACAGTTTTCGATTTCTTTCAGGAATTATCTACGATTTTGTATTTTGAAAAGGACCACCGGGGAAAATTTCAAAAATAGAAATTTCTCCTGTCTTGTTCGTAAATATGTTTGCCAAGTTTCATGAAAAACTATTCATCGGGAAGTCCCCATATCAACTTCAGGGCCCAGATACCAAACGCAGTAGCGGGTCCCCTGCCGCGTTACGTTCAAGAAATAAATTCTTAAGTCAAAATAAACGAAAACATCTCGCGATTTCATATTTCTGCCTTTTAAATACACAGTTGTTAGCATTATTTTTAGAGTAAACTAATTTAACCTCAACAACTACTTTTTCCAACTCTACCCAAAAGTTTAGAAATGAAGTTTAGAACAAAGTTTAGAAAAAATTCGCTCTATGCAACATTATAATGCAGAATAGCTCTATATAGACGGTTAAAGCAGAAAAGTAGTTATATATATATACACACAGAGTGTTGTTTACAAACTATGGTAACGATTTGGATTCGGGTCTATTTCCCAGAAATTCCTTTTCTCCACCAACGATCATGCTCTATTTGATGGCCATGAGATACTGCTATCGCTCTGCAGCGCAGTTTCCATTGCAGGAGACTACTGCGAAGAACGGGAAGACTTATACGTTGCCACTCCTGCTGACAACATTTCCAGAGTCCATCCAATGAACGAGGACGTCGTCTTCCCAAGGCTCGTTTTAATAGTCCAAATCCGCAAAAATCCATGGGCGATGCGTCTGGAGACTTCACTGGTATCTCGGTAAACGGTATAGCCTGGATTCCGGTTTGCTGTTCCATTCGTGTCAGAAAATTCTGGGTCGATTTGGACGTTTGGCTGGACGCCTTGTCTTGGTGGAGACGGACCTTGGAAACGTCGTTTCCGTAAAGAGCAGGTAGTTCCTGTATATAAATTGGTGTCAGTACGTGATCCTGATGGTATGCATAATTCACCTTTACATTTTGAGCCACCCTCCGTATCTGTAGCTTGCCTTGATAGGAATAACCCGCAACGAAACGAAAGTTTCACGACATTCTCTATACCAATTTGGAAACGATTTGGCTCCCACTGGGCGATAGAAAATCGCCCTTGGTTTATTGCAGTCGGACAGATAAACATATGCTTCGTCTACTGTGGCCACATACTTCCATTTATCCCCAGCGAGATGTCGTTCATACAGTTTTCTGCAATTTGTCTTATGTTCTGAAATGTGCTTTGGTAAGAGCTTTATTTACCCTATTTACTGATTCGAAATGTTTTAGGGAAGGGACACACATGATACCACAGACAAACAAACTAACTTATTTTTGTTTCTGCTTTTTTCAGCCTCACTTCCTAGGAAGCAGGCTAACGATTAGAATTGAATTGTTTTTATTTACTGGTATTCTTTCCCATTTCAGATTACTGCAGTGGAGTATGGTAAGCAATATTCTTTGTTTGTTTATATAATTAAATCAATTAAATTCTCATTTTTATTTACAAATGAGGGCCCGGTAGCCGAGTGGGTAAGGGCGCTTGGCTGCGGGTTGGAGGTGGTGGGTTCGATTCCCGACCTCGGCGGAGGACGGGAATTTTTCCACGCTTCTTTCTCCTCCAAACGGGCCCTAGGGTCTACCCAGCCCTCTATAGAATGGGTACCGGGTTTCTTTCCCGGGAGTTAAAGGCGGGCGAGCGACGGGCCGATCCCCCGTCCTCAACTTTGTCCCGTAGGTTCTGAACACTGGAGCCTACCCTCCAGTTGCATTGCGCGGTCCTCTGGGCCTGATCGCAACTTTAACTTAATTTACAAATAGCCTCCCTCACTTTAAAAATAGTACTTTAATTGTTGACTGTTCACAATGAAATAAACATTGAAACTTTAACAGCACTTACTTTTAATATAATCAGTGACTTCATTTATTTAAATATAAATTCGTAAAATACTTTTCATTGAAGTATTTGTGCTTATTATTTTTAGAGGTAAATGCCCAGATTTTATTCAATACACAAATAGCTCCTCCAGATTGTTATCAGCAAGATCCAAGTAAGCAAGAAGTTACTTTTTTTGCATTATTCTTTAATTTTAATTAAGTTCTTTCCTGTATTTACGTTTTGAGATTGAACTCCAAATGAAAGTTGATTTCGTAATTTGTGCATTCAATGCAAAAGACAGTATCGAAATCAATTTTTATTTTGTGTTGAATGTTGTAAGTTTTAAAGCATCCGTTTCAATATCCTGGTATAGTCCGTCTAAGTCAGCAAGGCAGTCCCTTCAGGCGTTGAGACAGAGAACTTTGAAAAAATAGGGGTGAAAGGGTATCAGGTAAGTGCGAGTAGGGAGAAAGGATTAAGCACAGAGGGGGTGCATTTTTCTGTGGACTGAGATTAGAAGGGATCTAAATGACTCATTTCTAGGAAATTAACCAACGCAACAGTACAGTTCCTCATTTTGTGGAGATAACTTGTTACTTCTTTTTTTTTCACTCCTGAAAAATATCCAAGCGAGAGGTTTGATATGGAGAGTAGAGACACAAACATTCAGGTTTTGAAACCTTAAAAATATTGGATAAAATATCGTATGAACAACATGAACTATTGTTAGAACAAAATATAAATTACATAAAATTAATGGAATTGATTAAAGAGGTTACGGATAATGCATATTTTAAGCACAATAACAAAATTTTGAAACAAGTAAAGGTTTTCCAATGGGGTCATTGTTATCAGGAACTTTATATAATATATAAAGTTATATATTGTTATATAAATCTTTTAATGTTAATGTTAATTTTAATGTTATATGAATATTAAACTGTTATATGAATCTTTTCATATAACATTTCTTTGTAAATTTGATTACTTATTTAAATATTTTTATTAATTAACCAAGTAAATAAATAAATAAATAAGATATTATTAGTTATATTGTTGTGGAATTAAAAAATTGTCTTATGTGATCCTTTTTTTAGTATTTTGGAGAAATCAGCTCTTCTGAAATAGTCATTTAGATCCTTTCTAATCCACAGAAAAATCCACCCCCACTGTGCTTAATCCTTTCTCCATACTCGCACTTACCTGATACCCTTTCACCCCTATTTTTTTCAAAGTTCTCTGTCCCAAGGCCTGAAGGGACTGCCTTGCTGACTTAGACGGACTATAGTGTCTAATGTTATGTATTGAGTTGTGAGTAAAGTTCGAAAGAAGTAGTAAATCTTACAAACATCATAAATAGAAAGTGTAATTTAAACATTTTTGGTAAAAAAGTAAATTGGCAATGATAGAAATAAAATAATTACCATTCTGAATTTTCCGAAATTCAAGCTCTTTTTCAGTCATCTCACATATTAGCATCAGCAGAGGAGAGATCAATAACAGTGTTCCTTTTACAAATTATCCTTTGATAATGAAATTCATGAACTAATCGTATTTTTGTTAATAAATTTACCACTATTTTTATATATATATATATCTTTATTATTATTGTCCACCTTATCCATTCCCTTGTTTTCCTTCATCTACTGATTTTTAATCATTGCACGTTAAACTGCCTACACATACTCCTATTTTCAATTCAATTAATTCTTAAACATTTCTTTAGAAAAATAAATTCTATTACTTTAAAAATATAATGTGATTCAGTTTCTGTATAGTAAGTTATATATTCTCAGCCCTCCTAGATAAAACGTAAAGAATCAAATTGAATGAACGAATTACATAGAAATTCGATTCCCCAGACGAATTGCGGAAAATGAGCGCTACGACTATTTTTGGTTTTTTTGCGGATATCTTTGCGTAGAAATGAGCAAAATTTTAAAATTAGGTGCTCCCTGAATGCAGGATTTGACGTTCTAGAACTTTCGTATCTTATATTTTTCATTCAATTGGAATAGCCGTTTTCCGGTGACAGGCGTTTGAAAGTGTGCGAAACGCACTTATTAGCCGAAACGGAAAAAATTGCTCATCTTTGACTACAGATTCAGATCAAAACGTTATTTAAGGAAGTTATTCGCCGCAGAATTTAATCCTCTTTAATTTTGGTATAAGTGACATTTTCTGTACGATGCACCTATTAGATGTTATAAGGCAACGAGGTAGGGATGGCGAATAGTAAACCAATCACAATGCTTCACAACGTCTTCTGATACGTATCAGAAAATAAAATTGATATTTCTTTAATTTCCTTATTATTATAAATGTGATTGTGAATGCAAAAGGTGCAATTGTTGCGATTATTGTGATTGTTGTGATTGTTTCTAATGATATTTTAAAGATACTTGTCCACAAACAAAACGGGAACATTAGTCTTCTGATCCTTATCAGAAGGCTAAAAACTGACAAAAGTGCCAAAATTTTTCGTGTTTTTTTTTACTCTCAAAAGTTTACCTCACCTCAGAAACCGTCGCAAACTCATATTACTCTTACTTGGAATGCCAAAAGTGAAATAAAATCATTTCCAGCTTTTTACGAATTAATGGAAAGCACGGCCCTTTTTTTGTCTAATTTGACTGGGCAATTTGGAGTAAAAGAAAACTCGTGATGAGCCATTGCTCGTTCCGATTTCGGTTCATGTAATCGCTCAACTACTACCTGTTTATACAACCATAGAATCGCCGTACCTGTTTTATAGAATTCACACTGTTTTTATAGAATTCTGGAGGATACACACACTTTCTCATAACAAAAGATGTGGATGTTTTAAGCACAATATTTAAACACAATACAAGAGTTCTTTTTTTTTCTGCCTTTCTTATTAGATCTTCTAAATTCGATGGAGATATTACATAAATTACTTTTTGTTTCTTCTTGCATATTTTACTGGTAGCAAATTGTAAAGAACTTGATATTAGTTTTCTGTGAATTACAAACACAAAACGTTTTGACTTAAAACCCCAAGTGAAGCAATTGTTATATCTTACAAATGTCAATCTACAATAACACCTTGGTAAATGAGCTTGCAGAACTACTTGATTGTATTGACCAATTGAAAAGCAATTTTAGTCTACTGTGTTATTGTTCACAACAGGCGTAGGTGTAATTTGAATATAAAAAAAAAATTTATGTTAGAACTGAAGAAGAGTGATAAAAATTTGTCGTATATCTCTTAGATTATAATATTTTGTTTGATTTAATTAGGAAAATTTTCACCACTTCACTATGCATAATGTTCACCGGAGCTCAATTTAACAGAATTTTCAGAATCAAATAAAATAAATATTATCAAGATCATTTTACAAATACATTTTAAGGAAAGAGGAAGAACTCACATTAATTTGAAGCCATAAAAATTGTCAGTTGTCTACTAAAAAGTAGTAGTGATTTTAAATTCCGAAATAACGTGATTATCATGTTATTTCGAATCCTCTAATGATCTAAAAATTGTTATCATGAATCCTGAAAAAAGTATAACCGTTAATATTACGTGGAATTTAATTAGAGCCAACGCACACGAGTGATCACTCGTCAAAGCCTCGAATGAAGGCGAAACCGGTTGTGTATATTGTATTTTTATTTTCATAAATTTCTTAACTTAAATCCTGTGTGTTGGGTCTAATAAAATCCAATAATATGCGCACATGCCAAAAGTAGTTGTTAATGTAATGTCTTTTAACTTTTTTTTAGATGCAACTTTGGTTCATAAGTTGAAAAGAAAGTACCTGAAGAACCACGTGTCGCAAAGTTTACCATGGCTAAAACTGAAGGGCTTCGGTAACGATAAATTTGTTGAACTACAAATTGAAAGAAAGAACATCAGTGGAAACAGTTATAATAAAGTATCAATTGAAAAGATTTTCCAATCCAGGAGAGATAATGCACGTGTTTGCAATAAAATATTTATTGAAGGTGATATGGGGAATGGAAAATCGGTATTTTGTTGGCATCTGGCTCGGGAATGGGCAAATGAAAAACAATTTTTGAAGGAGTTCAATTTTGTATTTATTATTCCTTTGAGAGAATTGAGAAATCTTACATTACAGGAATACTTAGAAAAACAGTATTCAGTTCATGGAGTTCAAAGTATTTTAACAACAGTAAAATACGAGAAAGTACTTCTAATACTTGATGGTTTAGATGAGATTCAATGTCAGAAGCAAATCTTTAGAGAAATAGATGATATGAGGGATGAATTCACCTTAACTGTTGTTCTCACCTCGAGATCAATTGAGAAATACAAGAAAGAAGTAGATGATTTCGAAGAATTGAAAATTAATGGATTCGACTCAGAAGGAGTGAACGAATTCTTACAACTGTACTTCGAAAAACATGTAAGTCAAGGAACAAAACTGCCAAACACAAAAATATTGTTTGAATCTAAAAACATTAAGGCTCTCTCCCATTGTCCACTCTTTTTAAGTATATTTTGTCTTAACATTGAAAGCAATCCAACTTCTTGCAAACTTCCCAGAACTCAGGCAGAACTTTTCAAACATGCTATCAATTACACTGTGGGACAGTATTGTAGTAAGCGTTCAGGAAAATCAAATAAACACATAGATGCGTTTCAAACAACCGACAAAGAATTACTCAAAGTGTATAAAAGAAACATTAACAATTTTGGTGCTCTTGCTTTGAAATCTTTGGAGAATCACCAAATGATTTTCACCAAACAGGAAATAGAAACAGCTCAGTGTGATCTTTTAATAATATTAGGATTTCTTGTAAGAATTAATAATTTTGAAGAAGAAGAAATCTATGAGGTATTCCATGTTTCATTTGTGGAATTTTTTATTAGCTTCTATTTGAAAAATTTGTTTTTTGAGGATAAAACTAAATTTAAAGAGGTTTTTTCCGCTCTGATGTCCCAATTTGAAGCATCAATGATTCTTCCTTTTTTCTTTGGTTTAATGGAAGAGAAAATCACTGATGTCATTCAAGAAATCCCGTTTGAAAGATTTAATCAAGAGAAAAATTTTTTCTATCTTTTCAAAGAATGCAGCAACTATAAAGACCAAAGCTTTAAAGAGTCTATTTTCTCTTTATTTGATTCAATCTCAGATTTCATAGCAGTTGATGCAGTTGTTAACAAGAAAGATATCCAAATATTCCATGAGAATTTCAACACTAAACAGTCAAATCTCTCATTGCAACAGACTGCCTTTATGTCAAACAGGAAAAGGTTAGACTATTGTGATTTCAAAGTTCACTCAAACATATTAGAGGATCAGTTTAACTCAAGTCATTTCGAAATCTTTGGCCACACACTCTTTGATACAATATCTGTCAAATTCCTTAATTCTTTCAAATCTGAAGAGAGCAAATCTCATCATCATTGTTTCACTGATTCTCAAATGCATCAATTGATTGAAACAATTTTCCAGAGAAAGCCAATGGCACTGGTGACGTATTTCCTGAATTGTAAGTCTTGTGACCAGAAACTATTAGCATGTATGATTTCTTCACAGTTTTCATCATTGAAAAGAATTTCATTCGTAAAATGTCAGTTTTCCAACGAAGACATTGAAATGATTTCGAAGCTCCCACAATCTGATAATGTAAAAGAATTGTATTTAATACATGATGAAACTAATGCAGAGGAATCAAATGTATGTGCATGTGAAACAATCAACACAGTTTCATTAGAACCACTAATCAAAGAAATAAGAAACGATAAATTAACAGAAATTGGTTTACTTGACATTACGTTTACCCAGTCAGAGATGAATGAACTACTTGAAGCTTTTGCTGAATCTCAATCACTCGAAATATTAAATATTCAACAGCCAAGATCTTCAGAATGCACAGTGGATTTATCAAAGTTAGGGAATTGCCAAACTAAATCATTAGCATTAAGAAATGTTAAAGTTATCCTGTCACAAGACAGATTCTGCAATCTTTGTATATTATCATTAATTAATTGCAAATTGGAGGAGACTGATTTTGAACGATTGGAATGCTATTGTAGAAGAGCACACTTCCATTGTGACAATGATTTACTCACCAAATTAAGTAAAATGAAATGCCATTATTATGCATCCAGAACATTAACAATTGAAGGAACATTTGCGATTTGTTCTCAACTTTTCTCTCATTTAGATGATGATTTCTTCAAATGTTTCTCTCAGTGGGATTTGAGAAGTCCTTGTGTTAATATCAATGCAAGTGAACATAACTTAATAGCTTTACTGTATTTGGGTCGAAAACTTTTGTTAGATGTTGCAATGAGTTTTCATTCCAAAGAATATCAGAATCAGTTACATGCACTTTTGAATTATTTATTCCATGCAAAATGTCGATTTGAAAACTCGAATGTGGAAAGTGGAATCAATTACTTGCATTTGGATTTTTATCCACAAAGACAACAACATGGAATTCAAAGAGAGGAGAGACTTTTAGAAGTGGAAGAAATAGTTGAATTGGTTGAAACCATTTACAAAATGTCTACTTTTGTTTCCACTGGAGTGGTTCATACACTAAGAATTCAGTTGTACAAACAGCAGAACAAAGGTCAACAAATGCGAATGTGGACTTCGATTCAAGAAAGACTGAAAGAAGTGGAAGGGATTTCCATTGACATAGAGTTGGATGACAATGTATCAAAGATAACTATT
>JAFIDM010000006.1:497709-518753 GCA_023159025.1 Thereuonema tuberculata | reverse complement strand
TTTCCATTGACATAGAGTTGGATGACAATGTATCAAAGATAACTATTACTTCATTAACAGTAAGTTATTTTACTAATTAATTCCAGTTTTATTAGATTTTTTTATGAATTGCTTTTTATATTTAACTTTAAGTTTTCGTTAATCTTAAAAAATTTACTTAAAGAAGAAAAAAATTAAAAAAATCAGTGAATTGTTTAGTATATTCACTTATGGCAAAGCACTCCATTTAATTTAAAACTTTATATTGTAAAAAAAGGGTCATTTATTAAGAAGTTTTGTAAGTTTCATTTCATTATAGAATAAGTTAATATAATTGAACGCAGTAAGTTAAAATAGTAGGCCTAATATTTGTACTATGCGAATAGCTAGTTACAAACTTTAATACCTAGAACATTCTGTAAATTATCTTACAAAAGGACAGGTGGATGCTACTTATAGTTGATGAATAAACTAATCAAAATCGATCCCGCTTATAGTTCTTTATTCAGTATCTGAATTGCTTTGCTTCACTTCGTTTTCGTTTCATTTGCAGGAATTGATTCTTGATAGATTTATCCTGTTTGAATGATATCTGTTTGTGTTTGTAGTGTTTTGTGTTTCCTAACTGAGTAAAATCCTACATGAACACAAATATGCAATATGCTAATTTATAGAAAGTAATTCCTATAGAAAAATTTAGTTTCACCAATTGATAATTATCCTCGCAATCGTTTTCTTTTCCCTTATGAAAAAGGATTAAGAGTTTTTTATGTGTGTTAATATAAATGAATAATTTTGGAAATAAATGAACACACAAGAGTTCTATTAAAAATATAATTGTATTTGAAAATATATTACAAAAATATCTTCGGTAGCTTTCGATTTTCTGTGAATTGCTATTCACAGGAAACGAAAATGGAAGCACTGCAGTTACTAAACTTTGGAGTTGTTATTGGATGAAAATTCGCACACAAAAACTTATTTACGTTAAGGGCCGAACAGTGGAATTAGAGTGACAATGGGTGGCTGTGAATAGCATCCGAAAGTTCCCAAGTTATTTTTGTAATGTACTTTTATAAAATTTTATATTTTTAATAGAACTCGTGTGTTCGTTTATTTCCAATGTTATTTAAGAAAAAGGAAAGACAGTTTTATACCCAAACGTTTCCAAAATTTAAAATTTAACTTTTAAGTATTTTTTTCAGATTGTTCATCAAGACTAATTACAATTGTAAAATGAAAAAAAAAATAAAAACAAATAAAAACATTATTAGACTTTTGCTTATAAATCATTCTTATTAATTTTTCCTTATTAATTAAGTAATATCTACTTATAAAGTTTTTAAAAATTTGTAAAAATCTGTAAAAAACTTTAATTCATAATTTAAGTTGAATCTACAGTTTTTGTTTTGGGAAAGACGTTAGGTTTTTCTTCTTTATTTTACAAAAAAATAACAGGAATATAATTTTTTTAAGATTTTTCAAAATCTGTGTAGTATTTTTATACAACAAAAGTATTTAGTATAGGATTTTCATTGAATATTTTCCAATAATGTCAAATTGCTTAGCTTGTAAGTTCATATTTTTCTTTCTTATAAATGTTGCTATTCTTAGAGAAAGACTTATAAACGTAAATTTGTGTTATTTAAAGTCAAATTCTCAATATTTCAGATTCCTCAACCAGATAAAGGTAAGTAAAAAAAACAAATATTCTTAAATTGATTTGTTAATTGAAATCATTTTAATTCACTATCTTTAATTTTCGTAGATTTTAGAAGTAAATTTAAGTAGTTGTTTTTGAGAGGTTTTTGAACTAAGATAGTTGAAGATAAAATTTTCAGATAGTATCACAATTCGTAAAGCATTTGATATTTCTTTGTTACAAATTGTTATTTTTTTGCATTTGTTACAAATTCTGATGTCTCTTCTAAAAGAAAGCCAGACAGTTTAGTTTTCAAGTTTCGTGATCAGCAAATAATGGAGTTATTTCATATTAGGCTATAAGGCAAAGATAAAAAGTAGAATTACAAAATTATAATATTAATTTTTCAATATAAAATAAAATATTTATTTATATTTATAAATTTTCAAGAAAATAGTATCCTGAATTTTTCTACAAAAGCTATTATAAGCTTACTTTTTCTATATTTAGGATAAACTAAAATTTATTTATTTATTTAATTAAATAAAATGAGTTCTTTCATAACATCAACTGTCTTTTGATATTAACAAAAAACACCCAACGGAGGAAAGTGTATTTTTTCCTAATTCCAAAAGATAATAATTATTGGCAAAAGATAAATATCGTACACTAACCTTAAATATTGTGATTATAATTTAACTTTCTAATAGAATGAACTATAAGAAATCACTTATAAACATTAATTAATCTGTATTGAATAAACAAAAATGTTTTACACGTGGTCACCTACTTTTTGATTCTGAACACAATGGTGAAGGTTTCATTCGAATATCTCTAACAGTTTGGCCGCTACAGATTTTACCATCAGACAGCATAAAAGCAATGTTAGCGGCTCCTAGGTTACGACTTGCCTGTAAAACATAGGGACCGAAACCTTCACCATTGTGTTCAGCATCAAAACTTAGGTGACCACGTCCAAAAAAACCAGACCTGGCCGGAAGTTGGGAGGTCAAAAGTGGTCGCTTCCGATAAAGTTTTGTTTATAAAGTTTGTTTTTAAAATTGTTCATATTATGGGGCCGCTTTGCTTTTGACACTGTCTAAAAGAATTAATTATTGTGTTGAAATAGATTTTCAGGATACTTTATCGTAATAAATTTGAGATGAACGGAACAATCATTGATTAAAAGTTTATCTTGAAGTTCAGTAAAAGGGTGAATTATGATTCATTTTATCAAAATGGTCTCGTTATAGTTTGAAAATATTGCAAAATTGAAAATCAGATTCACAAAAACAAATCAATAATTAATGTCAGTTCATTTTGGGGGAAAATGGAATTCCTATGGAATATAATACAGAGATCTTTGAAGTTATTTAGCTCTCAAGCACTTCAATTTTAAATTGTTTAATGAGCAAAAGGCTACTTCCCAACTTCTTATATAAATAATAACGCAAGCAGGCCCTTATGCTCCGGAAGGCTTTTCTATTCGATTAATAATATTTTTAATTATTGTTATTTTCTTTACGCATCAACATTATTGTTTTCAGTGCAGTTTCATTAAGTGACATCGATATAAGTTAAAGAAACCTTTCTATAAAGTTATAATAAGTTTAAAGCAAACATCAGTGAATCGCAATTTTTTTTGCAATCAGTAATAAAACTGCATTAACATCTCAGTACGAGAGAAGAGTTATCCAAGAGACTGAACAAGCAGACTGATACTTGAGTGTTAAAACATCATTACTCCTAATATATAGTACTGAAATAAACCACTTCTCTATCATATCTTCATAAACATCAAATCTATATTTCAACCCAATGACGGGCCTTCTTCTTCAAAATGTTCCATTTAAAATTCGAAATCATTTTGAAGAAGAAGGCCCGTCATTGGGTTGAAATATAGATTTGATGTTTATGAAGATATGATAGAGAAGTGGTTTATTTCAGTACTATATATTTTGAAGATTGAGAAATTATCGTGATGATGTGATCATTACTCCTACATACAGTAGAACCTCATTATAACGGACCCTATTATAACGGACGTCGCTTATAACGGACAGTTGTAAAAAAAAATGGCAGCCTACAATTAAAGTGAACGAAGTGAAAGACCATTTAAATTTTGTTATTCAGTATGTTGAACAATCGGCAAATGAAAATGTGTTTGCATATTATGAAAACTTACGGCACCTCCGTCAGTTACTAACTGAAGAAATAAGCAGCAAACAAACCCAGCAGAAAATAAATTATTTTTTCAAACCAATGAATGTAAGCAATCAACATGAAACAGGACCTTCTTGTTCTAAAGATTAATACAGTGTATATGTACACATCTTTTTCAATTCAACCTACTATGTTGAAGGCTGTTTTTTATTTGATATATAATAAACACTTTTTATAGCTAACTATTGTACTTTCATTGATGTACACCCTGCTGCATTACACTCCTATAAGAATTATTTGTAATAAACCGGACTTTCATTAAAACCGACAACCTTCAGCCCCTATTAGTCCGTTATAATGAGGTTCTACTATAATTTCAGATTAAATGGCTTCTCTCTGAAATTTTAATATTTTTCTATTAAATACAGTCACTGGAGTAAATCATTCCTTTCTTTTTCTTTTTAGAAGAAGAACTCCTTCTAAAACTTAAACAGAAATACTTGGCGAGTAATCCTATGAAAAATGCGCTATGGCTGAAACAGAAGAACTTAACTAATCATCAATTCATTGATCTTCGAATCGAAAGTACAAATACCAGTGGAAACAAAAGAAGCACCGACACAGTGTCGATAGAAGATATTTTCACCGACCTTGCACTTGGCAACAAAATATTTATCGAAGGAAACGTGGGAAATGGAAAGTCGACATTGTGTTGGCATATAGCTCAGGAATGGGCAAATGAAAAACAGTTTATGAAGCAGTTTAATTTTGTATTTGTAATTCCATTGCGGCAACTGAGAAATCTTACATTACAACAATATATAGAGAAACACTATTCAGTTGATGGAATTGAGTGTGTTTTAAAAACAGTAAAATGCATGGATGTATTGATAATTCTTGACGGTTTAGATGAGATTCAAAGGAAGAGTCAAATTCTTTCAGAAATTGTTGATATGAGAAATAAACTTACCCTAACAGTTATTCTAACATCCAGACCAATTGAAGGATCTATGGAAGAATTAGAGGACTTCGAACAATTCAAACTTGCTGGATTTGACAACAATGGAGAACGTGAATTTTTACAGCAATATTTTAGTAAAACCCCACTACCAAATCGGAAATCATTAATTAATACATCATTTAAGGAACTACTTCATTCTCCTTTACTTTTAGGCTTGTTAGATCTTCTGGCAGAGAATAAACCTCAAACACATTTAACCAGTAAACCTTGGAACCCTCTTCTTTTGAAGCTTCCAAAAACTCAGACTCAACTTTTTAAAGAAGTCGTTGACTGTACTTTGCAACTACATTTCAGAAAATATTCGAGCGAGCCAAATGTAAAGATAGATTTGTTTCAAACAACCGACAATGAATTAGTCAAAGAGTATGTTAGAAGCCTTAACAATTTTGGTGCTCTTTCTTTGAAATCGCTGCAGAACAATCAAATGATTTTCTCTCAAGAAGAAATAGAAACAGCTCAGTGTGATCTTTTAATAATATTAGGATTTCTTGTAAGAATTAATAACTTTGAAGAAGAAGAAATGTATGAAGTATTCCATAGGCCATTTTTGGAATTTTTTGTCAGCTTCTATTTGAAAAACTTGTTTTTTGAAGATAAAAATAAATTCAAAGATATTGTTTCTGCACTGATGTCCCAAATTGAAACCTCAATGATTCTTCCTTTTGTATTTGGTTTAACGGAAGAGAAAGTCACTGACGTTTTTCAGGAATTCCAGTTTGATAGTTTTTATCAAGAGAAGAATTTTTCCTATCTATTCAAAGAATGTGGCAACTACAAAGAGAAAATTTGCTCTTTATTTGATTCAATCTCAGATTTTTTGTCTGTTGAGGCAGGATTTAATGATGAAGAAATTCAAATATTCCAACAGAAATTCAACACTGATCAGCCTATTTCTTCATATGTCTGTTTGCAAAATGCTGATTTTATGTCACATAGGAAAAGGTTAGAATATTGTGAATTCAAAGTGCATTCTAAATTGTTATATCGTAAACTTAATTCAAGTCAGTTACAAGTGTTTGAAAATACTCTCTTTGATCACATTTCTGTGAATTTTGCTAACGTAATCAAAGTAGATAAAACATTGGAGAAATTAGATAAATCTAATCATGATTGTTACTCTGATATTCAGCTGTGTCATTTGATTCAAACAGTTTTCCAGAAGAAACCAGTCTCACTTGTGCTGCATTTTTTGAATTGTGAATCTTGTGATTTAAAATTATTAGAATGTCTTGTTTCGTCTCAGTTTTCTTTGCAAAGCATTACCTTTGTAAAATGCCATTTCTCTAAAAAAGAGATCGACTTGATATCGCAGTTGTTCCACATTGACAAGGTAAAAAAGTTACATTTAAATTCTGATCTACATGAGCTAAATGTATCTAATCGTTGTGCATGCGATCGAACCAAAGATGGTCTGTTAGAGCCTTTAATCAAAGAAATAAGAAATAATAAATTAACAGAAATTAGTCTGTTTGATGTTAACTTACTTCAATCAGAAATGGATCAATTCATTACAGCTGTAATCGAGTCCGAATTGCTTGATGTATTGGACATTAACTATTTAGTAGAATTCACACCACTGACTGTAGATTTATCAAAACTGCGAGGACATATGAATATGACAATCAACCTAAGAAACTTGAAAGTTATCCTACCTAAAGATAGATTTTGTAAGATATTAAACTTATGCTTAGTCAATTGTGACTTCGTGAGGAATGAGTTGCAGCAATTTGAATTGCTCAATTGTACAGAGATACAATTTGTGAAACGATTGAACAAGGTAACAAACAATGATCGGTTGTGTAGAGAATTAAGACTTGAAAGTAAGTTTGAGTTTTGTTCTAAACTTCACTGTAAATTGGTCTGGGATTTCACATATTTCAATCCAAACATCGATCATCGATGTTCGATTACTGATTTAAAAACAAGTGAGCAAAATTTAATTGCAGGATTGACTAATTGTAGGAAGTATCCTTCCACAGTTAGAGTGAGCTTGACTAACAAACAGTATTTGACTCATCTGAGAGTAATTTTTAATTCTTTATTTCAAACAAGAGAACGACTTCAGAAGTCGAATTCAAAAGCAGAAATAAATGATTTGGGTTTAGAGTTCTATCCTCAAAGGAAAAAATACGGAATTGAAAGAAAGGAAAGGCTTTTAGTGGAAGAGGAAATAGATCAGTTGGCTGAATATCTGTACAAATTTCACTCTTTTGTTTCCACTGGTATCATTGGTAGACTCACAGTCAGATTGTACAGATTCCAGAACCAAGGCCAACAGTTGCGATTATTTTCTGCAATTGAAGAACGATTCAGTCAAAAGGAAGGACTGTCATTTTGCAGAGATTGGAATTGCAAATACTCGGAGATCTCAATTACTGCACTAAAGGTAATGGATTTATTTATTTCTATTTATGAGGGGCGTTCAAAAAGAAACGAGCCGGAAGCCGAGGAACAGAAACCAGTACAGGTATGTCAGAAATATTGGCCCTGGCTGTTGAGGCACTTGTCCTACTGCGATACAAGGCGATGAATGGCTGTCTCGTAAAATTCCCGGGGCTGCGTTGTGAATTTTAAAAAAAAACAGTTCACAACGTCGTCGTCCGACATGCAGTGAAGCCTAAGCACTGAAGCCTATGGGAAGCCTATGTGAAGCCTATGGGAAGCCTATGCAGTGAAGCCTATGCAGTGAAGGGACATGCAGTGTTCACCGTACACTTGTGACATTCTTCGATGAATGTCCGTTCCCCCTACTCCTTCTGCTGTCAGAAAACGAACAACACCTCTTTGCTCTTCTTTAGACGCCTCTATTGCACTGTTTCACTGCTTACAACGTGAATGACCTCGTTGGACGACTGACGCATGCTTCTGCTAGCTTTTAGTCACGTGACTTGCACCCGTGACCCTCTAGCGGCAGGCTGTGAACTTCGCACTCACTCGTGTCGGAACCAATCTTGGTTACACATGCAACGATATTATCCTTCTGTCACCGGTTTGCCCATTACACACTCCGGCTCATTTCTTTTTGAACGGCCCTTATATTAAATATGTATTATGTAAAATGATTTTTTTTTTATTTATTTTGGAATTTGCTAAATAACTTATCTTTTATCAGTTAATTTAATTGTAATTCATATTTTGATGATTTTTTTTAATAAATTTCGTGAGCAGTAAAATGAGGAAAATTAAGAATGAGGCTAAAATGGTGTTCACCAAAAAGCTGGCAGTCAGAAAAATTGTTAAAAACAATATAAAAAACAATTTATGAGCATATGTCATGAATATAACCTTAAAAAGGTTTCAGCTTTCATAGAAATTCTAATAAAAAAACACATGTCATAAATTTTATCAAGATGATGCACTATTGTATCACGTACAGCAGTGCATCCTACGTATCACTGTATCAGTGTGGGCAAATATGTGACACCCACAGAATCATTTCTGATTTTATTTTCTATCATTAGTCCATTCTTAAGTTGCAGAATGTTTTAATTTTTCCTTTTGTAAAGCTTGGAATTTACGGAAAATGTGAGGACCTGATTTTTCTCATAAAAAACGTAAAACATTTTTATTTATTTCGTTCGCAATCCTTAACCAAAAATTAAATCGGTTTTAGTTTGTACAGGAAAATTAATGCTCTGAACAAATTACTATTAGCAGAAAATCTCTAATTCTGTATTTGGGCGGTCACAAATCATTGCATAATTTTGCATCACTATTTTAAAATTTAAATTAAATTATAATCTTGTAATATATTTTTTCCATCCACTTTGTCAAGGATTCCTTTAATATTCTTCTTGTTTCCTATTTTTATCATATTTCAGATAAATGATGAAATTGCAGACCGAAGTGAAGTTCCAGCTTCTTCAATGTATTTAAAAGAAACTAATTACAAAATAGAAAGCGAGGATGATGATGATGATGAATGGAGTGATCAAACATGAAGTGACGATGAATATTCTGGGGTTGTTACGTGGTTGTCTTGTAAGGATGATGCTTCAATCGTGTCACGTCCTATTCCTTTACTAAAAACAGACCTAAACTGATAATACACGAACAGTTACGGAGCCAAATCACATCAATTGGCGTCTCACCTATCATCTGAAAGTATCCCTCCGCGCCCACATGATTCTTTTTACGGTGTAAACAAGACGAATTCCCATTGCCGCTATCGCGACATATTTCTATTGTATATTTAGCAATTTCAAAAAAAAGATAGAAATTAAAATTATTAAAGAAGCAATCTATTTGTAATTTTAAAAGAAATCTTAAGTTACAAGACTTTACAACGAAAATAAACAAAAAAATGAAACCTTCGTTTTAAAATTGAATTTCAACTGACATTTTTATAATTAAATTAATTTTAAAATGAACTGTGCATCTTTTAGATAAGACGCTGAGGGGGAAGATGAAAAATAAAAATGTGGAGGGAAAAAATTAAATGCAGAGATATTAAAATAACAATAAATATAAGCGCAGTGGATAAATTAAGTATACAAACAATTCTTTCTAATTGAATCAAATAATTGGATAAATTTATTCATTAATAAATAAACCCTTTTCCTATGTTGATAGAGGTTAAAATGTGCTTTATAGTACTGCCAATGGGATACTTTGTTGCCATTCACTGCGGATGGGCGTTTTTTTGGTTTCGGACTACGATTTTGCGGAAGGATATATTACGTCCTTAAGTTTTCTCGTCGTCGATCACGTGATTCCCAAGCCAAGTCTGTCTTTTTTGTCTGAATTTAACATGGCGGTCCAAGATTATGTGGATGTGCAATTGTCGCCTCATTAGGAAATATCTGCTGATTTCTGTGATTTTATTTTGGTTTTGAAAGTGACAGAATAATCCTACAGCACATTACACGATCCAGGAAACCAGTATTTATCGTATTACTGGAGGTAAAACGTATATCATTGACAACACATGTTGTGCTTGAAAGGTTAGGCCTAATTGTTGTTTTTTTTTAATTTTCTAAGGAATACAGTTATAATGAATCGGATGCTTCGTAAATATTTGTTTTTAGGTTTAATGTTGATGGGCCCTTTTAGCAAGAAGGCGCTTCTCGTAAATATTATGGGTTTTTTTATGGTTTAATGGTGATGGCAAGTTTCAGTAAAAACTGGCTTTTCGTAAATATGCATGGATTTTTTATGGTTTAATGATTATGACTCCTAAAAGCAACAAGTGGCTTTCCATAAATATTCAGGATTGTTTTCTGACTTATTAATTAGCTCTTTTAGCAAGAAATGCCTTTTCTGTATTCGCTTACAGCCGTTGTCCTATAAATTGAAAAATCAGACGTCAACTTCCGGTTTTGGTTCCTGAAAATAGTCCGGAAACAGCCATATTTCGCAACGCGGGGAAAAAAAAAAAACCCGATATCATAAACGACAGTTTTACCTAAAAATAATATATGATTACTCATAGCCTTATAAAAGTATTATCACAAAATAAGTTGATACATACTTAATATATTTTAGAATATTTATCATATTTATTTCAAAGGTATATTTTATTTATTTACTTATTTATTTATTTACTTATTGACTTGAGGAAAAGTGTGTATTGACCGCGCGGTTGGCGTTGTCACTAAGACACTGGCCTCTCACCTCTGAGTTCCGAGGTTCGGTTCTCATGTGGGTTTCGTGATGGTGCACGATCCATGCTAGGCAGGTTATCTCGGGGTTCTCCCGTTTCCCTGAGAGTCCCCCACCATACTTTCTCAGTCTTTCTCTCCGTCTGTCCTCCTTTCTGTGGGTTGGCACAATAGATCTTTCAGGTCGCAGTGCTTGGCTTTCCTGTCACCCAAATTCACCCAAAGTAATAATAATAATAAAAAGTGTGTATTTATAGAAATGCTAATGATTTTGCTGCAAGCTTCGGCTGTAATGAACGAATAAGGTAAGTGCAGGTAAATACTCCAAGTAAAGGGTTTTGGCCTTTTCCTGTCCTTATGATTCAAAAATACCGAACTCTTCTGCAGAGAGACATCTTTTAAAGCGATCGTTTTATGTCTAGGGAAAAATTACCAGGATCTAATACTTCATTAACTAACTAAATCCACAAAAAAACAATAATGTTACAAATGCGCAAAGTGTGGTATTTACAAGCACTTGCATTTAAATATTCCAGTTAAAACAATGTTTTAAAAATGTGAAATATCTACTACTGTCCTCCAAATGAAAGTTGGCCGGCGGAAGTTTGAACTGCGCAGCCCTTCCGGTAGCTGATCAATTATTTTACCTGTCACAATGGACGCCGTCATCTGTTTTCACGGAGAAAGACATGTTGATAACGCCAAATTAAAACTTCTCTCGACTATTTAGCGTTATTTCAATACCAGTTGCTAACAATAAGTATTTATATAAATAAATAAATATATATTATTTATAAATACAATGCTCTTTTGCAAAGTAACAAGCGATTACCGTAATGGCGGCGTCCTGTCATAAAATCAGACGGAAGTGCCTGACCAGACTAATCGATCATACATGCGCAGATCTCACAAAAAACAGGACGGCCATCTCTCATTTGGAGGACAATAGTTATTTACTACATCAACTCAGAGTCAGGGAGAAATATCGTTGCTTAAGAAAAATTAAAAAGTTTTAGATTAGAATGTGGGCGGCAGAAAGCCAAGCACCGCGACTAGTAGATCTATTGTGCTAAACCCACGGAAATGAGGACAGATGAGAGAAAGACTGAGAAAGTAAGGTGGTATGCTCACAGGGGAAACGGAAAACCCCCGAGAAAACCTGCCCAGCGTGGATCGTCCACCATCACGAAACCCACTTGAGAACCGAAGCCGGGACTCAGAGGCCAATGTCAATGTGTTAGCGACAACGCCAACCACGCTGCCAATTAAAAAGTACAAAAATGTACAGAAATAATTAGAAACGATACAAATCTAATTTGAAGTTCTCTAACATAAAACAAGGTAGGGATGGTGATTAGTAAACCAATCACAGTGCTTCACAACGGCTTCTGAGGGTGGTCTAGAAAATGCTCGCGCGAGTCTCTTTGAGACCCCTTGCTATCTTACCCACCCCTATTTACATGGAATAATCGTCATTCTTAACTCAAACCTTATTAATACACTGAATTTCTAATAACGATTTAAAAAGAAAAAAAAACAACAACTTAAGTTGAGAAAAGATTTAAAATGGGGAGAAAAAAATGAAGAATAAGAACTGCCCATGAGGGGATCGAACCCACGACCTTCGTGTTATTAGCACGACGCACTAAACAACTGAGCTAACAGAAGCCGTTGCGAAGCATTGTTGGATATGTGTCCACAGACAGACAAAGCGGGAATATAAGGCGTCTTCAGAAGCCTAAAATTACTTTTTCAAATAACATCTTTCATTCTTGCTGAAGCAGGAAACATATTTTAACCAATCATTTACAAAAACAATATTAAAGTAAAACTGTCTTTAGATTTCTATGTCTCTGCACATGTGCAGCTAAATATGCAGATAAATATGTCAATCATTGGGTTTAATTGCACTAAACCCTAATTTATGTAGTTATCAATAAATACATAAATTACACTTCAAAATTAATAAGTAATAATAAATAAATTAGGCGAACCCCAATAATTCACAGTATAAGAAATTATACAGTTTGCCAGATGTTATAGAAGGATTATTACCTCCGAAAAATAACATTGCCATTCCTTCCAGACTTCATTAAACAAACTGCCCCATTGAGTTCAGCCCAGACTGACAAGAATTTCTTACGAAAAAGACCATTTTGTGCCCAGAGAAAGTATTGTACCAACCATTCAGCGGATAGATCCGAAAGCAGCTTAGAAATACACGACTGGCGTATTTAGCTGCACTGTCTTATTTCCCGGCACATACCTTTTTTTTACAAGTACAATGTAAATACCGTTATATTTTAATTAAAGGGGCAATGTAACTTTTATAATAAAATTTAAAAACTATTTGCTCCTAAATACATTGATAGTTAAGAATAGTTTTTATGTAGCCTGTTCAAATGATAAGATTATGGATACAGATTTTTATTTTAATTGGTTATCAATTTAAACCCACTCCGAGATGAAATAAAGTTTACAAGATTCTAAAAGTATTACTTTCTGAAAAATTAAATAATCTATCATTGTATCTATATTTACATACAATTGACAGCTTTTCTAATAAGTGAAATTCACAAGAAAACTTTTTCAAAATTTGTAAACCTTAAAAATAGCATTTCAAGAAGACATAAAACTTTTTAAAATAACAAAATATTTTTAATTGTTTAGTAAATCAAAAAAAAATCGAAAAAAGTGAAATTAAACCCTGAAATAATAATGGAAATCTGAGTAAAAAATTAGAGTATAAATTTTGTTACAAGTAAATCATTCGTAGTTTACTATTGAACATCTTAAATTAACAAAGACAGTAAGGGAGACCGGGGCCAAGTGGACCTAGTGGTAGAGTGGACCGTTGACTTTAGTAATTCGTGTAGACGCTAGAATATGCCAAAAATCGGATAGAAGGTTGGTGCCATTGTGGCCCTGCTACCACAAAAGCGTCAGTGAATTCGGCTTATTGGTGACAGTGAGGTGATCGATTGTTTTGTTTTTGTTCCGGTAAGTAAATGTTTAGTGTTGTTTTTACATTAATATTGCCGTTCAGCGATGCATTGAATAACACAACCGTAATATGCATATTAAAGGCGGCAATCTAAAGATCATTTTAAGCTGTAGTATGAATTGAATACTTAAAGTAGTCGATAGTTACAACTGAAGGAAACGCCAAAATGGCGATGGGGTAGAGTGGACCGAACGACACGGGGCACATTGGACCAATGGTCCACTCTGCCCCGCTGTTTTTGCAATAAAATATTTTGGCACTATACATTATATTTTTTTTCTATATTATATATTTATTAGGCCTATTATATTGTATTATATTATTACATATTATATTTTTTATACATATTTTTTATTTAGGCTACTATATATTGTGTGTAGCCTATATTATTAAAGGATATTACCCCTTTAGTAATTCCTCTCAGCAAGTACCGTAATAGGGGAAGACTTCGTGCGAAGGCATCTTAATCTTCGAAAATAGCCAATTTACACATTTAACTGTTATTAAATTCTAATTAAAAACTATGCAAACTGTCACGTTGTGGAATTGGCAACATGAGACTATGAAAATCTTGGTCTCTGAAGGAATATATTTTGATTTTTAATAATTGTATTGTTGTAATTATGTATTTGAATTTTTGTATTTGGTAAAGTCTTGTATATTATTATTGTGATATTTCTTGGTTAAATATTATTTTAATGGTTTGAGCTTATTTAGAAAACAATTTGTGCGAAAGAAAAAGAAAAACTTCGAAAAAAAGCAGTTGTGCGTTGGTTGAGTGATCACGTGGTTTTATCTGTTTCGTTTTCCCATGGAAAGAAAAAGAGAAAAATTAAGTACACTCTGGCGGGAAAAATCAGATCAGTTGATGAATCTGAAACACACGGGCAAAAAGTACACCCAGTCAGTCTAAACATTTCAGGAGAGGGAGCGTATTCTAAAACACACACAATTACATCCCTAAGTGAACTAACACAATTTTCATTAAGTGAAACTCTAAATTAAATATAAATTCTATACACACTTTGTTACATTAGAAAGCATTAAAAAATGGCATAAATAACAATATAATCGTAATAATCTTAATAGAGAACAAAAAAAGGTCAACGGCAATACTAATGGCCAAATCACACCAGCATATTTTTTCATCATTGATTTGCTTCGTTGAAATGTCAGTGAAGTGTTCCTATCGTTGTGACCGTTCACACGATGGAAGACTATATGATGAAATAGTGCATATGATTGGCGGAGAGTTAAAACCAATCAGCGTCGAGCTCGATATTATGGCGAAAGATTCCCCAGTTACGAAAAGACGGTGTTTAATCTTTTTTTAGAGGTTAAAATCGTGTTTCGGCAACGCAATTTCGGTAGAATTTGAAATGATTTTAGCAAGCTGTCAATCTGTTCGAAACTAATTGTATATTGTATTCAAGCATCTCTACTATTTAAGCGAAAGCGAAGTGAAACAGCGGCAAATCATGACAGGCATCAGCGAGCGGTAACGAACTGAAGAAAAATGAAACCTCTCTTTAAAAAGTTGTCATCTGCAGATTCTAACGCATAAAATTAATTTATTTCAGTAAAAATATTGTTTATTTTCGAAAGATAATCTCCTCACTGTGATACTTAATTTATAAAAGCCTTCGATTCACTCGAAACGGTGAGAAAATGGCGTCGGTTGACTTCTTCGTTCTGGAGTTAGTCTGTTCTGATTGGAGCTTTCACTAATTGCTATCGTTGAAAACTTCGATCGAATAGAGCAGTTTCTAAATTTTTTCATGAGTGAAATCTATGATGAAAATGGTCAGAGAGGCAAATCACACGATCGAAGACCTCAAAGATAGGGTCAACGATTGAAAAGAATGATGAAAAATATGCTGGTGTGATTTGGGTATAACGGATACGCCAGTAAAAAAAGCTCTGCAAGAAGAGCAACGAAAATCTAAAAAAAAAAAAAGAAAGAGTAGCAACGAAAAACATGACTCGGCCAACAGTCTCTAAAAGCAACATAAACAAAAAAAACAAATAGAAGCAAAGGAAAAGGGATAAAGAGGAAACAATTACAGATGATTAGTGATGATGAAGATGCTGTGTGCCTCTCCTGTTTGAAGAACTTTAAAAAAAGCAAACCAGAGCAGGAGTGGATTCAATGTACGCAGTGCAAGAGATGGGCCCATAGTTCCTGCGTAGCCAGTGATATTCGGAGTTTATTTTACGAATGCCTCAACTGCAAAGAAGATTTCTCTAGTGAAAGTGATTAATTAATTCAATGTAAACCTATTTGATATTACTCATTAACGACTTTCAACTGCATAATAATTATTTTAAATTTTCACTTGAATATGTAATACCTTAGGTAGTCTATGTTAAGTTAAACTTTATTTCATGATATCCTAAATGGCATATTATTTTATATTCAATAAAAATCTTACTTTAAATGTTGTTATTCTTACCCGGACCAAAGTGCCCCACGGGGTGGTCCAGCCTGCCCCGTGGTCGGGGCAGGTTGGACCACTCTACCATTTTTGCTTTGCGAATTAATACCAATTTTATTTATGAATACAGTAAAACCTCTTTAAGTCGTCACTCAAGGGACCAAACATTTTTGACGACTTAAGCGGAGTGACGACTTAAGCGGAGTGGGCATTTTTGGAAAAAAAAACCCACTGAACTACAATCTTTTGATGAATTGCTCTAGGATTCGGTGAGAAAAACAAGATTTTCAGAAATCAATACATACAAATGAATGAGTGGATAATAAAATAAAAAAAAAAACACTTTATACTTACCACATTATCTTTTCTTTTACAGGCTTAAAAATAATCCATCAGTGTTGATTGATGAAGGTCTGATTACTGGAAATAAATAATTGTGGGCGGTAAAGTTATCGACAATGATGGCAACATTTCTTTTCTGACGCGAAAACTGAGAATCCAGTTTACGAATATGTCGTTCCCAAATCGTTATAGTCATCCATGCATTTGAATTTGCTTCATATTCAACTGGCAGGGATCTACCGTTTTTAAAGCAGCGTGGCTTTTTGCTTTTGCCTATCACAAGTGGTTTAAGTTTCTCATTTCCACTCATATTAGCTCCAAGCAGAAGTATCAGGCGTTGTATGCTTGCTTTTCCAGAAGTGCACTATCACCCTTAAATGACAGAGTTTTATCAGGCAAAAGATGCTAAAATAAGTCTGTTTCATCCAGATTAAAAATATTTGAAGCATCAAAGCTAGATAAAATGTCCTTGAGAACACTGTTCTTCCAGTCTTTTATAGCATCACCCTCAACAGCTGCAGCTTCTCCGCAAATCGTTTTAAAAGAAAGGCAATGTCTGTCTTTGAAACGTTCCAGCCAACCATTGCTGCCGCCGAAATCTTCCATGTTCAACTCCTTAGCAATTTCAATGGCTTTTTCTTTGATAATCACGGCAGAAATCGGCATATTTTGCGATCTGGAATGTTTTAGCCATCGAACTAAAACCTCCTCGATCTCGTCAAACTTCGACTTCCTCATTCTCTTTCTTTTGTCTTTGCAATCTTTGCAATCAGCCTCTTCAATTACTTGTTTCGATGAAAGAATATCGTTTAATGTAGTCCTGGGAATATGATGTTCTTTGGCAAAAGCTATTTTCGAAACATTTGATTTTTCAAAAAGTGTAATTAAGTCTTTTTTTTCTTTAAAAGATAACGAGGTAAGTTTTCGTTTCCCTGACATGTTACAAATGTAATCAAACCACGAAATTGCAAGATAAAAAATAGCCTTTATAGCGGAGCTTTTTCGCTACGAAATAAAATCACACTCAGTAGCGATCAAGAAAAACGTTTACACTTGACAAGAGTCGCAGCGAGGAGTGTGTAATTTCCCTAGTGAATTTCCCACGTGAAAATCCCCTGTAAAGGCTAGGCTTTCTTAGAGTGAAGGGGCGGGGCTGAAAAGATAGCGGGCAAAATTGAGAATAAAGACGCTTTTCGCCATTTTTGAGGGTGACGAGTTATCCGAAGTAGAATTAAATTTGGTGACGAGTAAAAGAGGGTTATTTTACATTATTATCTATGAGACCTTGTCGGAACCAAAGAAAAACGACGACTTAAACGGAGTGACGACTTATCCGGGTGACGACTTAACAAGGTTTTACTGTATAATGAAATGAAATCAAGTATTTACATTCTTGAATAGTTCCCGATTCTGACAAAAATAAATGCAATGGAAAATCTCTTAAAAAAAAAAAAAAAAAAAAAAAAAATTCAACAAAAAAAGTGACCGCTCTGTCCCGGTCTCCCCTATCACATACTTTTAACAAAGTTAATATAGGAAATATAAGAAGAAAAAAACATCTTATAATAAATAATAAATAAATAAGGAATCACTAATCTGTTTTTAGTCTTTCGATACGGGAATCCAGAACAGCTGTTTCAGGTTTCCTAACCTTCATCAGCAGGATTCGTCCAGTGTCTTACAGCTCAGTGATCCCAAGAAACATATAAAGGAAACAAAAGTCAACAAGATAATGGCCCTCTATATTAAAAAACAATAATGTATAAAATAAGAATGAAATAGGGCAGAAATTCAATTGCAGCTAGCAACTGTTTAGCTTATGAAGGATTAAATTATAAAAACGAATACATTTAACAACAAGTTTAACATGCGAAATAATATTAACATCACAAGAATAAACATATACACGTAAACATAAGAAGAAGGAAAAACGATGAAACCTAAGCCTGAAGAAGAAAAGCTGGTGGCTTCCCAAAATATTCTTAAGTATAGGATTAAATTAATATATGTAATAATCCTAATCCCACAAACCTGAAAGATTGATTAGTATACGAAAACAATTGTGTTATATTCATGATTTTTAATTAAAAACAGAGTAATTTACTTTTTCATACGCTGCCTCAACAAAATTTGAATTATTAATTTACAAAATATCTTTGATACAATCTTCCCATCCAGTTAAGCTAACACTAAAAATAAAATGTGTCTTGCTATTCATTTACATGGTTCAAGTATTACGTAAACATTACAGGGAGAAAGATTTGAAGCTTTGCTTATTTTGATTATTGAGGTGGAGATCAGACCAATGCTTACGTAAACAGACAAATATGAACACGAGAGAGTGCGCTGAGCGAGATAGACTTTTTCCTCAGTATTTCATGTGTACTTTTATATTTAATTTGTTACATTTTAATTCAAGAGTTAATATCATGTAATTTTGACTGTTTTAATTTATTGTTCTGTGGTATTTACTGTTAAATATTTGGCTAAGGTAACATTTAGTAAGGTTTTTACGTAAGCACAAGGGAGGGGAGGGGTCGAGCATCTACTTCTTTTTGCTTACGAGGGGGAAATGCTTCAGGAAGGCCACGGGAATCCACCTCAGTTTCTTTCCCCAGGTGGTTCTGGGAGTTCCAAGTGAATTCCATAGAATATGGACCTGTCTCCGGACAGAATACTATGGATTGATGGATAGAATACCTGAATGGCCATTTAATATAAAGGGAAAACGACGAACAATTCTTCATTGGCAAAGCCCTTCCTTTTAAACGAATTCTATGAACCTCCTTTACCTCCTGTACCTCTATTGGCCATCGGGGGATAATAAATACTTTAAAGTGATCAGTATCTGCCATTCCCAACGGAGGTCGCTACTGAACTGTAATCGTGGTGGGGGCCGAGTTTTATAAGGAGGCCTTGGAAACTGAATGGATTAAACAGAAAATATAACATTTTAAACCTCCTTTGGGTCATTCCACGTCAAATCATCCAGGCCATGACACCCACTATCCAGTTGAGAACTGAGCTTTGGTGTACTGCTATTATACTTAATTTCATGAACTTTTGCCAATTTTTATTGCTTTATTTTTATTGCGTTCTGTTGGTAGTAATTGCAGAAAGTTTGATGCAATGTGGTAATTCAAAGTGAATTGTGAAAATTTGAAAATTGGCTGCAGTTTTTAAAATGGAAACAAGTAGGCTGACAATTTTTTCCCTGAATATGCATTCGGACATGTAGTTTACGAAAACATGAAAGAATTGGCCATATAATTTTTTTTTAATATCTTTTTTTTAATTTTTTTTTTTTTTTGGTTAAATTAAAAAAAAATTTGGACACTTGCCCCCCCTCTGAAAATCATTGAAAAAATTAGAAAGTGATCTACAAACAGTAAAGTTTCATCAAAAAAAAAATCAGTTTTGAGAAATGAATAGTACTCATAAAAAAAAATTCCTGAAAGAATTGGCCAAATAAAATTTTGTAGAATAATTTTTTTTATTAAAATAAAAAAAAAAAATTGGGCACCTGCCCCCCTCTGAAAATCACATGGATCTTGAAGATACTGTCCAAGAAAACACTGCCTAATTGTACTTTCCATATTATGGGGTCTGTTTTTGTAAACAGAGTCGTGGGATCGACGGCGGTCCACAGGCTGATCAGAGTGGGAAAAGACCTTGCCCCAGGCGTCTCTCACTTGACTCAGCTTTCGTCCCTCTGTGTTCGCCTTTGGAAGGGTCAATTAAGAAGGGAGTAATGCCATTAAGTAAGTAATAAATATAAAGTATATAAAGTGGGGTAAGAAGTTTAGAAAATAAAAATAATAGATATAATAAGAAATATATATGTATTTATAAATAGGTTAGCATCAAGAAGAATGATTGTAAATGAATATACAGGAATATATACGTTGCCCCGGAGTTTTCCAAAAAAGAAGTTGATTATATATAAAAAGAAACACAACACTAGCACTAATGATAACTATAAAATTACACATATAAATCCAACACTTTGATGATAGTCAAGATTAACGCAGTTCCAATGCGCCTATATTGTTCACAGCTCACTTGAGCACAAATAGTTCGTGGCTATTCTTCTGAGAGGGGGCGTGATCCAGTGTTCAATTGGTACTCGTTAATTTCAGTCCAAGATCAGTTCTGCTAGGGACGGATAGCCTAGACGGTGTCGTTTTCGGCATTGCACTTTGCTACACAGGAGACGCACGTTCATAGGGATAAATACTCTTGCTTCGCAGACCCGAAGACTTTGAAGAACGTTCTTAAGGCACAAAATTGCTCCAGGGATGCAAAAGGATTGGAAAGAGAGAAATTGTGTAACAAACATCGGGCCGTTACACATTGTTTCATTACAAATGTATTTCAAATTATTATTTTAATAATATTGTTACAGGTGTCATGGTAGTCATAAATTACCAAATTAATTATTTTTTTTTAAATAGCGTTTTTTCCACACTTCCTATCATTTCTACAAACTGATTTTTTTTGTGTGACATAAAGAAAGATTTATAATAATATTGTAAAAATTTCAAAGTAATCTAAGAGAGGGCAATACCTTAAAAAAATTATAATACCCAGGTATCGCGTTTGTTTATAAAAAACTATTTACATTTTTTTTCTAAAAAAAAACTTATGAATATTTAATATAAGGAGCATGAATATAAAAATATAAACCTTTCTCTTTAATTTAAAAAAAAATCAAGGTTCTAATGCAAAAACTGTAGGAGCTATTGTATTTTTGAATTATTAAGAGCTCGTCCATGGGACACCTGAGTTCCTGAATCCATGTAACTTCTTTAGATCATTACTGAAAAAGTACTTAACCTGCAACATTTAAATTTTGGAA
>JAFIDM010000006.1:480464-496583 GCA_023159025.1 Thereuonema tuberculata | reverse complement strand
ATGAATCGGAAAAGGCAATTGTTTTGTTTATTCTGTGCTGGGCTTAACAGACATTTTCAGTATTGTTTTCTTTAAACTTTACAAGTGATAAAAAACTCGTCTTAAATTTTTTTTTTCGTAAGTGCTTATAAACAAAGTGCAATAAAACTTTTCCTTCGTCTTTTAATAGGACTTCAGTTGTGAAAAAGTCAAACATAATTTTCTTAATATGTTGATAACACTTTGGCAGAATCAATGAATCAGAGTTTGAAAACTTTGGAATTGAATTAACTTTTACATTAGAGTAATACGAATAGCATCGAAGCGAAAGAAACTGAAATAACACGTAATTTTGAGAAAAGAGCCAAAAAATTCTGATTTACATAAACATTTCTAGGCTACTTTCCTAGGCGAGTGAGATTCATCCAGTCAGTGTGTATTTGCATCCTTAAGTATACATGTACAGTTAAACCCCTATTAACCGAACTCGGGACAACCGAACCCGGGTTGTCCGAAACGCCTCCGAAAATCGAAAATCCAAACAATAATACTGTACTGCACGGAAATAATTCGGGGGACAGTGTGTGCTGGGCTATGAGTAGCGGGACATCGCTGCTCGAAAACATTGGGAGGGACGCAAGAAACAAACAAAAATTACAAAAGAGTTTTTTTAAATGATGGTACAAACTATTAAGTGCAGAATACTGTATATTGATGTAGCCTACTGTAATCCTAAAAATGTAATTTTAACTTTAATAAAGAACATAAGCCGTGCTGGCGTGGCCGTGCGGTCTCGGCGGCGGCCAGCCGTGGCGACCAGTGCGCCAGTACCTGGGTTCGAATCCCGGCAGTGGCATGGCTGTTTCAATTTCCTTTTCTGTGTTGTCCAGCCTCTTCTTCACTTTCTCTTCGGTCTGACGTCATTCCTTAATGGCGTCCTGGGGGCAGGCAACAGGAAACCACCCCCCGTATCTTTCCTCAGGTGTTTCTGGGAGATCCATGTGTGACCTCCATAGAACTGGACCTGTCTTCGGACAGAAAACTATGGATGGATGGATGGATGGAAAGAACATAAGTGTAACATGCAAAGAGATTATTGAATTCGTTTGACCTTCAAAACCTTTCAAAAATACGTATTGTAATTACAATATAAAATACTGTAGCTCTATTAGATGTCCATGGCTTATTCGAAAAAATTGTTATCCGAAACCTCTTCCCCCCCCTTTTAGTTCGGTTAACCGGGGTTTTACTGTATATAAGGCAGCTCTCCAATAACTATGAAACCTCTGAACCGATCTATGCCTGCATATAATGTATCGACATGATCTTACTTTTATACATAATAACTAGCTGTCTTCCGTCGTTCCGGAAGCCTTACATTAGTTATTCGAAAAATGAAATTAACTCAAATAAATACCGAAACTTAGAACTGAAACTAAATTAAAGTTTAAATTCGCAACAATACATGCAGTACAATATTGAAATAAAACAAATTAATTAACCATATCGTATATTATTTCAGATCTCTGGCGCGATTTAAAACGGCGTGATCGCCATCTATTGCCAGTTTTGGGAATGTTGTAAATGCACTCATTGAAAACTGCGCTGCGCCATCTGTGGACAGCTTTGGAAAGCTTTTCATTTCTTCGACGGGAACTACTTGATCGACCGGGATGAAAAGTAGACTACATCTTACTCCTTGTCCTAGACTTCCTGCATGCAAAATTTCATTCGATCCGTTTCGCCGTTAAAACGTGATTGAATGACAAACAAACAAACTTACAGATTTTCGCTTTTATAATAGTAGTGAGAATGTTTTCCAAGTAGGTTCTTGTCGTGAAATTAACGCCAGAAAGAAAAATAGAAAAGCATTAGAACATAAGCAATGGATTTGTATTATTGTCTTAAACACTCTCTGTTAATCCATTAATTTGTGAGTAGTATCGCAGGATTAAAATTAATCCTCTTTAAACAACTTATTTGGTAATGCAAACTTATTTGGGGGTTTTTTCAGCAAAACTGAATATTTAAAATTAATTATTCAACAAATGTCATAATTTTAAAAAGAAATTTACGCTTTTTGCTTTTTCATTACACCACTTTCAAATATAAAAAAATCCAAGAACAAAATATTACCGAGATATACAAGTTGGTTATAATTAAAGTTTGTCTATTTAGAGCATCATGCAGCTGCAACCAATAATCGGAGAGACACCAAAAGTTGTATACATACTCAACGATTCTGCAAAAAAAAAAAAAAAAATAGTTACAAAATCGTCAGCTAGAGGGCGCTTCATAGCTATATGAAAGGAAAACTAAAACAGAATGTTCAAAAACAAATTTATTTCACACAGATAATATCAGACGTTTGCCCTAGTCATGTGATTTTGCTTTATTATGGTCCCTGTGACAAATCTATGTGATTTGCAGATGAACTGTGTGCTCAACTGCTGGCCGTAGGTGCTCATCATTGAGAGTTTCCACATTTAGCGTGGTACTGTCTTTAAGCCTAGGCGCGCATCTGCCTGTTTTGCAGCTCAAACCGCAAGAATGTAAAGGGACAAGTTAATTAGGGGACCCGAAGGGTCTTCACTTGATTCCCAAAATGAAACAGAATCCATTTTCTGGGTTTCAGTAATAGCCCGGAGCAAAGCCACTCACATTTCCCCTTCACAATCCTGCGGTTTGAGCTGCAAAACCTGCAGATGCGCGCCTTGGCTAAGTGCTTCTAATGTTGCAATTCCTCCAACATACACCACATCCTTTAGGCATCCCCACAACCAAAAATCGCATGGTCGTTACTTCAATGGGTTAGTACAATAGACCTCCTGTATATTCGCCACATTAACATAAACATGATCTTGTAACTCATTGCTGTAGAAGGCAATATGGCGGCGTTATAAGAACAGGTTACTCTCAGGGCTTCACAACCAAGCAACAGATATAATTTGGAACGTTTTCTACTAATTTAAGAGTTAGGGTGATGGAATATGTATTTATGAAGTACTAGGAAGATTGGCACTGATACAAATTTGTCTCATTTGACGGTGAAGAGAATTGTCAACTAGCGAAAAAAACGATACAACCGCAGTTGTTTCTCTCGCCGGGGCATTTCCTCTTTACTCGTCCCAAGCGACTTTTGGATATGGATGATATTTATGATAAATTTGAATAATATAAAAATAATAATAACAGTAAATAGGTACGTTAAATATCCAAACAATAAAAAAAAATATCGAAAATCTTGATCTCTTCTATTTTGCTTTAAAGAAATGGAGAAAATTGTTTCGATGCTTTGCAATAGAGGTCGCTCTAGTATACATGGAAGTAGTAATCCATAACTCACGATTTTCTTCTTGTTTTGTGTTTTGTATAATTTCTGTTTCTCCAAATTTAATATAATGTTTAGTTTATATGCTTATTCATTATGACATTAACCTAGTAAATTAATCCCACAATTTGTAACACAGGGTATTCTTCCTAGTTATTTTAATTAGCAATTAAAAACGTTACAATTGTTAAATTGAAATAAGATCAAATAGTTAATGGTTGAATGTAAGTTTGATGTTTACATTCTGACAGGGGAGTAGCGTGCCGAGGGCGGTGGGGGCGGCACTTTTTGGGGGCGGCAAAATTTTACAATAAATAATAATAATATCTTGTAATTAGAACTAAAAATTTGAACCATTGATTTTCATATTTTTGTAGCACCTACAATTCTGACCAATTAATATGAGTACTGAGCTTTTTATTATTTAATCTGTGACGGAACCGGGAAATCAACTTTATTTAAGTGAATGCAGTCATCTCGCTCGCTCTAGCGACTGGCAACGCCTTCTGTATGTAATTACCTCAAGGCAATTCCCCGTGTTTTATTTGGTGCTCGGATTGTTCACGACGAATATTCAGCGAGAATTAATTCTTTCATATAAAGAATAGAGTTCAATGTTGTCTAAAAATACCTGCAACATCAGTCGTCCAATTCAAATTGACTCAATTAACCTCCTACAATTCATTATTTTCTTTTCGGGCGGCACTTTTTGGGGCGGCAAAATTTAAATACCTAAATAAGAGGGCGGCAAAATTTAAATACCTTAATAAGGGGGCGGTAAAATTTAAATATCTAAATAAGGGGGCAGCAAAATTTAAATACCTTAATAAGGGGGCGGTAAAATTTCAATATCTAAATAAGGGGGCGGCGAATTTAGCCTACGCCTCGGGCGGCTGAAACCCACGCTATGCCTCTGCATTCTGATGTCTCATAATCAGTATTGGAGCGAAAATTGGTTAGAGTAAGAAAATTGTGGAAATCCAATTTTTTAAATAGAAATACCCACTTTTCTCCGGCCATCTGTCCATCTAAGATCATCTGACTGTTGATGATGTTAGCTAAAAACTATTTTTTAATCGGAAGCTAAAAGTTTTAGCGATCCATTTCGGAGCTATTGCTTTCTCATGTATATCCGTCCGTCCATCTGTCCGCGTCTGTGCTTACCCTAACAACTCCTGAATTAAAGATAGGCTTGGCAAAGGGACTTCACCATCGCCTTCAGAGGCTCAAACACTCAAGGAATGGGATATTTCTTTCTGCCTATCTGGAAAAATGCGGTCACATTCGATTGTTTGTTTTCCCAAGTTTGGGAATTTTGTGCTCGACAACTATTAAGCGATCGACTGGAAATTTGGATATGCTTTAGCTTAGAATCTATTTTTACTCGACCGCATCTATAAGAGAAACGTTGAAGCTTAATTTATTGATTGGATGATTTTCATCTGCAAAAGCCACGGCATTGTAAAACAATTTCTCCTGAAACTTGCTTGAAATTCAAACAAACTCTAAGGGAAAAACATTTTGTTACAACCGGCAATTATACTTTATCAGAGTTCATGTTTTTTCTTTGTATTTTTAAATTTCATTAATAACAAATTGTTAAGCTGTTAGAAGAATAATAGATGAACTCATGTTCAATATTAATAAAACTGCATTCGGAATCTGCATTTATTTTCTATATAAACTAGTCGGCTACCCGTCGCTTCGCTCCGGAAGCCTCGCTTACGTAACGGAAAACAACTTTTTATTTATGAAAAACACACAAATTACATCAAGTAAACTAAAACTAAAATTTTTTAAAAGTTTTTTTTTTTTTTTTTAATTTAATTTTTGATGTCTATCTTAATCTACGACTGCTTTTAGAACCAGCGTGTGAATCATATGTCTGTGATACATTTTTATTTTTTATGGAGATCAGAATGTAGTCCTCGTGGTCTAATGGCTAAGACGTCTACCTTCGGAGCAGAAGGCTGAATGTTCGATTACCCGTAGCGAACTTGTAGAAATTATTTCTATTTTCACAAATTACAACAATTGCACCAGACAGACATAGAAATAAAAGATTTTAGTAATATAGATATACTTTTCAGTGGTTTTTGAGTTACAAATAGTGATTTTCAGTATTCTACCTAATAGAAATAGTGCTTGTGTCTTTCTTGAAACTCGTTTTTTAATTACAATTGATACATTTCAGTGGTTTTTGAGTAACAAATTGTGGTTTTTCAGCATTCTATCTCATAGAAATACTGCTTCTTTCTTTCTTGACTTTTTTTTATTCAAACATCTCCCGTGTACACGTGCTTGTTTTTCACTATCACATAGAATTTGGTTGAGTAAGAATATTATATTTAAAATATTCCAACATTTCTGTAATTATAGTTCTAATTGTCATTTCCGAATTAAAAATAAACAGACGGGTCGGAAATAAATAAAAAACCTTGAGATTAAAAAAAAAACAAAGGTTGAATTCATTCATTATTGATTAGGGGAAGGGAATGGACACATAAGTCAAAAAACAATATAAAGTGAGTAGTAGTCACCTTGGCCTAATGGATAAGACGTCTGACTTCGGATCAGAAGATTGGAGGTTCGATTTCAGTCGCGTATGTTTCATTGTAAAAATTATTTCTATTTTCCATTCGCTCAGGAAATTGCGCCGAACAGACAGACAGACAGACAGACAGAGAAATAAAAGATTTGAGTAATATAGATTAGAATTAATTTCAAATTCTGGAATTAAAGAAATAAAGATTTTTTATATTATTGGAAAAAAAAATAATTTTTATTAAACATTGTAGTAATTCTACAACTTCCAAGCAATTACATACACGCCATATAATAAAACTGAAACCGAAACGTTTTACTAATTGGTTGACTCGGCTGCTTCTTTTTTGAATCAGGACGAATCGTATTGATGATTAGTCTCATGTCTGCCTTCTTTTAAGTCAATCGATGTTACAAATAATAGAACATTTGTTTAGTCCACCTTCTATGACAAATTAAAGTTTACTGAATTTTCAGTGCTTTCAAAAACAAAATCATTAACGATTACTTCAATTGAAAACAAAACGACTTCATACTGAAGAAAGGGACTCTGAAACTTTTTGCATACATCATTTATGATTCATAATTCAATAATTCTAATTTTTCAAAAAAGTCGAAAAGTCTGAACAACTGTGAAAAAAGATCTGTGAAACCGAAATCGAAACTTGTATATGGATTAAACTACAACTGAAGACACTGCCTCAATTATGCTTTTAATTTTAATTCGATAGAGAAATTATTTCTAAATCTTATTTCCTTTTTAAAGCTACAAATATTTCCGAAATCATATATGATGAAACGAAACAGAGTCAGTGAAATCTCACTGAAAGCATAAACAACAGTTGTGGTTCACGTATCTGTGGTGATATTGACTTTCTTCATTATTATTGTATAGACACGGGCTCTAACTTTATTCTCATAATTTAAAGTTCTGAAATATGTAATTAATGACCGTCTCGTTATTTCCATTCCTCTTTGTTCAAGTTCTCGAAAATTAAATCGATTTTGTTGGGATGAAATATCGTTAATGGTTTTCGGAAAGAACTTTAAAATATATTTTTTTCTGTCTTTTATTAATATTTTTTTTCTGATTCATGACTTGAATATATTCAGTAAATATGTATTTACTTATTTTCAATATGGAATGCAATTATAGCTTTAATATTTCTTTAAAAATATTTTAGTGTACTTGTATCCTTCGGTCCATAAATAATTTTAATAGAAATCAATTTTAAGTTTTCACTATTTCTTTGTTCGTAAATAATTTACGATAAAAATGCTCAAATAATTATTTCTTTAAATTTTAAACATGCAAAAAAACAAATTCAAATAAAATACTCAAATTTACTACTGTTATTCTGGCTTCTCCCATAGGCAGTCAATGTATGTAGTCAAACAAAAAATTTAAATTGTAACAAAGTAATCAAGAAGCGTAAACAAATGACACAGAAATTAAAACTGACTTTTCATGTGGTGAGTGGGTCTGGCTGATAAGTCCAGAAAAAGGGCGAAACGGCCGTCCCAGACTCTCACCGATCAAAGCTCAGATATTTTTTATTTCTATGTTATGTCATAATGTTTTTTAATGAAGGTATTCTTTCAAGATTTTAGTTGTGTTCGTCTACTACGTAAAATTAACATTTCCTTTATTAATTTTAAAATTGTAGTTTTCTTTAAATTATTGAATAATTTCTGCTCAACGAGTTAAATATCTGAACTTTTAATTTTGAAGTTAACTTTGCATTAACTGTATAATTAGTTTGTAATTCGTTCATTAATTCTCGGGAGTTGACCAATCGATCTCAACTTTCCCGTTCGTCCAGGAACGCCATGAACCTTATCTCTATCGACCTAAAGGTTTACATCGGCTAATAGTGAAAACCTTTACATTTCTTTTCATTTATAGCTGATTGATAAGTAATTTTGCTATTTTTGAATTCAAATATTATTTTACTGCTGACTGGGTCCATTTTCCCAAAATTTATTAATAATATATTTTCATCAATAAGCTCTTTCAATTGGAAATGGTTTTTGGATATTTTTAGCATATTTTTAGCGACCCATGTGGGTGCTATTGCGCTTATCTTGTCCGAACGTGTCTGCCCCTCCCTAACAACTCCCGAACGGAAGATCGGATCGGCAAACGGACTTCATCATCGTGTTCAGAAGCCCAAACGCAATAGGAATTGGGTATTTTGGTTCTTGTCTGCAAATAATTTAGCCCTACTCCAAGTTTTAAAGTTTTTGAGTGGAGTTTTGTTGTTGTTGTTTTTTTTTTTTTTTGTATTTCGGAGATTTCTTTTAAATAGACCATTTATGGCTATTTTTAAGGAAACTGAAGCATTGTAGTGGATAGAATAACGGATTCAGAAGGTTCAGAAGGTGTGAGTTCGAATCCCAGCCTTGAATACACTTTTTTTTTTATTTCGGAGATTCTATGTTTAGGCAACTTAAAGTTTTCGTTGTCTGATGTTTCAAATTAATTAACACACGTTCAATGTCCCGCGTAGATTTTTAATGGGTCACCCTTCATTTTTTGCTTTAACACAATTTTTTCTTAAAAAATAACTCTTAGTTATTTTTTTTTAACTTTACAACATTTGGTTGCTGAGAGGATCAATGAAAGCGAATGTCCTTCTATTGATTCCCAAACTGAAACTGAAACTTTTCATCGATTTAGTAATTTAGCGGCTGTAAATGCGTCATTGTCAGTTACATTTTAGTATCAACGGAACTCGTACATAGTAAGGTTCAGGTTAGTTACTCGCCTTCTCTTCGCCTCCCGAACTTCAGAAATGGAAAAGAGAGAAGGTTCCAGAACTCCATTGAAATGTAAACCAGGTAATTCATTTTATTTCATCTTTGACGAATAGAAATTACCATAGTTACGCTACTCTTGAAACCTCAAAACATTATTTCGTAATCGATATTATTAATGTTGTTTGAAAATAAGATTCCAATTTTGCTAAAAAGGTTTTTAAATTATTTCATGATTATTCCTTTTTCAATTTATTTTTAAGATAATTGTTTTAAAAACCTTTGTGCTACCGACAACAAAGTATTACTGATGTACCCTAACAATTTATCCGTCACTATCCATACGCCTATGATTACGAAAATTAGATATCCTAGGTTGCTGAAAATTTAGAAATAGCTCAAAATAAGATACCCTGCCGAAATAACGCCACCTTAACATTTAAATTATTTTAAGTCTGGAAATAAGGTGTATCGAAACACGAAAATTATGATCAAGAAAGTTTAATCTTCTGTTTGAAGCATACCATAATGAAACATACGATAACTTTTACTGGAGAAGTATGAGAACTGAAATAAAAAAAACTTTGCAAACTGGCGTTATTAGGAACACCTGGTCCAATTAACGCCACCTACTTTCTAGTAACTTAACTTATTTAAAATTAAGAATTATTCCATCATTGTAAACATTATTTGTACAAAATTACAGTAAAAAGCAACTAAATTTGACTTTCTGTAAAAAATAATAAAAAATCACTTGAAATTAACACAGTCTTTCTATTTTGTAGCTAAATCAAAAGAGGAAATGTAAAAATTAATTAATTTCGGCATTTTCCGATTATAAAAGCAAAATAATAAATAAGATAAAAATCTATATTTTCATGAAACATATTAGTAACTTATAAATGTAGTACGTAACCTCAAATTGTATATGTAGACAATTAACACCACCATGGCGTTAAAACGCTACTGAGCACATGGATAACATGATGCACTTGTTTGTCTACAGTTTCCGAATTTTAAAAATAACAGTTAACTTATCTACATTAGAAGAATCTTCAAGAATCAAGAAAATATATACATTTATATAGTTAATCTTTGCTGAACATTTTTATCTTACGTTGATTTAGCAGCAGCCTTTCAGAATCAGTCCTCGACACGAAAAGGTGGAAATATAATTTCACTCGAAAATGTTGGTGGTCTGCTAGTAACTCACTTCAACACTAGATGACCTGTTAATGCCAACTACTTTAGTGCAGTACCGCCATCTCTTATATTTATGAAGAATTAGATAGGTGGCGTTAAAGATTTACATGGCGTTATATGGCTAAGCTACCTTATGTTGAATCGAAAGCGCAAATATCTTGATAACTCAAAATCTACATCCGAAGAATTTTGAAATATCTTAAAGATAAGATATTGGTTGTTCCAGGAAAATACTTATTGATTTTGATGAATGTCCAATCAATGTTTAATAAGCTGAGTGCAAAAATGTTGCGACAATATCGTTCATTTATCAAAAATTTATCATAATAACTCACAAATTATATATACTTTGGAAACCTGGAAATACATGGATAGAATATGTTAACAATATGATCTACATTTTCATAGAAACTAGACCCATAGAAATGGAATACAATACAAGTCTCCAAATACTGCTGTTAATACGATAAATAAGCAGTAATAAAGCTCAAGTTACAATCATGGTCGTTTTGGCAGTTACTCGATTCGATTTTGTAATTGTACTTGATACATGAGAGTAACGAAAGTTGGTATCTCAACTACATCTTGTTCCCTTTTCATAAATGCTTTTAAAAGAAAGATTCAATTCATATTGAACAAAATTTTATCACTTTCAATCACAGATATATTATTTCTCTAGATACGCCTAGAATTTATGTACATGTAAAATTATCTACATACAGTAACATTTCTAACTTTCTATTTCTGACACTTAAGATTCACATTATATTAATAGGAAATTTGTTATTTCTAACGATGCGATTGCCTTATAAATGTAAATTTTTTATTAATATAATGTAAATCTTTTTCTTTTTGTAATTAGATTTACAGCAATGTGGACTGTAGTTATAAATTTCATATAAAATTTTTCATTTTGTCCTGTCTAGCTACCGCTCGCTACAGAACTCTCACAATTTTTCTGTCCCTCAACTGTAGAAATAATTCTATATTGTCTCTGTATTATTTACATATCAGTCTCTTTTCTTTATATCTCATTGTTTTCAGCAAAAAATATATTTTTCATTTAATATTCAAATTAATTAATCGCTTGTACAATTTTTGTACTATTCTAATTTCCCTAACTTCCCTTTCGTTGTTTTAAAAATACTTAAGGGGAAAGGGTAAATCCGGCAGATGATTACAAATAAGGATGAAATAGAAATGGAAAAAACAAAATTAGTTAGTGCACAAAAAATAAGCTTTCGCACCGTGAGCCATCATCAACGGGAATCCAGAACAGCTATTTCATTCTTTTTTGGAATCATCTGCCGGATTTACCCTTACTATCTTCTTCCAAAATAATTTCAAAACAACGAAAAGGAATTAGAATAGTTTAAAAATTCTAGAAGCGAGTAATTATTTTAATTTAATCTTCAGATGGTTTATAGTGGACAAGTCCATGAAGAATTGTATTAAATATAAATTTATAGGGGAGACTGGGGTCAATTGTAACAGGGGTCAATTATAACAAGCGCCCTGTAGCCTGAGCAAACTTTCATTAAATCCCAATTTTTGGCATGGGGATTCGTCTTATACACAAGAATTTTTACCGAAAAAAGACATCGGCCATTCAATTTGTTCTGAAGATAATTATAAAACATGGTTTTTACTGCTAAAAGTAAGTTTCCTTAGTCATTCTAATTATCAACTGCAACCAAATGTATTAGAGATAAAAATGTGACAATTATATATAAAGAAGGCATATAGAAATGCTCCATTTCTATGTCACAAAATACGCTATGGTTGTATCATGCGCTAATAATTGAACACCACATGTGAATTGAGCTGTTGGGGACGATTGTTACATTGCTGATGGGGACAATTGTAACAGCGTTACAATTGAGCCCATTCTTTATATTTTTGCTTTTAGGCCAATATTCTGTGTAGATAGGCCAACATTTTAAAAATTAAATTAAAATAATTCAATTAAATAAACATTAAATTACAGTTTAAAATGGAAAAATAATATGAAATCAAACGTTGCAAAGCCTGATGAATAAATAAATATATAAATACATGATTAATTAAAAAATATTAAATATTATCCTACTCATCACATCATCACGATAATTTCTCAATCTTCAAAATATATAGTATTCAAAATATATAGATATATGTCAGTTGGTACGTTTTTTGTAATTATTAGAATTTGCTTTGTATCTTTATGATTATTACTTTATATTCGATCATGATTTGAAAGGGAAAGAAGATGTATTTTCTCTTTTTCTTTACTGCATTTTGTATTTATATTTTATCCTGAAGAAGGCCCGTCATTGGGTTGAAATATAGATTTGATGTTTATGAAGATATGATAGAGAAGTGGTTTATTTCAGTACTATATATTATCCTACTCATTTTATTTCCATGAGCCCAAGCCATATTTATTTAAAACCCTATTGAAGTAATTATAATTATATAATTACAATATACAAAACCAAAAGCAACAATATCAAGAGCACTGCAAGTAGGGATATCTACATGCCAAAACGAAAGGGACGGCCAAAGAAAAAAGACTCATCAAAACAGCTTTGCAAGAAGATTAAGACTAGTAATCAGGCTGCAATAGATTCCTCAGATGAAGAGGAAGAAACATTTTGCTTAGTGTGCTGTAAATATTACAGAAACAGCAAACCCAATGAGAAATGGGTTCAGTGCCTGTCTTGCTCCGAATGGGCACATGACGATAGCACTCCTGGTGAAGCAGTATATTATTGCCAAAATTGTGATTCTGATGATGATGATTGAAATACAGAGCATTGTAAACAAAAAGTAACCTTGGTATACTGTATTATCTCAATTACATTGCCTTCTGCTATCTGTTACAATTGCCCTCTACTACTGTTACAATTACACCCGATATGGGGTCAAATGTAACACATGTAATATATCCATATACACATATTTTTTGTCACTTCTATATCGGTTTGACGAGTTGTCAAATTTTGTATAGATGTTCCTAATGTTGAAGAAACCTTACATAATTTTCATTTCTGCAAATGTCTGATTATTTTGTTAAAAAAAATATTAGTGAATAATGTTACGATTGATCCTAGTTTCTCCTAATAAAAAAACTTTAAAAAGCATTTAAGGCAAATAAACATTCAGAAAATGAAAAAAGAAAAGGCTTATTGATTGAAACAAAAACAATTAAATTATGATTAGTATTTTAATTGGGCTAACATTTTTTATAATAATATATTTATTATAAATAATATTATAATAATATATTTTTAATAGTTTTAAAAGATACAGAATAAATAAGAAATTTTTAGTTTCGGTTTCAGTTATGCGCATTTCCATCTCAAGGTTAATTCAAAAAATCGATATCAAAGAGAAGTTTCATATGCAAACAACAAGACGTTTCTTAAAGAAATTAAGCCTACATTTCTTAAAATTTATTTTTTTACTGAAATTAACAAAAAAAAAATCCTAAACTAAACTGGAACCTATTTTTTTCGAAAAAAATACAAATCAAATCTCTTTGTTAAATCGAATCAACTACCCTCTTTCTTAAGTCATCTCTCCTGTTTCTTACAGACAGGGTAATTTCCCTAGTAGGACTGTTAAATTTAGATTAGTTAGAAAAATTAAAAAAATATTATTTTATCCACACTGTTGTTGATTTTTTTACTTCATTTCTTTTACATTGACTCAGTATTTGTTTGTTTTTATATTTTCTTAAATTTTTCATAAAAGTAAACTTTTCTCTCCATTGCATCGTCGCATAGAGACCAAAACCCCGCAACTGCAGTTTCTGAAAAAAAAAAAAAAAAAATTAATTTTTTGCTATTTCTTCCCCTCTCGAACTTCAGAAATGGAAAGGAGTAGGTTCTTTTTAGGTGTAGAGCAAAATATCTGGAATTGAAAGCGCAGATATCTTGGTAACTCTTTGTGGGTCCGGTAGCCAAGTGGCAAAGCGCTTCACTGAGAGTTGGAGGGCGGCAGGTTCAATCTGCCAAGGGGGGGATTTTTCTACGCTGAAATCTCTTGCCAAAGGTTCATTCCTAGAGTCCAACTAACCTTCTGTGGAATTGGTACCGTATTTCTTTTCCAGGGATATAGGTATGTGAGCGCAGGCTGACCACCAGATCTTATCTCAGTCCTGAGGACAATGAAACGTTTGGATCCTTATCACCATGGGTGACAGTATTTCCTAGTGGGATATACGTATCTATATAACAGACATTATTAATGTACTGTACAATTATTTTCTGAAATTAAACTTACGTAAAGAAAAGTAATAAAGAAATAAAAAAAAAATTGTTCGACTTCATTCAAATGTCTGTAAATGAAGCACTTACGACTTACAAGTGCTTTAAACATCAATACATAGATAAAGTTAAATAAAAATTCAATTAGTGCTCTAGAAATGAGTTTTCGCACCGTGAGCCATCAACGGAAATGCGGAACAGCTATTTCATCCTTATTAGGAATCATCAGTCGCATTTACCCTTGATGATAAGCTAAGAATGTGCTAAAGTTTATGGATACTACTCTCGCTCCCGGGTAGTGGCCAGCGACAACAAAAAGACAATAAAACTGTAAAACTAGAATTTTTAAACTCTTTGTTCTTTCACTGACATTTTTGCTTGATGATATATCCGTGCATGTTAAATATTGTTTTCAATAGCAACATTGATTTTTTTTTGCTTATTTTTCTGGTTAATTAAACTCGTTAGAGTCTTTTCTTGAAAGGAAGGACACCATGATAACACTAAATCACATGATCCAGCATAAATTACATGAGTAGTATTGGGAAATCTTTATTCACGTACTTTATAAATGAGATTTGACGCCATCGAAGTCTTTGAATTTTTATTTATTTCGAATACTTCAAACATCATTTACAGAAAAAAGCTTCAAAAATGACAATGATATTTATCTCATCATTGAAGAAGTTTTTAATAGTATATGTGTAGATTTTTATAAAATGGAATATAAAGCTTAGTGAACGTTGGGAAACAATAATAGAACAAAATAATGAATATCGTTCATTAAAATAAAAACAAACTTTTAGAAAATTAGCCTATTGTTTCGTTAGACAAAAGGCCTGAATTTCTCAAGTTATCCTTTAATTTAGAAATATTTTCTAGCGCTCATTCACGTCTTTATCTGTGTTTATGATTAAAACTTAAAATTTACATTTGATGTTATTCCTTCTTAAGAAATATTTAACGTTCAAATTAATAAATCTTCTTTAAGTGCTTCTGAAATTAACAAAACATTCTGAGACTAAATCAGAATCTATTTTCTTCGAGAGAACACAAATGAATTCATAAGAGCTTTTATTAAATCGAATCAACTACTCTCGTAATAAGTCAGTCACTCTGCTTCTTTATTTAATTTTTAGATGAAAATATTTATAATTTCTTTTATTTATAATTTTTTTAATTATATATTTCTTTCTTCATTTGTTTCTTTTGAATTTCTTTCGATGATGATAAGATAGTTGCTCTTATTATCATAAATTTTTGATAATAGGTATTTTATAACCTAATGGTGATTAGAAAAATAATCTAAAAGATGTTCTGAGAATGTAGGTTTTCGAAACAAACTAAATTCTCACCTTTTTCTTTGTCTTTTTATATGAAGATCTAAGAAATTTAAAGAACTATTATTCTCTGGTTCAATGTTAAAATTTAAACATTCATCAAATAATTCAAATTCTGATTTAACATATTCAATTGTTTCTTTGGTTCCTACAATAAAAATGTCATTTATATAGCGTAAATAGATGATTTGAGTATTGATGCCATTAGAAATTACAGGATTTTCCAAATAGTTTAAGTAAAGAAAACGAAAATCTTCGAAAAAATTTTCTTCTCAAATTATTTAATGCACCAAAGTAAATAAGGATTCTCGCACCCCGAGTTACCATTTTGGGAATCAGAGACAGCTGTTTCAGCCTTGTTAGGCTTCTTCAGTCCGATTTACCCATAATGGTAACTCAAAGTGTGAGACAACAAAGGTGAAACCATCCCGACACCCTGGAATGGCTCCTTCCACAAAATCAAGCACAGTAGTAAAATCACTGTGCACCGCACAGCCTCAAATTCTTGAATCCAAAATAGAATATAAATAAATGTATAAAGGAACTTAACGTGCATTGCAAGAATTTAGAAAACGAAAATCTTCTAGAAAATTTTCTTCTCAAATTTATTAATGCACCAAAGTAAATAAGGATTCTATAGTTATAAATGAAATATAAAAACACACATTTAAATTTAAAATAAAAATTAAAAAGAAATGAAGGCTTTCAAATCTAC
>JAFIDM010000006.1:465034-480454 GCA_023159025.1 Thereuonema tuberculata | reverse complement strand
GGGGTGCGAGAATCCTTATTTACTTTGGTGCATTAATAAATTTGAGATGAAAATTTTTTCGAAGATTTTCGTTTTCTAAATTCTTGCAATGCACGTTAAGTTCCTTTATAAGTTTAAGTAAAGATTGGCAACTATTGGACTGATTGTAATCATGTGTAGAAATGGTGACATCATAAAAGATATACTTGAGAAACTTCAAAGCAGATTCCAGATAACAGTGAACATACCATCAGTTTTTGTTGGCATTCAAATAACTATTAATGAGACAGAAGGCTCAATTTTCATCCATCAAAAAGCATATGTAGATAACATTTTAAAAAACTTTAACATGAGTGAAGTCAAACCTTTGTCTGTGCCATTTGTTCCTAACTGCCAGCTTACATCTACGGATGAAGATCCGGATCCCAATCTGCCTTACAGATCGTTAATAGACAGTTTGATGTTTGCTTCACTTATCACTAGACCGGACATCATGTATGCAGTGGGAGTACTGAGCCGATACCTAAACAATTATAATCAGACACACTGGAAAGCTGCGAAACATGTTCTTCGCTATCTGCAAGACACCAAAGAGTTCGGTATCAAGTATACAAGAACAGAATGTAATAAGTTTTTGGATATGCCGGCTCAGACTTCGCTGATGACCTGGAAACGCGAAGATCAACCATTGGATATGTCTTCCTTATCAGTGGAGGACCAGTGACTTAGACAAGTCAACGTCAGCCAACAGTATCTCAGTCAACTACTGAAGCTGAATACATTGCAGCAGCAGCAGCATGCAGAGAAGCTGTTTGGCTTAGACAACTTGTGACTGATAGGTGAAGAGGTATTGGTGAAGACGTTAGCGGGGCAACCCCACTTCACATGGACTATCAGAGTGCTACGAAACTGATTAGAAATCCAGTCTTGCACAAACGTACCAACACGTTGATATTAAACACCATTACATTAGAGAAAAATATGATGAAAATATTATAAACATTAAATATGTTCCAACTGATCAACAAATAGCTGACATTTTCACAAATCCCTTATCTAAAGCTCAGTTTTATGAAAATAATATATTTCATAATGTCTTGTAATGTTAGTAGGATTTTAAAATTAAGTAATATATAGTTATATATTAAAAGGTGGACCTAGTGTTTATCAGTGCAGTAGTGACATCTCCAAACAGCTGTTTCTCGGTATATTGCCGATCATCAGTGGAGAGTAGTCACTATAAACACCTCTAGACCTAGGTGTTTTTAGTGACTACTCTCCACTGATGATCGGCAATGTAGCGAGAAACAGCTGTTTGGAGATGTCATTACTGCACTGATAAACACTAGGTCCACCTTTTAATGTGTTAAACCACTTTTTAGACGCCCATTTTTCTTATTTGATGCCCATAGAAAATTCATTGCGGCCAGCGGAGACTGGCACATGAATTTCTATTCTTTTATTTTTATTATGTATTTCTTGTTTTTTAATTTTATACTTGGAGGTCCCATTCTTTTCCCTTACTATCATAATATATAGTTATGTTCTGTATAAAAAATAGTTTCTTTTTATCAGAGATTTATTTTCAGTATAAATTGCTATTACTTAACTTAATTGTTGATATTTACATGATATATATACATACATTACATATTTTATTGTACAGTTGTAAAGTTGCTTTCTACATAAAGTGGGAGTGTTGAATATTATCTAGGCGCAACAGTGAAATGGCGCTTTGGCGATTATTGTAGTAGTCCCATGTCACGCTCTGCTGATAGTGTGAAAGTCGGGTTTTATCTCTTATAGTTTTCTATAAATATTTTATTTATTTTTTTAATTTTAAATCAGTCGTTTGTTTTTTTTTATTTCCACTTTTGCCACTCAAGAATTTCTTTCAAAGTTACATACCAGCGAAATGAAGATGATAAACAAAAAGGTTCAAGTATAAAAAGGCAGCCGTTTGAAGACAAATTTAATCATCTAGAAATGGTTTTATCAAGCGAGTTTAAAATGGTGCAGAAAGATACAAACTGTACAAAACTGTGAAATAACTTCTCTTCATATTTATTATTGATCTTCTATTTATTGATATAAATATTTAATATTTATTATTGATCTTATTACTTGACCTCCTGTTTAGTTAGGAGTTAAATCATTCCCTATTTTTTTTTAAATATTTCAATTTGTTTATTTACTTCATTTTAAGGCTGATTTTTTTTAAAATCCTAATTGAATATTTTATCATCAATTCATTTGTTATTGATTTACTCGCACCACTTAATATTAAATACTTTCTAATTTTAGTATAAGATTATAAATTCCTTTTCTTAATTATATAGGTTTCTAAAAAGAATCCAGAAAATGTTTTCTGATGAAGATGATGATGAGGAGCCGGTAAGAAAACGTGTCTACAAAAATATTTCACGTTTAGAATAATTTCAAGCAAAATAACAATAATACATGATGGAGACAGTGACCCTTCAATGACTAAAAGCAATGAAATAAAAACAAGAACAAAATGTGGAATTCAAATCCTTGGGCAGCACTCAGGCTACCACAAAAGGTATTTGACCATAAAGGAAGGAAAAGAAAAAAAAATAAAGAAATAACAAACTTTCACTGTCTCCATCATGTATTCTCAATACCTCCCCTCGTACGCCTTTTGAGTCTTGTATTGGCGGATTAGCTCTGGCTGAGGAGAACCCAACAAGCTCAAAACGGCCGTCCCAACGTATCAGCTAGACTCAAAAAGGCATTCTTATTAAAATAGCAATAAGTTATAAAAATAACAAAAATAGCAAATAAGAAAACAACAAATAATTAAATAACAAGAATAACAAAGAACTTAAAGCCTACATTCTTTAAAATGTTACTTATTAATATTTCTGTATTTGTTTTCTGTGTTTTACTTAAAATTCGTGAAATAATAACTTTGAAAAGCCTGCATTTAATTCTATTGAATACAAATAGTACAAATTTTCATTTTCAGGGGAAAAAAATGAATAATATGCGAATTATATAATAATTGTCTCATTCGGATTAAATTTAATCCTATCAAACAACGCTCAATGGATTATCGAAGGAATTTAATATTCATTGTTTTATGGGAATAAGATATTAACAGAAATAGAATAGAAATTCATTGATTAGATTCCCAAAGTTGTTGTTTTTTATGAGAAGTTTTTAGCCTTGACGCACTAATCTCTCTATAAGAACCTGTTTGCAAAAGATTTCAAATAACAAAAATTAGATCGTCTCAGTCCTCAAATCTTCATTCAAGTTTCAGAAAGAACTGTTAATGCCGTATCTTATCTTAGTCTATCTAAGACATTTAAATCTACTCAGATGTAAAGAATAAGAATAACTTTTTGAACATAAAAGAGTCATTATGTACATTATTTAGAGATTTGTGGGTTTAAAACTCACTGGAGTGTAAAGATTATACAATCGTGTTTGTGAAAATTTCAACACCATGAAGGAACCATCAGAATGTAAGGAAATTTATTAACTAATAGTGATACAAACTGAATAAAGATTCAAAGCAATTCAACAACAGTACTTGCAAAAAATCAGTATTGTGTAACGCCTCCATGAGCTGCAATAAGAGCTGCTATACACTGTGGCTGAGCTGCATCGAATCAAACAGGTTTTGGATGTGTTCCTGGGCTATCACCTGCCAGGCTGCTTCTATCCGAGTCCACAATTCATCGGTATTGGCTGCTGGATGACAATTACGGACTAGTTGCCGAGTGACCATATCCCTAGTCATGTTCAATAGATGACATATCGGGCGAGCATGCAGGCCAGGGAAGAAGAGATCCCGCCTTGCTTCGAAGGCGGCCTGGACATTTCTGGCAACATGTGGTCGGGCGTTGTCTTGTTGGAATATGGCTCCAGGAGGATGCTGAATTATGAGTACGACTTCAGTCTCCACAACTTCCCTGATGTAACGGTTGCTGTTGAGAGTGCCCACAATTCTTAGCAGCCGGATCGCTTATGATACCCAATTGCTCCCCAAACCATCATGCTTATCGTTCGTGCGCTGGACAATGAAGTCTAGAAGATTGCGCTCACCTTGATATCGTCTAATGCGTGGGCGGCCATCATCGTAATCCAAGCTGTAATCCAAGAAAACACGACATGGTGCCAATCTGCAGTTCAGTGGGTGAGTTCATGAGTCCATTGTAGCCTGAGGCGTCGATGGTTCAGACCCAAGGAAATCCTCCGCAAAGAAATGCATGCATGCTGTCCTCTGCGCAGCAGACGTCGTCGAACCGTGGAACCAGACAATGTTAGATCTGTTACAGTGTTCGAAAAGTGTTACAGTGTTGTGCTTACACTCGAGAAGAAGTTGAACTGCCATGCGAATGAGTGTCTATCATTCACAATTCGCTCATGTTTGTGAAAAATGCAACACCGTAAAGGAAATATGCAAATGAAGTGAAACTTACAAGAAATGTACAGCAAGATATGATATGCAAATTATTACAATTTGGAATGATTGCACATGCCGAGATTCAGCAGCGTCCTCTGAATTGTCATGTAACAGCGTATAAGTAGAGGTCTGTTGTGAAGTACAAGTAGAAAACAAGTAGAAAAAATGAGAGACAAAGAAATTCATCGGTATTTGCAGTGTAGGGCGTTTAAAATTCAGCGCTGTTTTCTCATTTCCTTCTATTCAATTGCTTAAATGGATAGGAAAATAAAAGAAGCCTACACGAATTGTAAGATATAAAATTCCTACAAAAATATAAAGTCATCCTCTAATGTGAAATGGAAGCCATTATAGTGACAACTAAAAAAGCTCCTTTTGAGTTGTTCTTATTAATTTATTCTCAAATAAGAAATGATAATTTTCAAATATTTTTTCCTCTGACTTAAATGTAGTCATAACATCTGATTGTTTCTAAAAAAATCAGTCCAAAGAATTTCGGCTATGAAAGATAATCTTGTTTTTTTTTTTTGTTATTGTTTTCAGCATCCACTCTCTAGCAGAAGAATCGAAAGTTTCATCAGCAATTACATTGCAGAATTATATCGGCCACGGGTAAACTAACTTTTAAACATTAATTAATATTATTTTAAATTTTTATAGGCATCAATACTTTCAGATTCCTTGCTCTTGTTTTTTTTGTTTTAAATTAAATTACCAATGATGATTGTAAAATATTAATCTGATATTAACTTGATATGAAATATATTTTTAAGCAACCATACAGGCAGCAATTTATAAGATAAAATCATAAAATAACAAAAATAACAGTCACACGACGTTTCAGGACTCGTAATATGGAGTCTTGAAACGTCGTCTTTTATCTTATCAATTGGTGCCTACATTGTTGCCTAAAAATATAAAACAAATAAACTATCGCTTTTTTGAAATTTTGTAAATTATTTTTAATATATCTTATAATTAAGTGGGTGTTTTTCTTAAGAAATAATATTCAAAAAATTAAATATTATTTCCGCCTGATTATTTCTTTTTCATTTACATATATTCATTAATCTTCAATCTAAACCTCTTCAATCATTTTACATCTAGTGTTGAAATTCATTTTTTTTCACCTCCAATTTTTACTCCGCATACTGTTTTGTGTTTTATTTTTGTGTTTTTTTTATGTAATCTATCATTTAATTAAGAAATTTCCTTTCCCTGTCAATTTAAATGCATGGTTTTAGTTCATTCCATCGTCAAACAGTACTCAAAGCAATGAGAACCCGAATATTAATAGCATTGACTTTGAAACGTGCAACTCTGTTTCAGCAGATTACATTGATCTAATAGTTCTTTCCTGTAATAACAGTTCAGAACATCTACATTACCACCAAAAACACGTAAATATTTATTTTGTATGCTTTCTTAACTCTATTGAGTTCTATTATTAAAAAAAAATTCCAAATCATTTCCACCGCAATTCCTTTATCGAGTTGCATTTCACAAGAATTTTTCTACTCTTCTTTACCCAGAAGCATCAGGAATTGCAAATGTTTTAAGCATCTCACGATAAATTTGCTTCAATCATTTTCCTGAGGCAGAACATCCTTTTATCTCTTGTCTCTCCTCCAATTGATTATTAATTTTATTAAATTTTAGTAATGGGGTCAGGAACCCACAAGTCAGAGCTACTACACACAAATTCTTTGCCAACAGACCGCGAAAACATCCCACGATTTCATATTTTTCCCTATAAAACATACAGTTGTTAGCATTATTTTTAGAACAAAATAATTTAACCTCCACAACTACTTTTTCCAACTCTACCCAAAAGTTTAGAAAAAAGTTTAGAAAAAATTGGCTCTATGCAAACATTATAATGCAGAATAGCTCTGTATAGACGGTTAAAGCAGAAAAGTAGTTAATTAAAAATAGACTTAATTAAAATATATACAGCCGGACAGCGATTTGGGATTTGAAAACGCTAATACCAAAAAACAAATCACTGTTTCTATGGAGATATAATCTAATTACCTCCACGTCTTCAGCGGCAAAATTTAGAAACAATTTAGCAAAAAACGCAATATATTAAGACTTTGCTCTTTTTAATTTAAAAAATTACAACCAAACTTTCTAAAATTTAAAAAATTACCAATAAAATAACTAAATTACCTAAATATAAACGAAGCAATAAAGAGATTAGGAGTTCTTTAATACTTATTGAATTAACCTAATTTTAAAACCAAATTAACTAAATTATTTAAATCTAAAAGCAAAAAAAAATAACTAAATTACCTAATTCTAAAAGCATAAAATTCTAAATAAAAACGATTCAAATTTAAAATTAAAACTAAACTATTAAAAATTAAAAGATTAAAAAAAAATTACCAGTATAATATTTAATTTTTCTATTTAAATTTAAAAGTAAAATTAAAAAGAGCAATATCTGTAATATTGAGTTAAAGTTATAAAATATAAAATAAAATAAGTAAATACCTTAATAAGAAGCTATGAGACATAAAACTTCAAAATTAGGCATAGATATTAAAATTAGGCAAATGATTAATAGAAATCTTTGCTTTGCAAAACTCGAAGGGGTAGCTTTGAGTTTCGCCTATCTGATATATGCCTAATTTTGCAGTTTTATGTCTCATGGCTTCTTATTAAGGTATTTACTTATTTTATTTTATATTTTATAACTTTAGCTCAATATTACAGATTTTGCTCTTTTTAATTTTACTTTTAAATTTAAATAGAAAATTAAATATTATATTGGTAATTTTTTTTTTAATCTTTTAATTTTTAGTAGTTTAGTTTTAATTTTAAATTTGAATCGTTTTTATTTAGTATTTTTTGCTTTTAGATTTAAATAATTTAGTTAATTTGGTTTTATTTATAGTTTAATTCAATAAGTAATAAAGAACTCCTAATCTCTTTATTGCTTCGTTTATATTTAGGTAATTTAGTTATTATATTGGTAATTTTTTTTTTTTTTTTTTAATTTTAGATAGTTTGGTTGTAATTTTTTAAATTAAAAAGAGCAAAGTCTTAATATATTGCGTTTTTGCTAAATTGTTTCTAAATTTTGCCGCTGAAGACGTGGAGGTAATTAGATTATATCTCCATAGAAACAGTGATTTGTTTTTTGGTATTAGTGTTTTCAAATCCTAAATCGCTGTCCGGCTTTATATGTTTAGTAATATAAGTCAATTTTATTCTTGTATTCTATACTGACGAAATTTCTAAATTGCAAATGATTAATTGAAATCTTTGCTTTGCGAAACTCGAAGGGGTAGCTTCGAGCTTCGCCTATCTTATAAAGCGAAGTCTTCGAGTTTCGCAATGCAAAGATTTCAATCAATCATTTGCAATTTAGAAATTTAGAAACTATAGAATATAAGAATAAAATTAACTTATATTACTAAACATATAAAGCCGGACAGTAATCTGAAATTTGAAAAATGTCAATACAACTTTCAAATTACAGTTTCTATGGAAAGACAAAGCAATCATATCTTCACATCATCAGCGGCACCAGTGTTAAAAATCGTAATTAAAATTTAGAAAATTTAGAAAAACAAAAACGCAATATTCAAAGATTTTTGCTCTTTTTTATCCTACAAATTCTTTTTTTATTCTTTTTGTTTTTTATATCTTTTTTTTAAATTTTATTATTTATATTCTTTTTTTATTTTCTTTTTTTTGTATTTATTTTTAGTTTCTTAAATATATTTAATTTAAATACAAAAAAAGAAGAAAAAGAAAAACGGTGACAGCTATCATATCAAACTCAAAACTTCCTAAAAAAAGGATTTAATCCTGAGTTGTCATAAGACAACTTAATTAAAACTACCCCGACCGCTTATCTATTGTGCTATCCCACGGAAATAGGAACAGACGGAGAGAAAGACTGAAAAAGAATGCTGGGAGAAGTGTAGGGAAAGGGGAGAACACCGAGAAACCAACCTACCTCTCGAATAATCAGGATCATCCATCTTGACGAAACCCACATCAGAACCGAACATTGGTACTCAGATGAGAGGACATTGTCTTAGCGACAACACCAACCGTGCGACCTATCTATAAGTGATAGGCTAATTTTTTCCAGTTAAGATCTCAGCTCGGCCTTGGATCGCCCGGCCCCGAGAGACCAATTGACCTACACCCTGCAGTGGGGGCCTATTCACTGGCTCGAAATCTTTTAGGGAAGGGACACACAGGATACCATAAACACTAACAAACATATTTTTGTTTGTCTGTCTTTCAGCCTCACTTCTTAGAAGAATTGAATTGTTTTTATTTACTGGTATTCTTTCCCATTTCAGATTACTGCAGTGGAGTATGGTAAGCAATATTCTTTGTTTGTTTATATAATTAAATCGATTAAATTCTCATTTTTATTAACTAGTTACAAATAGCCTCCCTCACTTTAAAAATACTATTCTAATTGTTGACTGTTCACAATGAAATAAACATTAAATCTTTAACAGCACTTACTTTTAATATAATCAGTGACTTCATTTATTTTAAATATAAATTCGTAAAATACTTTTCATTGAAGTATTTGTGTTTTGTTATTTTTAGAGATAAATGCACTGATATTACTCAATACAGGAAGAGCTCTGCAGAATGAAAGGCATCCTCCACGCTTTTATCAGCAAGATCCAAGTAAGCAAGAAGTTACTTACAAAGAAATGAGTAAACAAACGAAGGCCCAACGCTACAACGGTCCGTTCCAGTCTCTTCCCGGTGATAACTCATGGTGCGAATCCTTCTTGTAGCGTTGTGCCTTCGTTTGTTTACTTATTTCTTTGGATCATCAGGCACGTTAAATCTCTTTTTCAAGAAGTTACTTTCTTTGCATTATTCTTTAGTAGTAATTTCCTGTATTTACGTTTTGACATTCACCTCCTAATGAAAGTTGATTTCATAATTTGTGCATTCAATGCAAAAGAAGTATCGAAATCTATTTTCATTTAGTGTTGAATGTTGTAAATTTTAAAGCAACCGTTTCAATATTTGGTAATGTCTAATGTTATGTACTGACTTGTGAGTAAAGTTTCGAAAGCAGCAGTCAATCTTACAAACATAATAAAAAATAGAAAATGTTTTAAACTTCTTTAGTAAAAAAAATAAATGGGAAATGATAGAAATAAAAAAATTACCATTCTGAATTTTCCGAATTTCAATCTCTTTTTCAGCCATCTCACATGTTAGCATCACCAGAATAGAGATCAATAACACAGCGTTCCTTTAACAATTTTATCATTTGCATATAAAAATTGTCCATTCTCTTGTTTTCCTTCATCTACTGATTTTTAATCATCGCACGTTAAACTACTTACACATTTTTCAAGGTGTTTTTCGTTAAGTTTGTCCGATGGAACTGCAAGACAAATGATTGATGGTGTTCTTCTATCTGAAGATAATTTTGTGACCTTCAGTTAAAATGTTTAGATTTTGATGTTTGTTCATTTTTGATTATTTAGAAAATGAGAAGAATAGTTAACTACTGTATTTAACAACAAAATACTGCTGCTATATAAAGATCCATCCCTGTAATAACAATGAAATTGTCAACTTTTTGATTCACAGATGATCATAAAAGAAGTGAAATAATAATTGAAATCTCTATTGCTCAAGATACAGGGTGATTCACGAAGATATGCAGAAACTTTGGGAGCTCATTCTACATGTAAAAGTAAAAAAAAAAAAGTTATATAAACATAGGTCCGGAAATGCTTCGGTATCGAGTGACGGCTAGCGAAAGATTTCGCCCATAATGTAGTACAACAATACGCACACAGACTACACCGTAGTTTTAGCTCTCCCAATTAATCAAAACAATGCAATTCACATTATTGTTGAACAGCTGTTATTGTGTTGCCAACTTTTTTGTAGGTTCCACGTAGGATAAGCGTCAAACCACTGAGAGATACAGTTCTGCGACATGTTTCATTCGATTTTTCAGGTCAACAACCATAAGAAACCACTGATTTCCCCCCTAAATTTACCTTCCCAGAGTTCCAGCAAGTCGTCATTTCACCCAGGGTACTACACTGTGGGCGAAATCTCTCGCTAGCCGTAAATCGATTCCGAAGCATTTCCGGACCTATATTTCTTTAACTTTTTCACTATATGTAAATACATAAATTTAATAATAACATCATTATTCGACAGTAAACAATCTTTACACAAACATATACATATATTTTAGGTATCAGAATATATTTTGAATTTCAAACGATATTGAGTGATCGAATGCCTTTTCAACTCCATGAATCAATCAGCGAAAAGTATTTAAAAGATTTGAATTTCATAATTATTGAAGCCTTTAATATGACGAAATCCACGATCAGAAATTAGAAAACATTTGGCAAGATCTATCCTGAGGCTTTTTATTTTTGAATTTCGTTCTTTTGTAGGAATAATTCTTCAATTGTTTAATAGCGAGGGATTGGAGATGCCAGAATTAATTATGAACAATAGCTGATATTATAAAATTTTGAAAAAAAACTTTTTTTAGATACTCTCTTATACTTTATATTATGTGCATATTTAACGTGTATATAATATTAATAATAAGGATGAAATTAAGGCCACCACACATTGAAGTTTAAAAACTTTATGTACAAATTAAAAAATTTACATCTCTGATATATTCGACGCTTAAAAGTTATATTATTATTACATATACTTAAGGGGAAATTTTATTTCTGTTTGAAAGATAATCTCAGCATTGTAATATTAATTTTGAAATTGCTCTCCGTTCGCCTGTATTGGAGATAAAGAGAGCTTCGATTGTGCATGACATTGCAGGTAACTAATGTTTCATTCGCATTGATTGTTGGGTGGCAAGGAAACAGAACATTTGAACGTGTTCAATTGTGACATTGTCTCCATCGAGACAGCATTGTGTTAAAGCCTTAAAACTAGATCTGCAGCCTTTCAATATTTGCATTTAAAAATCTAAAAATTGAATCTCAAAGATCACTGGACAAAAATGAAACCGTCATGATAAAGAATTACCGTCGATTAGTTTTTTTAAAAAAATATCTGAAAGCATTTTTGAGTAAAAAAAAAAAACATATTATGAGCAAATGCTCGCTCCAATTTCACTTCATGTAATCGCTCCACTGCTACTTGTTTATACAACCATAGAATCGCTGTACCCGTTCTTATAGAATTCACACTATTCACTGGAGGAACTCACAATCTTCCTGATTACAATAGATGTGGGTGCTTTAAGCACAATACTTTCTTTACCGCTTAGCATAAGAGTTCGTTCTTTTTCTGCCTTTGTTATTATATCTTCTAAACTCGCTGGCGATATTACATGAATTACTTTTAGATATTTTACTGATAGCAAATCATAAAGAACTTCATATTAGTTTTCTGTGAATTACAAACACAAAACGTTTTTTCTGAAGCCCCAGTGAAACATTTGTTATATCTTACAAATGTCAATCTACAGTAACACCTTAGAGAATGAGTTTACAGAACTAGTTTGTCGTATTGACCAATTGAAAATAAATTTAGCCTTCTGTGTTATTGTTCACAACAGGCATAGGTGTAATTTGAATATAAAAATAAAATTTATGTTAGAACTGAAGAAGAGTGATAAAAATTCGTCGTTTCAGAATTTTCAGAATCAAATCAAATAAATCTTGCTAAGATCATTTGTACAAATACATTTTAAGGAAAGGAAAGGAAGAACTCACTTGAATTAACAGAATTAACTTAATAGGCAACTGTCAAGTTTATGTCTTCAAAAAGAATAAAACTCCGAAATAACGTGATCATCATGTTATTTCGATCACTCTAATGATCTACGAAAAATTGTTATCATGAATCCTGAAAAAAGTATAATCGTTAGCATAATGTGTAATTTAATTACAGCCGACACACAACGAGTGATCACTCGTGAAAGCCTCGAATGGAGGCGGAATAGGATCTGTGTTTTTGTATTTTTATTTGCTTAAATTTTTCAATCTTAATCCTGTGTGTTGGCTCTAATTAAATTCCAATAATATACGCAGACGTAAAATGTTGTTATTAATATAATGTCTTTTAACTTTTTTTTTTTAGAGGCAACTTTGCTTCATAAGTTGAAAAGAAAGTATCTGAAGAACCATGCGTCGCAAAATTTACCATGGCTAAAACTGAAGGGCTTCATTAACAATAAATTTGTTGAACTACAAATTGAACGGAAGAACACCAGTGGAAACAGTTATAATAAAGTATCAATAGAAAAGATTTTCCAATCCAGGAAAGATAATGCACGTGTTGGCAATAAAATATTTATTGAAGGTGATATGGGGAATGGAAAATCGTCATTTTGTTGGCATCTGGCTCAAGAATGGGCAAATGAAAAAGAATATATGAAGGAGTTCAATTTTGTATTTATTATTCCTTTGAAAGAATTGAGAAATCTTACATTACAGGAATACTTAGAAAAACAGTATTCAGTTGATGGAGTTCAGAGTATTTTAAGAATACTAAAATATAAGAAATTTCTTCTAATACTTGATGGTTTAGATGAGATTCAATGTCAGAATCAAATCTTTAGAGAAATAGATGATATGAAGTATGAATTCACCTTAACTGTTATTCTAACCTCGAGACCAATTAAGAAATACAAGAAAGAAGTAGATGATTTTGAAGAATTGAAAATTAATGGATTCGAGTCAGAAGGAGTGAATGAATTCTTACAACAATACTTCGAAAAGAATGGGAAAAAAATGCCAAATACGGCAATATTGTTTGAATCTGAAAACATTAAGGCTCTCTCTCATTGTCCACTCTTTTTAAGTATATTTTGTCTTAAAATTGAAAGCAATCCAACTTCTCGCAGACTTCCTAGAACTCAGACAGAACTTTTCAAACTAGCTATCAATTTTACTGTGCGACAGTATTGTAGTAAAAATTCCAGTAAACCAAATACACAGATAGATGCGTTTCAAACAACCGACAATGAATTGCTCAAAGTGTATAAAAGAAACATTAACAATTTTGGTGCTCTTGCTTTGAAATCTTTGGAGAATAACCAAATGATTTTCACCAAACAGGAAATAGAAACAGCTCAGTGTGATCTTTTAATAATATTAGGATTTCTTGTAAGAATTAATAATTTTGAAGAAGAAGAAATCTATGAGGTATTCCATGTTTCATTTGTGGAATTTTTTATTAGCTTCTATTTGAAAACTTTGTTTTTTGAGGATAAAACTAAATTTAAGGAGGTTTTTTCCGCTCTGATGTTCCAGTTTGAAGCATCAATGATTCTTCCTTTTTTCTTTGGTCTAATGGAAGAGAAAATCACTGATGTCATTCAAGAAATCCCGTTTGAAAGATTTAATGAAGAGAAAAACTTTTTCTATCTTTTCAAAGAATGCAGCAACTATAAAGATCAAAGCTTTAAAGAGTCTATTTTCTCTTTATTTGATTCAGTCTCAGATTTCATAGCAGTTGATGCAGTTGTTAACAAGGAAGAAATTCAAATATTCCATGAGAATTTCAACACTAAACAGTCAAATCTCTCACTGCAACAGACTGCCTTCATGTCAAACAGGAAAAGGTTAGACTATTGTGATTTCAACGTTCACTCAAACATATTACAGGATCAGTTTAACTCAAGCCATTTCGAAATCTTTGACCAAACTCTCTTCGATACAATATCTGTCAAATTCATTAATTCTTTCAAATCTGAAGAGAGCAAATCTGATCACCATTGCTACACTGATTCTCAAATACATCAATTGATTGAAACAATTTTCCAGAGAAAACCAATGGCACTGGTGACGTATTTCCTGAATTGTAAGTCTTGTTACCAGAAACTATTAGCATGTATGATTTCTTCACAGTTTTCATCATTGAAAAGAATTTCATTCGTAAAATGTCAGTTTTCCAATGTAGAGATAGAAATGATTTCGAAGCTCCCACAGTCTGATAATATAAAAGAATTGTATTTAATGCATAATGAAAATGATACAGAGGAGTCAAATGTATGTGCATGTGAAACAATCAACACAGTTTCATTAGAACCACTAATCAAAGAAATAAGAAACAATAAATTAAATGAAATTGGTTTACTTGGCATTACATTTACCCAGTCAGAAATGAATCAACTAATCGAAGCTTTTGCTGAATCTCAATCAGCCGAAATATTAAACATTCAATATCCAAGATCTTCAGAATGCACTGTGGATTTATCAAAGTTAGGGAATTGCCAAACTAAATCATTAGCATTAAGAAATGTTAAAGTTATCCTGTCACAAGACAGATTCTGCAATCTTTGTACATTATCATTAATAAATTGCAAATTGGAGGAAACTGATTTTGAACGATTGGAATGCTATTGTAGAAGAGCACACTTCCATTGTGACAATGATTTCCTCAACGAATTAAGTAAAATGAAATGCCATTATTATGCATCCAAAACATTAACAATTGAAGGAACATTTGCGATTTGTTCTCAACTTTTCTCTCAATTAGATGATGATTTCTACAACTGTTTCTCTCAGTGGGATTTGAGAAGTTCTTGTGTTGATATCAATGCAAGTGAACATAACTTAATAGCCTTACTATATATGGGTCGAAAACTTTCGTTAGATGTTGCAATGAGTTTCCATTCCAAAGAATATCAGAATCAGTTACATGCACTTTTGAATTATTTATTCCATGCAAAATGGCGATTTGAAAACTCGAATGTGGAAAGTGGAATTAATTACTTGCATTTGGATTTTTATCCACAAAGACAACAACATGGAATTCAAAGAGAGGAAAGACTTTTAGAAGTGGAAGAAATAGTTGAATTGGTTGAAACCATTTACAAAATGTCTACTTTTGTTTCCACTGGAGTGGTTCATACACTAAGAATTCAGTTGTACAAACAGCAGAACAAAGGTCAACAAATGCGAATGTGGACTTCGATTCAAGAAAGACTGAAAGAAGTGGAAGGGGTTTCCATTGACATAGAGTTGGATGACAATGTATCAAAGATAACTATT
>JAFIDM010000006.1:408235-460034 GCA_023159025.1 Thereuonema tuberculata | reverse complement strand
TTGTCGGAATTTCAAAAACCACATTGCCATTCAACATGAATTTTTATAGGCTTTCCAATGATATATTACTTTACCACCCTTTCCATTGAAAATTGTGAAGTTACCGTCCACCCCCGCGTCAGCAATGAACTGTTCCAATTAAAACTAACACCATCAACTGTCCCCCTCGAAAATAAATGGAGTTGCTTGAAACATTTGTTTTCTATCACGTACCGTTTCGGAAATATTTAGCTGTAACAATTTAATTGGTCCACCCTGTATATACATATATGCAGTTATATGCACGTCAAGAGGTATAGCGTTGAGAAGATTGTTGCCAAAAATAGCGAATTTGCGCAATAACTCCTGAACGGCTAATAGCCTCACTCTGCAATGTTGTACACGTAATCAACTTCAATGTTTGACTGATTCTGTATTGGCTAAGTGCATTGCAGATGCTCGCTGTGCTACTTCCATATGTTCGTCACTGGTGATGTTTGCCGGAGTTTATGCACGTTGACTTTCGATAATCAGGAATAAACAGATTCACCCAGGATGAGTTCGCTGCGTGGTTGGCAGACCATCCACCTTTTGTTGTTTGTGATTCTAGTATGTCTCTCTGAACTGGAGTCATAGGCAGCAACAACATCAATTGCCACAAAGCAGCGGAAATTGAGTCCCATACAATGACAAACTTCATTGGACGAAACTTTGCGGACATGAAGCAATCGATGAAGAATAACGTGGTCCCTTTGTGTGCTACGAGGAGCACATCACAGTGAACAACGAAACGCTGATTGTCGACCCTTTGATGATTTTTCAAAGAACCCTTATTAACAAGAAAACAGATAACGATGTAGCAGACCTCCTGAGATATGAGCTATCTCCATACTAGATGACTCTGTTTGACGAAGGATGCAGTAGAAAAACTAAGAAGGCGCTCTGTACGACGCTTTCCCTCCGTGCAGCACTGCAGTGGACCTGAAAACAAGTTATACAGTTGTGGATGGCGACTTTCTTCTCCGTCGAGTCAAGTGGAATGGTTGTACCAACTTCTCTTCCATCTGCGACCAGTACATATCATACACCGTCAATCATTACGGTGACAACTCGGCATTTGTGTTTCATGGGTATGACGACGTGAATTCCATCAAACGCGCCGAACATAAGTGGAAAGGAAAGACTAAACCGTTGGTGGAGGTCAACGTTTCAGGGAACGTTTTTCTTAACATTAAGCAGGAAAACTTCCTTGCTAATGATAAAAACAAGACCAAGCTGATAGCGCTGCTGGTGATGACGTTGACTGCACGAGAGATACAGGCGACTAACACCCAGGGAGATGCTGATCGTTGTATTATACGATGTGACTTGAACAGCAAGACTTTTCATTCATCTGTTGATGTGATGTGTTGATGTGAGGAGAAGACGTAGACCTGCTTGTCCTGCTGATAGCCCTCACACCACCAAAAGCAAACATCTACTTCTTGAAGCTTGGAAGAGGAAACATCGAGACCAAATTATTCTCCACCTCAGAATTACAGAAGCTCCCGTTTAGTGGATCGATCTTCTTCATTCACAGCTTCACAGGGTGTGCGGCAACTTGCGGCATCTTCGGCAAAAGGAAAGCGTCTATCCTGAAATGCTTCACCAAAATGCCGAGGGAAACCAAAGCCATAGTTGAAAGCCAAAGCTCGAATACACTTCAACACGGGATGCTGTTGCAAAAGCTGGGGAGGAGATATTCCTCATCATGTACCATGCCCCCTCCCCGAACAACACGATTTGAACAGTCACCGTTATAACTGCTTTGTGAAATCCTCCACCAAGGTGAGGGCCAATCTGGCTTTCTTGCTACCAACCAAAGGTGCAGCACAACAACACTCGTTTCAAGTGTACTTACAAATGCAGATATGGCTGGGCAACTTTCTCGATCCAGAACGGGCGGTTGGGTTCGAGATGCTAGTGGAGTCCTCAATCCCATCAAAACAACAGACGCTCCTCTCTTGCCAGAGTCCTTGAATCAATGTTTTGCCGTTGTGCTACCGGCTGCAGTACTATGTGTGGCTGCAGAAACACCGTTATTTACTGTATGTCAGTTTGTGAATGAGAAGGAGCCTGCCTCAACAGCACACCAATCCATGCTGACGACCTTATGGAGGAGGAGGAATGTGGCGATGGACCTGGTTTAGACGATAGATTGAAGATTTGTGGAAAGTTTTTATACAGTATATTCACCCTTTTTTGCCAGTAAAATATGTTTCGTTCAACTTTACTACTTTACTCTCTTTTATTCTCTTTGTTTCAAAAACAATATATATTTTTAATTTTTATTTGTTCAATACACATACACTATATATTAAGGCTATCTAAACATATATCTAACCATATATATAAAACGCTCTGTGGACATTTATCACCCGCTTTGATGTCAAACAGATCTACGCAGTTTTCTCGTAAATTCACTATTTTTGGCAACAATCTTCACAACGCTATACCTCTTGACGTGTACAATATAACTGCATATATGTATATATATTCTTAAATGAAACTTTATGCTCTAGAACTTTCGTTCTAGCGATGTTTCTGTGAAACGACCGAGTGATGATCTAGAAAGGTCAGTTTGATGCAACATGTTACGAAAATTTTATTTTTGTGAAAATTACGTACTTTGGATAGGGTATATCTTGCAAACCATGCCTTTTTCCGTAATTATGTATAGGAACAAAGTTGTGGGAAATTTACTAAGCTTCAATTTTCATTACGCAGATATTGTCGCTAAGGCACACTGTTTTCGGATTACCAGCGAAACAATGAAAAACGGGACCTTTCACCCCCCCCCTCCCACCCCCGCGGCGACTGTAATCGAGGGGACTTTATTGGACATTGTTCAGGGGACCTACCCCTACACAATCCTGCAAATTTTAGAACTAAATAGGTTTATGCCGCGTTTTTTCCTATTCTGCCTGGACTAACACGCGGTTCTTTGCAGCCATTAGCGGCGAAAGAATAGTCGCGAAAAACTTCCGATATGTCTACCGCGCAGCGTTTGATAATATTCTATGTGTTTACAGTAATTTATGTTGTTTTTATAATCAAATTTTTAAAATACGGCTTTTATGCATGAGTTTTTGTTAAACTACAATATTTTAGGTTATTATATGTAGTGTTAAAGTGTATCTGTATGCTTTATGTCTACTGCTTTTTTATGCATGAGTTTTTATTAAACTACAATATTTTAGGTTATTACATTATTAGGTAGTCTTAAAGTATGTAGGCTATTTATATGCTGTATGTCTACTGCTTTTATGCATGAGTTTGGTTTTTAAACACAAGCGTAAAATAGCTTTATAAAATATTTACAAAGTGTTCTTTACAGAACAGTACACGAAATGATGTGTCTATGATAAGGATAGTAAAGAAAGTCCTCACAACCCTTTTCCTCAATACCCTTATCATAAGTTCCCAAATATGGTAACTTAGTCCCATTTTCCCACAGTTCAATGTTTCAGTAACCTCGGTTTCCGTTACCGCGTGTTTTCTAGGAACTTAACCTCCGTGGTTACGAGAATTGACTGTATATTTGTTTTCTAATATGTGTTTTCTATTTTTGAATTAATTGATGATCTACATTGCTTCTACTTCCGTTCTCTTAACAGTTACTGAGAATAGTCCTACTTTAGTCACAATGGAAATTTCAAAACTAATTTCGTAGTTCTTTAAGTTTTTCACCAACTATAAAGACTCCCAATCGGTTTTATAAAATTTATATCTTAAAGTTGGTTATACATTTTCAAGAAAATAGTATCTTGAACTTTTCTACAGACACTAATTAAAAAGCTTACTTTTTCTATGTTTAGGATAAACTAAAATTTATTTATGTAATTAATTAACTATATCGAATGAGTTCTCTCATAACATCAACTGTCTTTTGATATTAACAAAAAAAAAACACCCAACGGAGGAAAGTGTATTTTTTCCTAATTCCAAAAATAATATTAACCAAAGATAAATACCGTATTAGGAAAAGAAAAGACAATGAACTATAAGAAATCACTTATAAACATTAATTAATCTCTTTGAATAAACAAAAATTTAACTTGTTTTTTTCTTATTTCAAATCAATGGTTAGAAGGATACGAAAATATCTGTATTTATAATGGGGTTTTTTTTTAAATAGATTTTCAGGATACTTTATCGTAATAAATTTTGAGATGAACTGAACAATCTTTGGCTAAAAGTCTATCTTGAAGTTAAGTAAAAGGGTGAATTACGATTCATTTTATGAAAATGGTCTCTTAAAAATATTGCAAAATTAAAAATAAGATTCACAAAAACAAATCAATAATTAATGTCAGTTCACTTTTGCTGAAAATAGAATTCCTATGGAAGATAATATAGAGATTTTTGAAGTTATTTACCTCTCAAAAACTTCAATTTTAAATTGTTTAATGAGCAAAAGGCTACTTCCCAAATTCTTGTATAAATAATTACACAAGCAGGCCCAATTCAAGCATTAACATTATTGTTCTCAGTGCAGTTTCATGAAATGACAAAGAAACCTTTTTATAAAGTTAATATTATAAGTTTAAACCAAACATCAGTGAATCGCAACTTTTTTGCAATCAGTAATAAAACTGCATTAACATCTCATTATGAGAAAAGAGTTATCCAAGAGATTGAACAACACATAAACGATGAACTGATACTTGAGTGCTAAAAAATGATGACTCCTATGTAATTTCAGATTAGATAGTTTAACTCTGAAATTTTAATATTTTTCTATTAATATAGTCAGATTCACTAAAGTACATCATTCCTTTTTGTTTTCTTTTTAGAAGAAGAACTCCTTCTGAAACTTAAACAGAAATACTTGGAGAAAAATCCAATAAAAAATGCGCTATGGCTGAAACAGAAGAACTTAACTAATCATCAATTCATTGATCTTCGAATCGAAAGTACAAATACCAGTGGAAACAAAAGAAGCACCGACACAGTGTCGATAGAAGATATTTTCACCGACCTTGCACTTGGCAACAAAATATTTATCGAAGGAAACGTGGGAAATGGAAAATCGACGTTGTGTTGGCATATCGCTGCGGAATGGGCAAAAGAAAAACAGTTTATGAAGCAGTTTAATTTTGTATTTGTAATTCCATTGCGGCAACTGAGAAATCTTACATTACAACAATATATAGAGAAACACTATTCAGTTAATGTTATTCAGAGTGTTACAAAAAATGTTTTTTGCATGGAAGTATTGATAATTCTTGACGGTTTAGATGAGATTCAAAGAAAGAGTCAAATTTTTACAGAAATTGCTGAAATGAGAAAAGAACTTACCCTAACTGATGCTATCCTTACTGTTATTGTAACATCCAGACCAATTGAAGGATCTATCGAAGAATTAGAGGACTTCGAACAATTCAACCTTGCTGGATTCGACAACAATGGAGAACGTGAATTTTTACAGCAATATTTTAGTAAAGCCTCACCACCAACTAGGAAATCACTATCTAATACATCATTTAAGGAACTACTTCATTCTCCACTACTTTTAGGCTTATTAGGTTTTCTCCTAGAGAATAAACCTCAAACTACTTTAACCCGTAAACCTTGGAACCCTCTTCCTTTGGAGCTTCCAAAAACTCAGACTCAACTTTTTAAAGAAGTCGTTAATTGTACTTTGCAACTACATTTCAGAAAATATTCCAGCGAGCCAAATGTAAAGATAGATTTGTTTCAAACAACCGACAATGAATCAGTCAAAGAGTATGTTAGAAGCCTTAACAATTTTGGTGCTCTTGCTTTGAAATCTCTGCAGAACAATCAAATGATTTTCTCTCAAGAGGAAATAGAAGCAGCTCAGTGTGATCTTTTAATAATATTAGGATTTCTTGTAAGAATTAATAACTTTGAAGAAGAAGAAATGTATGAAGTATTCCATAGGCCACTTTTGGAATTTTTTATCAGCTTCTATTTGAAAAACTTGTTTTTTGAAGATAAAAATAAATTTAAAGATATTGTTTCTGCTCTGATATCCCAAACTGAAACCTCAATTATTCTTCCCTTTTTATTTGGTTTAATGGAAGAGAAAGTCACTGACATTTTTCAGAAATTCCCCTTTGATAGTTTTTATCAAGAGAAGAATTTTTCCTATCTATTCAAAGAATGTGGCAACTACAAAGAGAAAATTTGCTCTTTATTTGGTTCAGTCTCAGATTTTCTATCTGTTAAGGTAGGATTTAATGACGAAGAAATTCAAATATCCAAAACTGATCATCCTGTATCTTCGTATGTCTGTTTGCAAAATACTGATTTTATGTCACATAGGAAAAGGTTAGAATATTGTGAATTCAAAGTGCATTCTAAATTATTACATCGTAAACTTAATTCAAGTCAGTTACAAGTGTTTGAAAATACTCTCTTTGATCATATTTCTGTGAATTTTGCTAACGTAATCAAAGTAGATAAAACAATTGAGAAATTAGATAAATCTAATCATGTTTGTTATTCTGATACTCAGCTGTGTCATTTGATTGAAATAGTTTTCCGGAAGAAACCCGTCTCACTTGTGCTGCATTTTTTCAATTGTGAAGCTTGTGATTTAAAATTATTAGAATGTCTTGTTTCATTGCAGTTTTCTTTGCAAAGCATTACTTTTGTAAAATGCCATTTCTCTACAAAAGAGATTGAATTGATATCGCAGTTGTTCCACATCGACAAGGTAAAAAAGTTACATCTAAACTCTGATCCAAATGAGCTAAATGTTTATAATCGTTGTGCATGTGATCAAACCAAAGATGGTCTGTTAGAGCCTTTAATCAAACAAATAAGAAATAATAAATTAACAGAAATCAGTCTGGTTGATGTTAACTTCCTTCAATCAGAAATGGATCAATTCATTACAGCTGTAATAGAGTCAGAATCGGTTGATGTCTTGGACATTAACTATTTATCAGAATTAACACTGACTGTAGATTTATCAAAACTACGAGGACATATGAAAATGACAATCAACCTAAGAAACTTGAAAGTTATCCTACCTAAAGATAGGTTTTGTAAGATATTTAAATTATGCTTAGTCAATTGTGACTTCGAGAGGAATGATTTACAGCCATTTGAATTCTTCAATTGTACTGAGATTCGGTGTGATTCTAAATTTGTCAAACGATTGAACAAACTAAAAAACAATGATTGGTCATGTAGAGAATTAACAGTTGAACGGAAGTTTGAGTTTTGTTCTAAACTTCACTGTAAATTGGTCTGGGATTTTACATATTTCAATCCAGAGATCGATGATCGATGTTCGATTACTGATTTCAAAACAAGTGAGCAAAATCTAATTGCTTTTTTGACTAGTGGCAGGATATATCCTTTCACAGTTACAATGAGCTTGACTACCAAACATTATTTGACTCATCTGAGAGTAATTTTCCATTCTTTATTTCAAACAAGAGAACGACTTCAGAAGTCGAATTCAAAAGTTGAAATAAATGATTTGGGTTTAGAGTTCTATCCTCAAAGGAAAAAATACGGAATTGAAAGAAAGGAAAGGTTATTAATGGAAGAGGAAATAGATCAGTTGGCTGAATATCTGTACAGATTTCACTCTTTTGTTTCCACTGGTATCATTGGGAGACTCACGGTCAGGTTGTATAGGTTCCAGAACCAAGGCGAACAGTTGAGGTTATTTTTTGCAATTGAAGAACGATTCAATCAGAATGAAGCACTGTCATGTGGCAGAGATTGGAATTGCAAGTACTCGGAAATCTCAATTACTGCATTAAAGGTAATGGATTTTTTCTTTCTATTTATTAAATATGTATTATGTAAAATTATTTTTTTATTTGTTTTGGAAGTTTGCTCAATAACTTATCTTTTATCAGTTAATTTAATTGTAATTCATATTTTGATGATTTTTTTGAATAAATTTCGTGAGCAGTAAAATGAGGAAAATTAAGAATGAGGTAAATGCTGTTCACCAAAAAGCTGGCAGTCAGAAAAATTGTTATAAGAATATAAGAAAACAATTTATGAGCATATGTCATGAGGTATAACCTTAAAAAGGTTTCAGCTTTCGTAGAAATTCTTATAACAAAAACACGTCGTAAATTTCATCAAAATAATTCATTATTGTATCACGGACAGCAGTGCCTCATACGTATCACTGTATCAGTGTGGGCAAATATGTGACATCACATAATCATTTCTGATTCTATTTTCTATCATTAGTCCATTCTTAAGTTGCAGAATGTTTTAATTTTACCTTTTGTAAAGCTTGGAATTTAAGGAAAATGTGAGGACCAGGTTTTTCTCATAAAAAACGTAAAGCATTTGTATTTATTTTGAATCCTTAACCAAAAATTAAATCGGTTTTATTTTGTAAAGGGAAATTAATGCTCTGAACAAATTACTATTAGCAGAAAATCTATAATTCAGGTTTTGGGCGGGTTACAAATGATTGCGTAATTTGCATCAATATTTTAAAATTAAAATTAAATTACAATCTTGTAATATATTTTTTCCTCCACTTTGTCAAGGATTCCTTTACTATTCTACTTGTTTCCTATTTATCATTTCAGATAAATGATGAAATTGCAGTCCGAGGTGAAAGTCCAGCTTCTTTATTTTATTTGGAAAGATTGAAAATTAAAAGAGAGGATGATGATGATGAATCGAGTGATCAATCAACGCATTCAACACGAAGTGATCCTGTATGTTATGATGATAGTATATACCTCTATTAGTATATACCTCTATCATAGTGATAATAAATGCTTTGGTAAATATCGCACTTTTTACGATTAGTTTTTATTTTGAAGTATTACTACTAATAAAAAATATTTATTGATTTTACATTTTGTTATTTTCATTTTTGTCTTTGATATTTTAGGTTGGTGATGAGGAACGAAAATTTAATGAAATAAACTCTTTGACAGGCCAACAGAAATTGCTTAATTACATAATTTTCTATTTGAAATTCTCATTGCATTTGAATAGTGAAGATTTGATATTAATTTTCAAGTATTTACAAATTTTCTGCTAATTTCACATGTTTCTTCTAAGATTAATAATATTACATTTGTTGAGATTGACAATTATTACAGTTTTTGTATTTGTGAATTATTATTTATAATTATAACTTATATTTAAAAGCATAAATGTTACTAAGCTTTTTATTTTTTTCCTTTTATAATTTCCTTCTTAAGCAGATTATTTAAATTTCTGTCAAATTTGATGAATTATTTAAAAAAAAATTACGTATCTGCTTTAATATTTTTTCATAATAGCTATCACTTTGTAACTTTTTAAATAAAATGCTTATAAGCAAATGGAATCATGTAAATCTTAAGTAAAGGAAAGTGATTTGTATAATATAAAGATCTAGATAGTGATCTGTGGGCTCAGTGGACAAGTGCTAAAGCATTTGAGTGATGGAATATTTTCCAGATTAATTCATCACCAGACGGGTCCTAGGATCTACGAAGCTCGCCATAGACGGAGTATCGGGTTGCTTTCTCAATAGTACATACGGGCTACTATTAGAAGGACAAATCCGACTTCACATCAGTTCCAAATCTTCAATGTTTAAAATTTTTTACATATATTTATTTAATATCATAATTAAAACACAATATATGATTACTCACAGCTTTATAAAAGTATTATTATAAAATAAGTTGATACATACTTAATATATTTTAGAGCATTATCATATTTATTTCAAAGATATATTTTATTTATTTACTTATTTACTTGAGTAAAGTGTGTATTGGATGCTCGGTTGGCGAGGTCGCTAAGACACTGGCCTCTCACCTCTGAGTTTCGAGGTTCGGTTCTCATGTGGGTTTCGTGATGGTGCACGATCCGCGCTAGGCAGGTTTTCTCGGGGTTCTCCCGTTTCCCCTGCGAGTCCCCCACCATACTTTCTCAGTCTTTCTGTCCTCCTCCTGCGCAATAGATCTTTCAGGTCGCAGTGCTTGGCTTTCCTGTCACCCACATTCACCCAAAGTAATAATAATAATAAAAAGTGTGTATTTATGGAAATGCTAATGATTTTGTTGCAAGATTCGGCAGTAATGAACGAATAAGATAAGAGCAGGTAAATGCGCCAAGTTAAGGGTTTTAGCATTTTCCTGTCCTTATGATTCAAAAATACCGAACTCTTCTGCAGAGAGACATCTTTTAAAGTGATCATTTTATGTCTAAAGAAAAATTACCAGGATCTAATATTTCATTAACTAGCAAAGTCCACGAAAAAACAATAATGTTACAAAGTTCGTATTTACAAGCACTTGCATTTAAATACTCCAGTTAAAACAGTGCTTCAAAAAATGTGATATATCTTAGAAATATCTACTGGTTATTTCCTACATCAACTCAGAATCAAGGAGAAATATCGTTGCTTAATAAAAGACAAATTAAAAAGTATAAAAATGTACAGAAATAATTAGAAACGATACAAATCTAATTTCAAGTTCTCTACCATAAAAAATTACTTTTTCAAATAACATCTTTTCATTCTTAAAGTAGAAAACATGTTTTAACCAATTATTTACAAAAACTGTATTGAAGTAAAACTATTTTCAGATATCTACGGCTCTGCACATTTGTAGCTAAATGTGCAGCTAAATGTGCAGCTAAATATGCCAATCATTGGGTTTTAATTGCACTAAACTCTAATTTATTTAGTGATCAATAAATACGTAAGTTACACTTCAAAATTACATGGGCGATAAATTCTTAAAAGGTCAACCAATTAGGCAAACCCCAATAATGTTCAGTATGAAACATTATAAAGTTTGCCAGATATTATAAAAGGATATCTCAGAAAAATAACAATGCCATTCCTTCCAGTCGTCGTTAAACAAATTGTCCCACGGAGTTCAGCCCAGACTGACAAGAATGGGCACAAGACCATTTTGTGCCCAGAAAGGTATTGGACCAACCATTCAGCGGATAGACCTGAAAGTATCTTAGAAATACACGACTGGCGTATTGAGATGCACTTTCATATTTCCCGGCACTTACGTTTCTTTATAAGTACAATTAAAAGGCAATGTAACTTTTACAATAAAAATTTAAAAAATAGTAGCTCATAAACACCTTGATAGTTTAGAATAGTTTTTCTGTAGCCTGACAAAAGATAAGATTATTGATACAGTTTTTACTTTAATTGGCTATCAATCTAAACCACTCAGAGATGAAATAAAGTTTTACAAGATTATAAAAGTATTACTTTCTGAAAAATTAAATAATCTATCATTGTATCTAAATTTATATACAATAGACAGCTTTTCTAAAAAGTGAAATTCACAACAACACTTTTTCAAAATTTCTAAACCTTAAAAATAGCATTTCAAGAAGACATAAAACTTTTTAAAATAACAAAATATTTTTAATGGTTTAGTAAATTAAAAGAAAAATTGAAAACGGTGAAAATAAACCCTGAAATAATAATGGTAATCTGAGTAAAAAATTAGAATATACATTTTATTATGTTAATAATAATTAATTAATTAATAATAATTAATAATAATTAATTATTATGTTAATAGTAAATAATTCGTAGTTTACATAATGAACATCTTAAATTAACAAAGACAGTATCACACATTTTTAACAAAGTTAATATAGGAAATGTAAGAAGAAAAAACATTACAAGAAAAAACATATATGCACATAAATAAGGAATCACTTATCTGTTTTTAGTTTTTTCGATACTGAGAATCCAGAACAGCTGTTTCAGGTTTCATAATTTTCATCAGCTGGATTCGCCCAGTATCTTACAGTCAGTGATCCCAAGAAGCATATAAAGGAAACAAAAGTCAACAAGGAAATGGCCCTCTATATTAAAAAACAACAATATATAAACTAGGAATAAAAAAGGGCAGAAATTCAATCCTCGCTACCAATTGCTTAGCTTTTAAAGGATTAAATTATAAAAAGAATACATGCAACAACAAGTTTAACTTGCGAAAATATTATTAACATCATAAGAAAAAACATACACGCAAACATAAGAAGAAAAAAGGTTAAGCCTAAGCCTGAGGAAGAAAAGCTCGTGGCTTCTCAAAATATTCTTATTATAAATAAAAGTAAAGAGAGATAGAAGTAAGTGTAGGATTAAATTAATATATGAAATAATCGGAATCCTACAAACCGAAAGATGGATTATATAAGAACTTTTTGTAATTAATTTCCTTAGTGCCTTTCAATGAAAGGACAAGGGGTTAACACATCGGATCTTTTAGGATCATTTTTTATTTTATTGTTTTTTATCTCGGCGGCCCATTCCCGGGATAGAGAATGCTTTTAGGTAAAGCTTTCGCGCAACTGAGCCAAACATCAAGGGTATATTCTACTGATGATTCCTAATAAGAATGAAACAGCTGTACAGAATTCCCGTTGATGTTGGCTCAATGTGCGAAGGCATATTTATTGTCCGGTTGGCGAATTTCTCTCTCCAATTAAAAACAGAGTAATTTACTTTTTCCCAAGCTGCCTCAAGAACATTTGAATTAATTATTTACAAAATATCTTTGAAACAATCTTCCCATCCAGTTAAGCTAATACTTAAAAAAAAAAGAAGAAAAATATGTATTGTTATTTATTTACATGGTTCAAATATTACGTAAGCATTACAGGAGGGAGAGATTTGAAGCTTTGCTTATTTTAAGTGACGAGGTGGAGATCTGAGCAATGTTTACGTAAAACAAACAAACATGCACGCGAGAGAGTGCGCTGAGCGAGATAGACTTTTTCCTCAGTATTTCATGTGTACTTTTACATTTATTTCATTTTTAATTCAGAAGTGAATATCATATAATTTTAATTGTTTTAATTTATTGCTCTGTGGTATTTACTGTTAAACATTTAGCAAACCTTACGTAAGCACAAGGGAGGGGAGGGGTCGAGGATCTACTTACTTTTTGCTTAAGGCACGATTTGTTTATAAATTCGACGATTTCGCTTCATTCGCCTCAGATTATCAATATTTTCTCGCCACATTTCCAATAAAATTACAGTTTCACCTTCACTCCATTCTGTATGTTGTTTTCGTTGAGGCGTGGTGGGAACGAAGGCTGCCATGTTGGAAACGACTTTATTCGTTATACCTACTTGTAATAACTCGGACAGCGCTACCGACTTCCGCCCTGGCCGATCACGTGGTGCTCAAAAACGAGAAAATGCGAAGAATCCAGTTTTTAGTCGTTCCGTGAAACCAGGGTATGATCATTTACAATAGAAGCCTGCCGTCCCTCTTGTAAATTCAAGGCCGGTGGTAGTAAAGGGTGGAGAGGGCTGTAATTGAGGCCAGCGCAGTCAACCGCCAACTGCTCCAATGGAATCGTACCTTTACGAGGTGAGAAAGGGGGTCTAAAATGACTAAAAATATGCTTACGTAATACATGAACGGCCATTTAATATAAAGGGAAAACGATGAACAATTCTTCATTGGCCAAACTCTCCCTTTTAAACGAATTCTACGAAACAAACTTTACCTCCAGTACCTCTGTAGGCCATCGGGGGATAGTAATTACTTTAAAGTGATCAGTATCTGCCATTCCCAACGGAGGTCACTACTGAACCTGTAATCGTGGTGGGGGCCGAGGTTTATAAGGAGGCCTTGGAAACTCAATGGATTAAACAGAAAATGTAACCTTTTAAACCTCCTTTATTGTTTGGAAAGCCATGGTTTGTACTTCACACCTCCTATGAAAAAAAAAAATTATTTGTTGAAAAACAATTCCTGGTTACGCCTATGCCAAGGAAAGATGCGCAGAATTTGAGAAGAGCTGTAATTGGTCAACGGCACAAAAAGGTTGAGAATGAATGATCTATATAGTATATCAAACAAGACAAAATATCATATAAGATAAAGTAAAATAAATGTAATATCATTAACAGTTTTTTAGTGGATATAAACGATATAGCAATTAAAAATACGAGATTAAATTGCAAAAATCTTTAGATCTTTCCCGCTAGCCTTCTCTAGTCTAGCCTCTTCAACACTTATAAATATTTAAAAAACTTTAAAAACAATATTAATATATTGTACCTTAAAAATTTCTGTCACAATAATTTGAGAAGAATCCTAATTACTACAAACATGAACAAGAAAATTTATTGCAGACTTAAAATTATGGATAGCTTTATAAAATCTTGTTGCTGTTGTGGAAAACAATGCATGGTGTACAAAACTAACAGCATTCTATTCAGAATTCATAAAATATTGTTTTCTTTAAACTTTAATACAAGTGATAAAAAACCCGTCTTCAGTTTTCCTTGTAAATGCTTATAAACAAAGTGCAATAAAACTTTTCCTTTGCCTTTTAATAGAACTTCAGTTGTGAAAAAAGTTAAACACAATTTTCTTTATGTATTGTTAACACTGGCAGAATCAATGAATCAAAGTTTGAAACTTTGGAATAGAATAAACATTGGAATAGAATAAACATTACATCAAAGTAATGCGGTAGCATCGAAGCGAAAGAAACTGAAATAACATGTAATTTTGAGAAAAGAGCCAAAAAAGTTTGATTTACATAAATATTTTTAGGCTACTTTCCTAGCCTAGTGAAATTCATCCAGTCAGTGTATGTGTGCATCTTTACGTACATATGTATATGATTCAGCTCTCCAATAACTATGAAACTTCTGAACCCACCTAAGACTGCATATGAATGAAAAGAGATGATCTAATTTTTATATGTAATAATTAGCTGACTTCCGACGCTCCAGAAGCCATGCATTAGTTATTCGAAAAATGAAATTACCTCAAGTAAAGTAATAACCGAAACTTAGAACTGAAACTAAATTAAAATTTAAATTTGCAACAATACAGTACAATATTGGAAATCAACGTATTAATTAACCGTATCATTTATTTATTCAGATATGTTTAAAACATTCCCAAAACTGGCAATAAAACGGCAGCAGCGCCATTTATCGCCAGTTTTGGGAATGTTTTAAATGCACTCATTGAAAACTGCTCTGGCGCCATCTGTGGGCAGTTTTGGAAAGTTTTTCATGTATTCCACGGGAACTACGTGATCGACCGGGATGAAAAATAAACTACATCCTACTCCTTGTCCTAAACTTTCTGCATGCAAAATTTCATTCCGATTCGTTGCGCCGTTGAGGCGTGATTGAATGACAAACAAACAAATTTACAAATTTTCGCTTTTATAATAGTAGTGAGAATGTTTTCCAATAGGTTCTTGTCGTGAAATTACCGCGAGAAAGAAAAATAGAAAAGCATTAGAACATAAACAATGGATTTGTATTATTGTCTTAAACACTGTCTGTTAATCTATTAATTTAAAGTATCGCAGGATTAAAATTAATCCTCTTTAAACAATTTAAATAAGTAATGCAAAGTTATTTGTTTTTTTTTTTTCACAAAAACTGAATATTTAAAATTAATTATTCAATAAATATCATAATTTTAAAAAGAAATTTACGCTTTTCGCTTTTTTCGTTCACTACTTTCAAATAGCCGTGCTGGCGTGGCCGTGCGGTCTAGACGGCAGGTCTGCCGTTGCGGCCAGTGTGCCAGTTCCCGGGTTCGAATCCCGGTCGTGGCATGGTTGTTTCTTTCTTCTTCTGTTTCTCCTTCTGTCCGTTCCCGTTTCTTTACCCTGGCAGTTAGGGTTAAAATGCATCTCCCAACCCGCAGTTGAAAGTCAGCGTGGGAGATTAGACTTTCATCCCCCGAGACAGTGAGCTGTCTGAGAGAGGCCTTTGCCCAGCAGTGGGCTGCTAAAGGCTGTTAGATAGATTAGATAGAATAGACTTTCAAATAACAAAAAATATCAATACCTAAATATTACAGATATATATACAAGTTGGTTATAGTTAAAGTTGGCCTATTTAGAGCATCCTGCAGTTGCGACCAATAGTCCGAGAAACACCAAAAGTTGTACACATACTCAACGATTCTGCAAAAAAAAAAAATTAGTTACAAAATCGTCCGCTAGAGGGCGCTTTTACAACTATATGAACGGAAAACTACACATTTATTTCACACAGATAATATCAGACGCTTGAACGAGTCATGTGATTTTGCTCTATATATTCCCTCTGACAAATTTGTGTCATTTGCAGACGATGAACTGTATGTTCAACCGCTGACTATAGGTGATCATCCGTGATAGTTTGCACAAGTAGCGTGATACTGTCTTTCAGTGCTGCTAATGTTGCAATTCCTCCAACATACACCACATCCTTTAGGCATCCCCACAACCAAAAATCTCATGGAATTAGGTCAGGAGAACGTGGTAGCCAGGCAGTAGGAAACATGCGACTAATTACTCGATCATTGGTAAAGTGTTGACGCAAAAAAGCTTGGATAAACCTTCCAATACGAGGATGTGCACCATTTTGCTTAGAAGAGGTTCAATCGAGAGAGTGGTCTTTCCTACAGTTGGTGTATCACAAAGTTCTGGGGCATGTCTCGATATCTAGCCGCAGTCACGGAACTTGAGGACAAACTGGCCGTAATTTCTTCAAAAAAATTAAGAACCCAGGATAAAGTTGGAGGTGAACCCTCACCAGACCGTAAGCTCGGGCGAATGCAGAGGCATTTGCTAGAAAATGTATGGATTTTCCTTGGCCCACACACGTCAACTTTGGGTGTTCACAGTGCCATTCAAATAAAAGTGTGCTTCGTCGCTCCTTAGGATGTCCCATGGCCACGATGTATCAACTTCCATCCTCGCCAGAAAGATCAATGCAGAATTGTGTCGTTTCTCGTCAGTTGACACCAGAAATGAAAGAGGCTAGTGTGGAGCATGTCAGGCAAAGTTGGATCATTTTGAGGAAGAAGGTCAGGCATTTCTTGATCGAATTGTCACGACTAAAGAATCATGGGTTCATCATGTCATGCCCGAGTCAAACTAGCAAGCAATGAGTGGCATCACCGCCACAGAAACTTTCGAGCTCAACCTTCGGTTAGAAAAGTGATGCTGACCGGATTTTTGACAATAAAGCAGTTATCGTCGAACACTGCATGCCGAGAGACACTACAGTCGTTAGTGCAAGTTACTGTGATTTGCTGGAGATTTATGCGAGATCTACATTTCATCCAAGCAGAGTGTTGTTTCAGATATAATATGTTATTCTGTAGAACAAGAGCATTTGGAAATATCACATTATTACATTGCACAGAAGAGTGTTGGTTCAGATATGTTATAGTTATTCTGTAGAACATAGAACTAGTAAAATTAAGACAAATTTTTGGAAAAGATTCCAAAATACATACTTAACGATAGAATATTCTGTTTGTTTGTTTTTTTGTTTTTTTTGTTTTCTTTTTTTTTTTTTTTTTTTATATTTTTTAAGAAAATTAAATGTTTAAATAGCACTCTTTGCGGAAGCAATCCTACGTTTAATCTCTTTTCAAGATTGCGGATAAGTTGCAAAATTGAGGGTCATGCCGAAATCAAAATAATGCCGGAATACAATATTTGAAATTATGGCAATTCCGAAATTGAAATTGAAAGGGAATTGAAATACTTAAAAGTAAAGTTAGAAGAAATAAACCTGTGGATTTGGTTAATTTTATACAGTGTCCTTTAAATAATTCCAATGTGAAATTGAATGGTTAAAGAAAATTTCAGTGAGTAGCTGGTCCCAAATAAAAATCACAATTCGAATGCTTAAGATAATAAATATATTTTCAACAAATGCAAACATATAAATATCATAAAATAAATTAAATAATTCCTAATATGAAATCATAAAATTAAATCTTCTTAAATCGTTAATCGTTAATTTCAGTTGTTCTTAAAACAAACAGTTCTATTGATTAAGTTGTTAACATTCTTCTTATACTGAAACAACGTTTTAAAAGTTCTTGATATGCTATTATTATTATTTCTAATGCTGGGTTATCTCCTTTGATAGTTAACAACTATCTATCTGCAATAGTTCTGTATAGACATACTTTAATTCTAACACTGAAACAGTTCTTAAAGTACATAAGTATCCTATTCTTGATAGCTCTTAATTTTTTATATCTAATTACGACTTCACTTTGTCTGATTAAATCTTAATGTTCGTTGCACAATTATATTTATATTTCTTTTAATTTAAGTTAAAACTTGTCTTTATAAATCGTTATGAATCTAATGGCTTTCTTTGAATCATACTTGATTAATCTTAAAAAATTCTGAAATGCCGAATATATTCTTCCTTAATCTTTAACCCGACGTTCCTTTAAATGTATTTTTCCTGGACGCGTTTAAATTACTTTAAATAGCCAGTGTTAGTCCTACCTTAATTCTCGTCTGATGATACAATGAATTATCCTTGTACTGGAAACACTTTACAAGGGCTTTGGTCCTCTCCAACATCCGTCCAAGCTCTTTCTTCATCGAGGCATTTTCCTTTCTTTGAGGATGGAAAACTTAAACGGCAGCCTTTGTTAGCTTTATATAACAAATTTCTTTTTCTTTTTTCCATTGAAATATAAACTGTCATTTTGTTGCATTGGATCAAACATAAGGACTTGATCATCCAGGATTTCAATTACTTCGGTATATAGGCCTGCAATTTCCTTTTCGTTTGCAGGTCTAACACGAACGACAATTTTAATACTGCTGCTCCCACTGCATTCCCTGGATTGTTAGCGGTCCTGATGGCTTTAGTAAATCCATGCTATTTTCGGTTTTTTTTTTTAGATACGACACAGCAACTTCACAAGATTTCTTATCTTTAAATTCCTCAATTCGTCTGTACAAATCCTTAATTGTCAGCACCATAACGCCAGTGACACACTGGCTTCTTAGCTAACAATTAGAGAAGACAACAGTAAAAATGTGATTGTCACAGAGCTTTCAGTGCATAAGCCACACAATTCTGAAGAACTATTAAGTATTTTAGAATTCGGAAATAAAAATCGAACTCAGCACCGAACTGATGCAAATCTAGAATCTTCTAGATTTCATGCTGCTTGTGCATTATGCCTTAATGATTATATTTTCCGTTCTACTTCTGAGTTCGTTCTTCTCGCGTTGCTAAGTTTGCCTTGTGAGTCCCATTATTGCCGCTAACTATCCTAGATCGTGAGCGCGCATCTCATCTTCTGATTTATTTCTGACTTATTATTTGCCACAGAATGACTCACTTAATAAAATAGTCAAGGACTTGATGTAGGTCTGGATTTGAGATTAATTCTTATCTAACAAAGATTTTTTTTTTTTTTAATTTTATGTTTGTTTTTTTAATATTTCCAAACAAAACCATTCTGGAAGGAATCTCACCTCACCTCACATTGCCTAATTTTAATTAAAAGGAAAATGTACGGTTTTTTTCTCTCTCTTTTACAGTATGGCCGGAAATAAAGTATTCCAAACGTAAATTTAAAGTCATAAGGCAAGGAATGAATACATCTTTCAGTATACTTTATTTCCAGCCATTCTTCATTTGCAAATGAAATATCGTGGAAGGGATCTTACCTTATCCAATCTAACCTAATGCTAATTAACATGAAAATGTATATTTTTCCTTACAATTTTTGTTGCTTTTGATGGCTTATTTCCAAAAACAAAAACAGACGATGATGTTAATAAAAGCATACCTTCTCTTCATTTAATTCACATAGATTTAATGTTTTATTTATATTTCCTTTCAATTTTTGCTGCCTTTATTTCAAAAACAACAAAAACAGACGATGATGTAACATTGAATTTCCCGCAATTACTTTCACTTCATTCCTTACTTAACTTTCACATGAATTTCAACTTTATCCAGTATTTTTAATTTCCTTTCCTTTCTTTATTATTTTTCACAAAAAATTTGATCAGTATTGGTATTTTTACTTACAATTTTTACATTAGTATTGGTATTTTCTCAAGTTACAGATAATAATTTATTTCAAATTTGCCGCCAGGTGGATCTCCTGCTCTCATCCTTACTGCGCTATGAACTCTGTCTTCTTCGTTTACTAACGACACTACAAGGTCTTGCCTTCAAAATGTGCTGTCAATTTTTTTTTATTTTTTTTTTAAAAAATACAAAGATTAACCCTAGAGTATCTACTTATCTACTAGACATATCGGAATCGTTTGGCTCGAAAATAATGAATATTCGTTTTAGTTCCACTGTTTCTATATTCTACAAAACAACCTAATTCATTACAAATATTCATTCGCCTGAACATATTACTTCATCTAAAATGCAAATACGGAAACATCTGAAGGATTAAAATGCTACAAAAAAATATGAAGAAACATTGAGTTTTCTTTCTTTCTTATACTACTGATATATTTCTGAGATATCTCATGAATTCTTCAGATAGAAATCAATTCCTTTGTTTACATCCTTAGACATTCCTTTCCGTTTCACAAGTATTTTTCTGCATGGCGTAGGATTATATTCAATCTTAAACAAATTGAACGCATTTTGACACAAATGATTTCTAGAGAAATAAGGTGAAGGCGAAAAAGAAAAATGACAAATTTAGTAACAGGATCTGTGAAGAGAGGAGTTGGTTCAAGTTGAAAAGGGAAATAGGGAAATTAGCCTGTTGTATTTATCAAAATCCTGTCGTTTCTAGCGGCCTTTTTGTCTTAAAAAAAAGGGAACCGCACTTGGTATTATGTTCGCTGTATGTCGCACAGAAAAGTGATAAGCTTGCTGGATGTAACACTCTGTAGCGGTCAAACGGTTAGAGATATTAGAATGAAACCTTCAGCATTGTGTTCAGCATCAAAAAGTAGGTGACCACGTCCAAAAAAAATCAGATCTCTAGGACCACTCCCTGACCGGCTGTTGGGGTGTCAAAAGTGGTCGCTTCCGATAAAATTTTGTTATGGGGCCGATTTGCTTTTGACAGTGTCTAAAAGCATTAATTATACTGTTTTGTGTTGATTCCTCAGCCTTCTCATTTTACAAGCGAAGTCAGACTATTATAATTTCAGCGATTTCTTCTAGCGAGAAACTAGCTAGTAGATTTCCACAACCAATGTAATAAGAATTCAAACAAGCAGCTACATCTAAAGAAAAATTCAATTTCGTGGTATTAAGATATGTCTTGTAAATAGAAGCAAATCTCCCTGTCATACAGTCCTTTTTACTCCTGAATAAATATCACGAATAGTAATTATTTCATAAGTATTTGGTATATATTTCCGACAATTTACTAGACTTAAAATTCAAATTAAAACAACAACATAATTTAAATAGAAATGCTATTAAGTTTTTTTTTTTTTTTTTTTTTTTTTGTTTCTTACACATTTAGAAACTTAAATCACTTCTTTTCCATTAAAATCATTCTTATAGAAATAATTATCGTTGGAATCAATTTGGAGCCTGAAAAGCTTAAATAAACAATAAAAAATTCGGCAAAAGGAAACTTGGTGAGAAAATCCATGTGCACGCGTTCCGAAGCCGCAATGAATTTATTTAGAGCATAAAAAATAAAAATGCTCATTTAAATATTAACAACCATCAATAAGTGAGACCAAATTGTTTACTAAGTAATATCCTAGAACAACATTTTCTTTTTGGCGAGTTTATTGTTTATTTTAGCTTTGCAGACTCTACATTGATTCCGATGATATTTCCAATTGTTCTGTGTATCGAGACCTCGTTATTTACTGGTGACTCTCCTAACTGATGATCGCTGTATTGACGTGGAACAGCTATTCTAGGATGTCATTTAGTAAATAACTTGGTCTCATCCATTGATGTTATAGAAGTAATTAGAAACAAATAATTATTAAGTGCTCAGGAGTTAAAATCTCAAATTAAGACAAAGCATATTCTAACTTATAACTCCGCATGTAGTTAATCGTACTATTCAACTTGAACATTTTTCTTCATCGTTTATCTGTCATATGTTAAAGTAAGCATCACGCTAAAAAGGCTGGACTGGTTTTCTTGATACGGTGTTTATTTACGATGTAATTTAAAACATGAGCAACATTATTTTATATCTGCATCCCAACTACACACTGATGTATGGTCAGGCATTATCAGATGGATTCTGACTTCTGAGCATCTACTTAATTAAAAAGATATTAATTAATTAATAATTAATATCGATCAAACTATTAATTAATTTGCCCTACGTTTGATAGATAAATGCTCGAAAAATTAATAAACAGGAATTGACAGAACATGCGGAGTCTTATTATTCATCATTTTTCTTTTCTGTACTCCTGCTTGACTATTTGTCTGTTTCGTGAATCACGCTAAAACGGCAGGACTGGCTTCCTTAAAATTTCTTCTGACGCTTATTTATGGGCACTATTATTTTTAGTTCTCTCCAGCTCATCTTTCAAAACTGACCTCCCCTTGACGCGATAAACTCTGAAAGCTTCACAAGATTCTTAGTTATATTAAAACATGAATATGTTTCCACATCTCATCGCTTAAAATCCAAACCTGATTTTATGTGTATACAGAATGTCATTCTTCTTGATAGACAGTAGTGGTTTGGTGTTGTTTGGAAAGTGCTCAACTATGGATTGTAAATAAAACAAAGTTTTGAAATTCCATAAATAGTCTCAAAAATCAATAACTTCAAATCCATATACGATACTTCGAACATCTTCTCGAATATTCTTCTTCAGGTTAAAATGAAATAAAAAGGGGAAAATTATTTTAGTTCTTCCTCCTTTACATAATGAAAAAATCAATTCTATTAAACAAAATAAGCGTATAATAAAATGAAACAATTGATTCACATCACATAAGTAAACAATAAAATAATAAATTACCATAATGGACTTATAAATCAATTGTTACCATAATAAAAATTGCTATTTATTGTTTCCTTTTGTTTTGATATTTCGAGAAAATGCCAAGTGAATGTTTTGACACTCTCAGGTATTTATCTTTGTTCATACATTCGTATGTATTGATATAGCATGATTCAAGCAAAAGCCTTTCCTCATCATCGTTACATTTATAAATCAACTTAGCTATAGGATCTGGATTATGTTTTTCGGTCAAAGCATGATAGGTCCAATCTGATAAGTTGGGTTTATCATTTTCATACGCCTCCACATGCTCTATAAGTCTTTCTTTTAATGTTCTTGAAGAATGTCCATAATATACTTTGTCACAACTTCTACATTGAAGCTTGTAGATAATCCCCATATTAAGTTTGCCTTCATTTCTAGATCTTTTATTTATTTTCATAAGCTTGTTGTCTTTATAGAAGATGATTTTAATGTCCTTTTCTGAACAAGCTTTTCTAATTTCTTTATTTATTTTTGTTCCAACCGGGAACCGAATAAATTCTTGTAATTAGAAGGATTCTTGTTATTTTGAATATTGTTTTTCATATATTTATAGATGTTCGAAATATCGTATACGAGTTTTGAAGTTATGGATTTTTGAGACTATTTATGGAATTTATTTCGATAATTAAGTATTTTTTGAAAGTTTTGAAATGATTCTGCAAACAACTTAAAAATTTTAAAATGATAAAGAATAGATAAAATGATAAAAATCTATTAATGTCTCTTTTGATTTAGTGGAATTTTAATTATGACTGCTACGGTTTCGAAGCTAATAATAATCAGAATACGTTTTCTGCTTTTAAAAAGGTTTTAAATTTTTTAATTTTATTGCTTTGTGAGTTTAAACAAAATAATTTCAAAAATTAAATTAAATTCTACCGCACAATCAATGACTACGTGAATGATAGCTGAGAATATATCGTTTTGTTAAATAGTTGTAATGTAGTTTAAAGTATTGCATCTTAAGTTGTGTATTTGCTTAAATTTTCTTCTTTCAAACTCACTGTATAACTTTTTAGTGTAAGTATCTGATTCCACTCTTTATTTTGAAAACATATAGATTTTCCATTGTTTATTTCAAACATATATACAAGACAGATATGTAATGTTATTTTATAATATGAAACTTTTACCTAATGAAAATGAATAATACATTCACAAACATGAAAAAAGTTTGACTACATAAACAATAAGAGAACTTTACATGAAAAATAACCTAAAGAAATAAAATTATTTACATTTAAATAATAATTTACAAATTAATGGTAAGGTTTTGAATCTGTAAACATATAACTTGATTCTGCACAGAAAGACTTGAGAAAACCATTGGAAACGTTATATGAACAATCTTACTAAACATCTGCTTTCTAATAAATTTTAAAAATATATTTTAAAATATTTTATTTTGTGGCCTTCCCACTTTACTTGTTTCATTTACTTCTATTGTTAGTAGATTTTATGTTTGATTGCTACAAAGAAAAACGAAATTTACTTCAAATTTTATAAAATATTAAACCAATGAAAATCGCTAAGATATTAAAAAATATTAAATATTAACCAAATATAAAAAATATTTAAAAAATGGAACAGAAAAAAAATTGTTTATTAATTTCGCAAACAATATAAAACAATGTTTTATTGTCATAATATATTCTTTAAAATCATATTTCAGTTAGGAATTGTTCTAGCTTAACAATAACACGATATATCACATTTGTTTATAAAATTAATTCTGTTAATTTAGAGACAAAGAAATATTCAAATGGTTATTAAATATTCAAATTAATTTTATATTTTGAAATCCAACTCAAATGTATAATATTAATCATTAAAAATTCTGATAAATTCTAGTTATTTTTGATTTTGGTCTGTTGCTTGTTGTTCATATGTATCAACTTTCTATATCTTTTTGGGAAGTGATTTATTAATAAAATACGTAATGGAATTTGCAATAATCCGTAATTTCCAATAACCCTAATTTGAACCATATGTTCTTTAAAATATAAGTTGAAATTAGAAATTTTATTTAATTAATCTTAAATCATTAAATTCAGTAATATCAATATAGCTTTTAATTGACAATAATTCTTTCAAATAAAACATGAATTAAATTTAAGGATAAAAAATAATATGGCTTTATTGAGCAGAATAATAATTATCTTATGTTAATTAGGTTGAAATATTTTGAAACAAAACTTGATTAATTTATTTTCATACTTTTATAGAGATATTTTATATCTTGGATGCATCAAAAAATTTGTAATAAGTAATAAGTTTTCGAATTGAAATGCATAAATATTGTCTTAAATTAATTCAACTTTTTTATTGTGGATTAATTTGCATTCTGGGAAAAAGTAAAAAAAATGGCATTCTTAGTAACCTTGAACATTAATACAACTGCAGAATTTTATCCTAATTAAATATGTTTTATTTTATAGAAAGTTATAAATACTTATTACATTTTTAATTACAAACCAAAAAAATCTCAACATGATAATAAACAATGACTTGATTCACAGACAGACATTGAAATGATTTTTCATGTTAATTATTTAACTGTACATAACTATACAAGACTCTGAAGTTTTTTATAAGAATGAAACACTGTGAATATGACGATCAATCTCCTACAATCCATCCTTCCATATTATGTGGTCACGTGTTTCACCGAACACATGTTGGAATTTGCATTTTAAGTATGTTTAAACTATTTACTGGAGTTGTTCACTTACTATCTTAAGTACTGAGACGAATAAAGTAAACAATTAAATGCAATGTGATCCAAGATAGTTTCAGTCATGTAAACAACAGGGATTTTTTTACAGTAATATTCAATATTGTATTTGTAAACCAACAGTTTCTACACCTATGGCAGTAAGAAAGACAGAATGTCTTTTGGAAATACTATTTAAGGGTGTTGGAATGTCCTAATAGCTAATAGGAATCTTCTATATTTTTTGTTAGATTCAAATTATCCATTGTAGATGTATTTAACGAGAAACTATAGCACTACAGAAAAATGTCTCATAAGTTTAAAAACGTTTTATGATCTTCCATTTTCGTTTTTTTTTTAATTTTGCTGAATGTCTGTTTTGATGCTCATTTGCAAATAGGGAAATGTTCGCGAGAAAGTCTTAAATCAGGGTAAAATTTATCACTCTAATGTCTTTTACATAATTCTGTGAAATCAAACGTGATTTCAATACAGAACAGGAAACGTTTCTGAAACATATGCATTCACGAAATTCAATTTCCTGCCCCCAGATTGTATAAAACAGTATTCGTTAGTTTCAGTTTTTATAATCATTAAACCTTGGTCTATGTACCTATAGTTCCTTTTTTCATTACTTATTAATTGAATGTGGAGAACTCATTACAACGATTATAAGTTTCATATAAGGTTTATTCCTTGACTTCATGGATCTAGATCGTAATATTTGTCATCTTAACAGTCCGTCTAAGATTTCTGTAGGCCGTTGATAAATGGGCGATAATGACGTTGATGCTTTCTTTCTTAGTTAGAAATAATCATTGCTACCAACTAGAAAGACGACATACATCAACGTCATTATTTGCGATATAGAAACGGTCCACAGAAATCTGCAATGGACTATATGTAATCATCATGCTTATTTTTCCACAGTAATTGTTTATTGCATATGTTAATGAGGATTAGAATCTCAAATAGACTGCATTAATATCTCATAAGGACTTTGGTGCCAAGGATTCACTCAATATTCAGATACGCAGTTGACAAAAAAACCTCTCCTACCCCTCCAAAAAAGAATCCTATGCTTGTCTTGTAGTAATAGACAAAACTCATGCATTTCTTAGAGGTAACCAAATTCTAGAAGTTCTATAATTTAGTGATGACAAAGAAGAAATGTAATTGTATGGATTTAGCACAGATAAAAGATAAAAATCGTCAGAGAACAACATTTATCCCAACCTTTTTTGAAAGCTTAGTATTTTTATCTCAAAATACGTTAAAATAATGTTGATCCAAAATAAAAATAATGGTGAGCCAAAATAAAAACAATGTGTCAAAAATCATTAAAAGCAAAAGATTTGTCAGGTTAAAGTGATTCTAAACACTACTCAAGAACTTACAATGGTATCTAATTTACAGAAATTTAACAATGAGTTCTGTCAATTCACATCCAACCAAGCACGTCAAGTACATTTGGTTTATTTACCTATATAATGGATTTAAAAAAATATGACTTCAAAGAGCAGTTTCAGTAAAAGTGAATGTTAGAAGAATGTAATAATCTATGTTCGATTTTATCCATAAGAATGGATATTTCTGATACTGTAAAGTTATAATAAGATGTTAATTTTCTATAAGCAATTAACATTTAGTCTATTAGCATATCTATAGTCTCACGTATATTAAATAGTATGTAGTTGCGATAAATGCAGCCTAAACAAAAGTGATAATCAAAAAACAATGGTAAGAAAGATACCTGAGCCAAAACAAATATCATATATCCTTTTTCCTGAAAACGAAAAACATATAAGTTGCAGCAATCTTACATATTTGGCAACTAATGAAAAACAAATTGATAAAGTCCATGATTCTTTGTTGGTGACACATCATTATGGGGTTTGGTTCAGAATCACATTGTTGAGCGACTTCTAATATAAAAATTTTTCGCTGTTTTCCCATTAGTTAAATTTTCTTAATAGTTTTGCCATGCTGAAAGAAAATGACTTCTAACAAGCGGAGAAACACTTAAAACCAAAATGAAACTAAAGAGAAAAAAAGCAATAATATTTTTAATACCATGAAAGTGTTATTTTTTTGTTGTTGGGGGATGGAGGGCAACAGTCTTTAGATTATATTTTGATCTAATTTTTAATCTTTTAAGTTAATAGTACACGTAATTATCTTTTTTAGGTTAGAAGAATTCGGGCTTTACTACTAATGTTACCATAAATATCGATATTTTTACAATAAAGTTCTTCGTTATATATTAAAACAAAAATATATTCCTTCCATTTTCATCAATCTGTTTAAAATTCTTCAACGATATTTCGCGGAAACTACCATTCCGCTTTCTCAAGTTTTTCTCAAAATAAAATAACAATAATATATACTAATGTCAACAATGTATATGCAATGGCTGTTCACTGCGTAACCTTTGTTGATGCATGTTTTTTGATATCCATTATCGTTGAAGAATTTTAAACAGATTGATGAAAATGGAAGGCATATGTTGACATTTTTCTTTAAATCTATATTTTGACAGATATTTCAAAATTTTCCTCAAAACTTTATCCTATCAAATCGATTAATTGTCAGTGCTCCTTACAATTTTGGGGAGGGGGATTTTCATTTAATGTTATAAGCATATCCAAAAGTTATAAAGAGCAGCTGTTTGGATTTCATTAGTTTAGTAAAAGGTAGCAAGCTAATGAGATTCAAGTCCTCAACATTTTGATTTTTTTTTCAATTTTATAGCAGTTATTCAAGCAACATGTACTTGCTTGAATGACAGTGAAATTGTCCAATTTTCTTTCATGTTCTTGGAATGAAATTTGTAATTTATATTATATTACAATTTGAATAAAACATATTTTATTCATACAGAAAGTAGAGAAATAATATGACTGTTTCAAACGATGAAATAACTTCCTTGTTGGTGAATGGCTGAATTTTATTATATTTAAGTACAGTGATATTCCAATTATTTGAATTTTGATTTACTCTAGGTAAAAGCAAATATCTTTTCCTGAATATAGTTCGATTTAGATTATTTCTTTTTATTATCTGAAGTGTTTAATTAGAATGATAAATCAATCTCTTCGTGACTATAATATTAGAAATTTTCTAGATATTGATTATTAAACTATAAACACTATAAAATTATTTCGAGATATCGAAATATAAAATTGCAAATGAATGTTATGAAGGAAACATATCTCAGAACCCTGAAACTAGAATTTGTCTCACACGAAATAAATTGATTTCATTTATTCTCTTAGATTAATTAACAATTATTTAAAATCTTTAATTATAATATCGGAAAATATTATAACAATAAGAAACTAAAGATCTGCAAGTAAGAGTTATTACTTAATGAAGGTACAAAGTGAGGTATTTGAACTTATAGAGAACGTTGACTATGAAAGACAAATGAAGATTATGATAGTATGTTAACTTTAGAATATATCATTGCAATCTACATATAGTTAGAAGAAAATTAAATCTTTACTACGATTAATCAGTATATGCAGAAATTGTAACGAACAAGAATGTACATTGAAAGAACAATGAAAAGGAAAAGATTTGTTGGTATGAGAGAGATGTTATGCAGTAGAAGATTTAGGAAAGATTGGTAAACAGAGTTTTGTGTGGAACAGAATCCAATTCAAAGCTTCTGAGATATTTACAAGGAGGAATTTAAAAAAAAAAAAAGCAAAATAATGAATATCGATAAATGGTAAGTAAACTGAAAGAAAAAGGGTGGAGGGCACTCTTGGTTAAACTACAGAGAAGAAACATTACGACAGAAAACTTTTCATTAGGGATGCCTTGAGAAGGATATGGATTAAAGATAGAAGAACATGGAGAATGATAGGAATGTCGTTAACATATCACTGATGGCTTAGATGAAACTGAAGTGTTGATGGAATAACAAGGTGAAGATATTGCTCTGGTTGCTTAACCATTTGTGATACACAACGAAAGAAGAATATGATATCATATGATCGATATGATTTAATCTGGAATAATGAATTATTGCAACAAAATGATTGTTAGATAATTTTTATTAAAAAGAAAAGACTATTTTTTAAAAAATAAAAACTATCCTAAATTTCTTTAGTATCAAATTGAATCTAGATATTGAATTTCCTAGTCAATTATATCAGAATTTAATTTCTTAAAATTTAGCTTTATTTAACAAGTTTTAATGTACTAGTCTCATCTGTATTTTAAGACTTAGGATACGGATATTTAGGGAAAGGAATGGACAAAATTAGTTATATAGTCTTTTCTTGGAAGCACATTTCTTTATGATATGGTAAGTCTGTTCCGATACAATATTACACTGGTTTAAAAATAATATCTATTATTTCCCTATCTCTTGAGTCGTTAACGAAAATGGAATGCTTTTCACTTCATCTCCCTCCACGAACAAGGCCACAGTAGCCCTGGCCATGCTACCTGCTTTGGAACAATCATAGGGATTGTCATTGTAAAGTAAACAGGTCAAATCGTATTTATTCAAAACTGAAACTCCTTACATTCAGGTAAAGTGTGTGACCACTGGCCTGGTGCGTGGCACTTGAGTCTTTGTGTTCCGTGGATGATGTGACCGCTGTTACACATGACTGTCACTGATTCACCCAGATCGTAGTGTTCTTTCGATGGCAGAGTTCGTCCGTTCTCGGGATCGCCTGGGTGGCTGCAAGCTGCCCTGCCTTAAAAACAAACAAACAAACAAACATAAATTAGCTTCGTTTCAAATGTATCCATAGTAAGATTCCATTTGAAATGAACCCTTCTTGGAGGTGCTTTGCCCAATCTTCGCCATTAGAAATAAACAGTAAGAAACAGAAGGAATCAAAGAAAAATGAATATAGTGGTCCGTTTCCACCAAGCACTCAATTATTAAAAACTGCGTTATACAGAAATGTGTATAGAAACAAAAACGAACCACAAGCTGATTAGAAATTATAAAATGGCTGACTAAATGAGAAATTTTATTTCAATGCAATATTAAAACCATCTGGTCCATTAATAGCATTTCTCCAGATGCTTCTTTACTAAAGAATAACTTACTTTCCTGGACTGTCTTCGGTATTCAGTTTAGAAATTATAGTAAATATTCAATATAATGCTGTGTATTAACATGCGTGGAAATATTGAACATAAAATATAGACAACACACTTTGAAATAACAAAAGTTAAAATTTAAAACATTAAACGGTTACATGTTTACGGGCAATGCTTCCATCACCCATCATCGGACCTTGATATTATGAAGGAAAATATGTAACCATTTAAATTTTATTTCAAAGTGTGTTGTCGTTTACATTTTGTTAAATATTCAAGATTTCACAAACCTCTTTTACCTCTAATTTAAATTAAATTTAAAGGCTTGTTAAAATATCCAAAAATATATAAACCATCCAATAGCTATTGCCATCCAATAGTAGATTTTGTAATTGCATTCCTCTTTGGAAGTGCTCATTTTCCTTTTATTGTTTATTGTAATTTTAGTTTTACTTACATTATTGTTCTAAACTTCATCCGGAATTGACTCATTGTTCTGGAAGATTTATTTCCATTTGTAAGTCCTCCTTGTAAACAAATGGATATTACAAACTTCTAAGCAGCAAAAGGAAGGTTAGAATAGATAATGCATCATCAAGACTTCCTGCCGCATTTCGATAGTTTGAACGGTGCAGATCGCTTTCTGACAAGCGTGACAGAATTTTTCGATAGCGATTTATCCTCACCTCTCCTCCACGCTCAAGTGCTTTGAAACATGGTATTCATTTATATATATATATTGTGTGTTCGTCAAAGCAAAAAAAAAAGCAATTCTGTTGCTTTTAAGAACACAAGCTTCAATGCAGTTTCATTTCTCTGTAGATTTGATTACTCAGTCCAAATTGAGCTTGAAAAGTTTCCTATTAAAATGAACATACAGATACGGCGCTACAAAATATCTGATGGAGCGCCTGGCAACGATCAGCAGCATCGCCGATATCTTACTGATACAATAAATTTTACTTTTAAAGAAGAACCTGAATTTAATTGTTGCACGAACATCAACTACAAATAATACCAAAAGCTTATGTGGAATATCTTACTTCAACTTGATCTGTTACGATCGCAAAACTGTCTTCACACAGAGAACTCTGGAAGACCCAGAAGAATAGCTAGAAGACCCAGAAGAAAACCGTGAAGAAAACCGTGTAAACTTTTATAATTGATGGATTGAAAACATTAAAATGGTAAACGTCGGCTTTCACTTGACGACCAGAACAATTGGATGGTTCCGTAACTACGACTTTCAATTCTTAATGTGTTTGGGAACTGAAATCATACATTGCACTCGTCAAGACAACAGCAATGAGCTAAGTAAGTCGTAGAGGAGTGGCGCAAATCGCAAGCAAACATGGGAGATATAAATTCACGATTTTCTGGGCCTCTGATTCAACAATGACAAAGACTGCAAAAGATTCCGTGATGACTAAGGAAGCAAAATTTTGTCTCAAAGGATCATTGCTATCTTTTGGTTCTCATCAACAAAAAAAAAAAAACTTTCATTTTTTTAGCCTCAAAAAACTCATTAATGAAAACATTAATGGTTATCCAAATGATCCTGCGAGGAATTAGTAAACGTTGCAGCGGTTAGCCTTAATCTAAGGATTCTGTACTGATCTATTCTATGGCTTGATGCATTCAATGCTAAGTGGTGTGTATTTGTATTATTCGTATCTTGCAATTAAAGAGAATTACAGGCCTCAAAAGTCTCTGAGCAGAATGTTAGTAATAGTCCTAAAGGTTCTCAATGTTTCGTAGACTGGAATTGACTTCGACTACAACGCTTTACATTCTCAGCCAAGTTATTGGAGTAGACTTTCAAGCAGCCCTTGGCAGAGAACAGCTATCATGAGCGGAAATCACCTCATCCTCTGACGCATCTGAACCAAACCTACCATCACCATTCAGAAAGACTGAATGTCTATCAAATAATGACAACTGGTTTGGATATTTCTATTATGGCCAACCGATATGTACATCGTGAACTACTGAAGGGATCAATGTCCACAATCCCGAATTTGCCTATCAAGAAGTATGCAAATATCATTCAAGGGAGCTGCCAACAATCAGATGAAATAGTGAGAAGCCCACCTCTTCATTAATACGAGACATAAACAATGCTGACTAGTCGAGAGATAACGAGTAGACGATTCTCTTCTTCCTAGATGGCCTTCTTGATTTTCTAAAGAAGTAAGAAAAGTCCAGCAATTGTTCTTCATATTGTTAGCCTTATAATAGTAAGACTCGAGCTCAAATAAAACAAATGGAATATTAAATTAGAACTGTGCAAAGGGATTAATATTTCTTAGAGAAGATATCAATCTAAAGCAGAAATTTCCTAGATGAGTCATCAGAGCTAGGGAGAAGTCCTTAACGTTCGAAAGTTGTTGAAGACATAATTTAAACCTTTTTCGTCCACAAAAACCAGCAAGATTACTTAGCACATCAAAACAAGACTGTCGTTGATAAGAGCAAAGGGACAGTATTCTTGCTTTGTCACCTTTGCCTAAGTTCTTATAAGCGAGAAATAATAAATTCACTCCTTCATACTTTCAATGGCCAAAAAGCGGAGATTTTCATATGTTACAACTAAGCAAGATGAGACACTCTATGAATATATACCACACTGCTCTTGCAAAATCTGTCAGCTTTGAAATCTGTCAGCTTTGAAATCTGTCAGCTTTATCTTAGGGGACATTCAGAATATAACTGTCTAACAATCATTTCTGGGATGTAATTCTTCTTAACAATCTAAACTTGTCTATTGGATTTGTGATCTGACCCCTAAAACTTTAACTGGAGCTCGAACAAAACTTTTCTCTGACGCACCTCCAAGTTTTTCAATATTTTAAAATTTGGGACCACTTTTTAGAAGTGAAAAAATTTTGAGATTTTTGTATTTAAATTGGTCATTGCAAATGCTTATTTTAATGCTATTCTCATTTAATTCAATGTTATTCTCATTAATCTTCAATTATTTTTGTAATTTGTTATTAGTCTTATTATCAGTATTTATCTATTATGTTTTTCTAAAGCATTGGCAAATTACTAATTTTTATAACATTTTCATGGCGCTACCTGAAGATTAACTTTCTTTATACATACTTTCTATTTATCAGATCAATTCCACGGTTTGTGTAGTCAGATTCATCTTTGCAAATGCCTATTTATTTCAATGACTTATTGTAAGCTATTTTCTATTTCTCTTTTAATTTTCATCAGTTATTTCTTTACTTCCTTCTAAGAGCACAAGCTATTATTTAGTTATCAGTCTGTATTTTTGGTACTCCATGAAGAAGTCGGCTGTTCAAGTAATTTTGGTGTTGTGTAAGTAGTTATATTCTCTTCAATTGGAATTGTAACACATTTTTAATCATCTATTCTTATTAATAGTAATTAATGATATATTTCAAATTTTTATTGTTGCTCTAAGAACGATAATCAACTTATTTAACATTAAAATTGGCACCCTTTGAAACCAATATTGGAACCCTTTTAAAAGTGTTTATCATGAAAAGCCTTAATTTGTTAAGGCCATTACACTGGACAGAAATCCAAATGGCAATACCATTATGAAAGTACATATGCTATTGCAATTACTTATGGTTTTAAGATGATATGGATTGATCAAAAAAATATATTATTATAAATCATTACCACAACCAAACCTGTGAATTAACTTACCACAATTGTATAAGATAGTAATAAAACTTGTTAATATCTGTATTTAGTAATTCTAAGCTTCCACTGGTTCTTATCTTATTCATTCTTCTATTCGATAGATATTTTTCATTTTTAAGAGTTTACATATTTCGCACAAATCATCTTGAATCTTCAGATTCCTTAGGTCAGTGTATTTTAGCAAGTCCCTATTCTTGATTGTCTTAAATTTTCCATTTGTTACGTGACAAATTCTTTCTGACTTTACTTCAGTCTTTAAAACCTTGCCATTATAGTTATAAAATTGCTTTAATTTGCAATCGACTATATAGTCCATTTTGTAAATACCAAAACACAGCTGTTTTCATGAATTTTCCAGAAAATCTCATTATAAATCTTTGATTTTTTTATATCTTGAATATATCCAGCTGAATCTAGTCTTGAAGCTGAGATTACGTTTTCTTGCATTGCCGGCACATAATAAACATTCAGTAAACGAAACTCCATGCTTGTTTTCTCTGGTTTGCATATCAACTTTAATGTACCTTTTCCTGTAGCTTTTATAGGATTGTTTGAAATAAAGCAGATCATTTCACAGTTTTGAAGTTTTCAGTAACTTGCAAACATGCTCTTTCGACAACCTATATAGTTCGACGAAGTACTATCTAAATTTAAACTTTCAGGTGTACATTTTTACTCCTGTACATAAACATCTATTTTATCTGTATAGCATTTTTCTTTTTTCTTAGACAAATACTTAATATTTCTTGATTTTGTCTTGTCTTTATAAATGTCAGTGTTTGCATTCACGTGTAGAATGATCGTTTTTCGCGCATTTAAATCACTTCAGTTTTGTTTTGTCTTTACTTCAGGGTTTCTTTGCCTTAAATATTATTTTAAGTTCATCAGGTATATGATACCTCTCGTTACATCTTTCATATTTCATAAGTATCTTGTCCAAAACTTTATTTACTTCAAATTTTTCAGTGTCTTGAAACCATCACTATATTTCTACACACACATCAAGCTTTTTTGAAAGACCTGAGATAAATACCCAAATGATTTCTTTATCTGGCATTTCTCCACCTAAGTCCTGTAGTAAAGTCTTGTACTTTGCTGTTTTATCCACCATATTATCATCATCATAGAAGCTTGTAAAATTATATATTTTTCTTTTTAGCTTCATTATTTTAATATAGACGATTACATTTACTTTTAAACTCATTTAATAAATCAAATGAATTCTCCTGTTCATTGCATAGTATTCTATGACATTAGCATCATAGACATTAGCGTCGACTTCAATGTCTTTCTTTTGATAAGTTTACGGCATTTTTTGTTGTTTTCTATGCTAGTGGTATCTATTTTCTTCCTTACTACTCTCCAAAGACCTTTCTTTTGAAGTTTACATCTAATATTAATTATCCATGAAGAGTATTAAATTCAGTTCATTAAATAATTCATGATTTACCAACATTGAGCCATGACTTGTAAGATACAATAGATATTACGGTGATATTTAACGTCCTTAGTTTTTATAATTTAAACTTATTACAAACATGATTCGAACATGATTGGGCCTGTAGACATCTTGTACGAACTCTTACTATTGCATAGTTTGAAACGTTCTGGACCCATAACCGAAAATGTGAATCAACAATTTCCACAATATATAATAATAACCAAACTTATTAACTGTAAACAATTGATCTTTGTAGAGCAGTTATTAATATTGCTTTTGGAATTTGTAGTATGATTGAATGACAATGTGTTCATATATTATTAAAATTATTATGTTCTTTATTTTAGTTAATAAATAGATAGGATAATTACTATTCAAGTGATAATGCCTATAAATAGTTGTGTCCTTATTTAGAACAAAATATCTTTAAATTGTTTTGCCCAATGCAATATTCACTATATAGTAGTTCGTAATGGGTTACTTACTGGAGTCTCTATCATTTGGTATACTTAGTCTTAGAATCTCACGTAAATTTCCATTATCGTAACATTTCCAAAATGTAATGAAAGATTCTAAGCTTAAGTTCCAAACTTTACGTGTTCTATATTTCACTATTATGAATTTGCTCTTCTACGTTTGGAATAGTTCCATATTTTCAATCCACTAACATTAAATAACTTCCTGCCTTTTGAGCATTTTCACTTCCTTTTCATGAATTTCCTCACGTTCGTTCGTTATCTTTTTTTAATTTCAATTCAATCCATCACCACGGACATTCATTATTGTTTTCATTGTTGCTGTGGCATTACATAATTATTATTACAAAATTTTAAATATTAACTTAATTCTTAATTTAAAATTTAATTTATTTACATTGTAACTAATTAAAAATATCTTTCACAATTACGCCCCTATCATTCATTGTTTTAAATAAATGTTGCGTTTATTTTATAGGATAAATAAATCATTTGTTCATTGATCCCTCATATTTTTATGTTATTAGATCTTACATATCAAAAGGAGCTTTGCAATTGAACTGTTCCAGCTTAATAAATAGTAAGTTTGTTTTAATGAAAAAAAATAGATTTCTACAATTACATGACTTTATTTCTTTGTCAGGGTTTACAAGTTTGTTTTAGTAACAAGCATTTCTCTATGAGGACGTGGTATCTTAGAAACCATTTGTCATGCATAAAAAATACTTATTAGCTTTTAAGTTTATTTCTGTTCAAACATTTAAATCATTCAATTTATCAAAGATCAGTTCAAAACACAGTCACTACGTGGTTAGTAGACAAAAGTATGTCATTTATTTATCTGTGCAGCGTACATTTCTTCTAGAGTGCTAGAAATTTATTTTCTAAATGCATGTAAGCCCTCAATTCTATTGCCTTATAAAACTGATACTTTCAATCAAAAATTTATGGAAGGTTGTGAAAGCTTTTAGGAATTAGCTTGGGCGTGATAGGTGTTACCTCAACCATGTATTCTCCACCTTTTATAGAAGCATTAGCTCTAAATTTTCAGGTATATAGCCATTCAGCTCGGTTACAGAAACGTGCACCAAAACTGATTTTGTAATTGCATTGCTACTAAAATTTCATCCATATTTCAGAAGGTTTGATTTTAAATATATCCAACCTCGTAGGGAAGATCATTTCAGCTCAAAGTGAACGATTTGCAAGAACGCTATCGCCCACCTTTCATCTATGTGAGATATAGCGTTAATCATGTGGTATTTGTCACAGAACTGTTACAAAATGGAGTGACTTAATGTAAATGTAAAACAATAATGCAAACGAAGCATTAATGCAAATGAAACCTTTTTGGAAAGATTATATTTTTCTCTTTCTAACTGCAACATGAGCTATTTGATCATTCAAAAATATTGCTTGATACAAGCATTGAAGAATAGCAGAGAGAAAACATGAAATATCGTAAATAAGAAATGAACCTGCCACTACATGAGAAAAGTTTCATCATAAGACGATCGTAGCTGTCCGTATTTCAGCAGCTATTCTTTAGGAAAAGGATGATCTTAATGGAGAACCCGTCCAGGCAAAAACAAGTCCTGGTGAAGATAGTCACATATCTAGCGACAGTGAATAGTATCACATACGCCAACTTTGTGAAACGTTTTATGGACATTGAACATTAAATTATGCCGTGATACATGAAGAAATGTGTCATTAACTGCCGAAAATTCTACGAGAGCCATTAGCAGGTAACGAATGGCGTTGTAAAATTACCTCAAACTAAGTATGGATGATGACTTGCTATTACTTTGATGCTACAAAGTATAAAGAAGATACTTGCTACTTTCTATAGATCTAAGATCATACAGGTCGAGCAGACAGCAAAGTTCAATGAAGGTTTCTGAATGACAGCAGTTGTTGATTTAGGTAGCTGCGTATCATCAAGGACTGTCAATGGGATATATAATTTGTTATGACTACTTCTAACGTGTTAACGCCGAATAGAAGAAGATTCTAAAATAGAAGTGGATAGGGAGTCGAGCTACACCGCACGATCATCTCTGAAGTTCTATAAACTAAAGACATTACAGACTGGAATTTCTATTGTATCTTTTAGCAATATTCCTATCAAATCGTCTGCCGTAGATTTCCGTGTCTTTATTTATATAAACCTGTCATTTCTTTGTGCCGAGCTAGAACTGTATCGAAGGGAGAATGAGACAGATTTTGTACCTCAATAGAACCTGCTTATTACTCCTGATAAACTTTTCAGAGACACTTTATTATTATGGTGAAATATTATAAAGACGTGGGTTGAAAAGTTGTTCAGTTTTGCTGAAATGACCTATACCTGTAGAGAAGCAAGAGCTTATAGAAAAATTAGAAAGAAACATAGAATAAAAACACACACCAAAGAACAAATTAAAATTTTAAGTCAGTGAAGATGTTAATATATTACCTAAAACTATCCTATCTTACTTGTTAAATAAAAGTAAGTGTTACATGAAATATCTTATTAAGTTTCTTTTCCTTAAATCTCACGTACTCACCTGTAAACAGGAAAAAGTCATTCTATTATAAGATCTTCTATCATTGCTAATGGAATGATTGATAAGGAACAATCAACCGTATGATTGATTAAATATTTTTTTCATAAAGATAAATAGAAGAGTGGTTTTATCAAAATTGTTGTTTGTTAAATTGCCACAATCACGATATTGAAGACAGTTGCGATTTAATTCTTCAAATAATAATTTCCTTACCGATTTCACATTTTTTTGTGCATCAAAAATTCTAATTAATTTTTGTGAACTAAAACTTTCTGATCTGTATAGTATTAAGAATTATTAAATCAATTTCTTCTTTAAGCAAAATACATAAATCTCATAAAATTTACTAAACAATGACTTATAACAACAAAACGTTGCAACTAAAGATGGGACATTAACTTTTCCTTATTAATTATCGAATAAATTCTAATATTTCTTTAAAATTCCTCTATTTAAGATTAGATACCTACAAAATACAAAGTAATCACTGTGTAATTCAACCATATAAGTAAATTAAAAATATAAAAAATATTAATATAAAATACATAAATAGATTGAAAAGGTTAAAATTGAGATTTTGTAAAATTAACAAGAAAGATGCTACAAATTGTTCAAATAAAAGATTTAGATGTAAAATTATCAAGGAAAAGATAGCACCGAATCTCTAATTTTTGGTATTTTTGAAGCAAATCATTGATACTTGCTTGAAGAAAGGCGGTTTTGATGCATAAGCACCCGTGAAATGTATTCAAATACGTAAATAGAATGTGAGTTTAACTAGATCTTTACTTGACCAGAAATATTACAGATAGGCAAAATTTGTTTGAATTTCATTTAAGAGAAGTTGACTCACAAGATGGTGGTGGGTCTGACCACTTTCCTTCTTGCAAACAAACCAGTGTGTCTGTTTCTCCAACTAATAAATGCCCAGGATCACAGATGAACTGAACTCTGGTGTCCACTACAAACTTTCCCCCGTTCACCAAACGACCATTCGCGGGTTGGACGAGAGTTTTACACAGAACTTCTGCAATAAAAAAGAATCATAACACATTTTAGCAATCAAGTTCATCTAAACCTTTTTACAGAAAACTTTAGCTTCGATTAAAACCATGCAGAATCAAATCCCAAAAAATACGTCGAGTTTACGTTTTTACTTGCATTTAGTTTGAACATAAATATCATTTTACTGACGTAAATATTCCATTCTCAAATAAACAAAACAGCTGAATTTATCATTTGGGAGAATTTTTTCTAATGTATAAAAGTAACTTCATAGACTTCTTCACAGTATTTAAATAGTTATCAAAATAGCGAATTTTCGGGAACATAATATTGCATAATTCCCTTCGTTAAGCAAAATAAGAATTGATAAATCAAACAATAATACAAAAAAGAAAGAACATCAACAATTTAAAATTACATATCAAAATGAATGCTATAAAATTGTTGTAACAATGGTAATTGAATTAGCTTGGTCGACATTATCATCATTATAGATAATGACAAGAATTAATATTCACAAAAACAATAAGTTGATTAAAGTTAACAATTCAATGAATTTGCACCAGTGATAGTAACACCTTTTTTACTGTCTGTTTTAATAAAATTTCTAATCAAACCAATGGTGCTGGGGTCCACTTTGATACCCTCATATCTATTAAAGTTATTGTTTCTAGTATTCTTTATGATGCAACTTTCGATGATTTTTCTGAGTTTCCAATTTGATTCTTTATATAATATCTTGATTTCTTCATTCATAATATGTCCTTTTTCTGTACAATGGTGAACTATGTCCGATGCGTCCAGGTCTTTGTTCTTCAAAGCTCTTCCATGTTCAGACACTCGCTCCGCTAACGTTCTTTTCGATTCTCCAATATAGAATTTTCTACAAATTTTGCAATCGATTCGATAAACAATTCCCATTTCATTTTGTTTATTTTTATTATTAACTTTTTTACATATTAGATTTTTGATTTTGTTCTTTTAAGTGAAACCAATATTGATGTTGAAATCATTACATATTTTCTTTAACATCGTTTTCATTAAGGTAAGGAATGAAAATTTTATTCTGGATTTTATTAATTTCTTTAATTTTAAATTTGTTGAATTTAAGATAAGGTATGAAAATTTTATTCTGGATTTTATTAATTTTTTTAATTTTAACTTTAATAGATAGGAGGGTATCAAAGTGGACCCCATCACCATTGGTTTGATTAGAAATTTTATTAAAACAGACAGTAAAAAAGGTGTTACTATCACTGGTGCAAATTCATTGAATTGTTAACTTTAATCAACTTATTGTTTTTGTGAATATTAATTCTTGTCATTATCTATAATGATGATAATGTCGACCAAGTTAATTCAATTACCATTGTTACAGCAATTTTATAGCATTCATTTTGATATGTAATTTTAAATTGTTGATGTTCTTTCTTTTTGTATTATTGTTTGATTTATTAATTCTTATTTTGCTTGAAGAAGGGAATTACGCAATATTATGTTCCCGAAAATTCGCTATTTTGTATTTAAATAAACTATTTAAATACTGTGAAGGAGTCTATGGAGTTACTTTTATATATTACAAAATATGAAAAGAAGAGAATTTGTAGAAGAATTTGATATAAGAATTTTTTCTGTCCTAAAACAAGAATACATATATAAATTGGAAACTGACTTTCCCAATTATTATTTGGTTCTTTTCACTACTACTTAGTAATTTCATGTATTTATGTTAGCAGTATATTTCACACATGTAAGTATTTTTAAACAAGTAGTAAATATTTTGCGCTTCCAAAAGAAGTGAAATTTCCAAAAAAAAAGTTAGCGAGATGTACTGAAACAAGGATGAATTTACAACTTATTCTAGTAATTGTTGCTGTGATTGTTAAACTAAATTACATCGACTATCAGAAATGCTTCATAAATGTTATTTTTTTACAATAATATTATTTATCTAAAGTTCTTCAAACATTATTTCAAAGTAATAATTGAACCAATATAATTAGGTAAGATTCTATTGCTTTCGGGAGATAGGGACCATGCTTACATATATGTTATGGAAGTGCTTCAAAACTATTTGTTGAGTTTTGGCGGAGATTGTAACGATGATTTTTATCACACTGAAATTTGCACGATGATATTCAAGGAAGTTGCACTATTATCTTCGACTCTCGAAAAGCTAGATTCGATTGGACGAAAATAAACTATAGCAGAAGATCAATGCCAATCCAATCTAAATGTTGAGACACAATTAGCAACTTTATATTAGCCAAATGCCATTGATAAGAAAATTGGATAAACATAATATCAAAAATTAGAGGTGCTACATTCTGATCTTATATAACTTAAGATCAAATCATAAGTTTACATGTAGATTAAATCAAATTATTTGGTTCTTTGGTACATTCCATTTCATGTTATCTACAAATGTGACTTTTCTATCATGGTGTCCAGCAACAATTGCAATCGCCTGATTAAGCTGCCATTGGAATCTTGGAATATAACTCAATAACTAATATTCGCCAGCTTTGGAGCTACTCGTATTCTGCTACAGCTTCTTTTCAGTGCAATCTTTTATCTTTTAGAAAGAGTCAAGATAGCGAAGTCATTGATGCAACTTTGCAATAACGAATAAATCTCACTGTAAAGTAATAGATGTTGGCAGAAAGTTAGAAAATTAATTTCCTCTGTCTTTCTTTTTTATTCTTTCCCCAAGAAGTTACGCCATAACTACTTCCTCAGGTTGGTTCATTCTGGAACAGTACAAATCAATTACATCACTCAGTCATATGAAAGTGAATAAATTATAATTTTATCTAATTTTATCATTCTTCTTGAATTATACTATAGCAATGAGATCTGTAGCCAAATGGTCAAGTGTTTGACTGCAGGCTGGAGGAGCCGGATTCAATTCCTGAATTCTCTGATTTCCGGATTTTTTCCACTCTGAATTCCCAACCAGACAGGTCCTAAGATCCACCCAGCCCTCTGTAGAAGGGGCACGGAGTTGTCCCATGAATACAGGCGAGCCATCGTTGGGCCGACCACCCGATCTCATCTCAATCCCGGGTCATTGAAACATTAAGAGCCTTACCTCCAGTACCCCATTGGCCACACTGGACCCCCGTAGAATTACATACCTACCAACCTTACTATAGCAGACTTTCTTATCTATTAGCTAAAAAAAACAATTACCTTCACAGATGGGCATTATATCCGACCAGTTGCCATATAGGCATACTATGTCATCAGATCCTATCAGTCGAAAGCCTCGACGACAGCTAAACTGTACATGACCTTTATGCGAGACATTCTGGTTATCGATCCTTAAATTGGGGTCTTCAGAGACCAGGGTTGGACACAGTAAAGCTGAAAAACATCAATGAAACAAATTCATTTTCGCTAAAATTATTTCAACAATAATATAAATATACTAAATTAAATCAAATTTAACGTGCTGTGAAAAACAACGAACAGCACCTGAATACAAAAAAAAATTAAAAATTGCCTTTCTGGTTCGATTATGGGGAGGAATTGAGAACGGCCGTTTCGTCCTTCAACGGACTCATCAGCCCAATCCCGACAAAAGAACCAGAAAGACAAAATTCATAAGTAAAAGTCACCGTCACACCTGACAGTGACCCCCCACAAACAAGAAAGACAAAATAAATAAATAAATTTTTAATTTTTTTGTGTTCAGATGGTGATTTTGGTTTTATTGTTTGTTGATTGTTGTTTGTTTGTTTGCTTGTTTGTTTGTTTGTTAGTATAAATATACTATTGTGGAAAAGATAGTGTGAAAAAAATTTTTGGTGAGGAGAATAACCCGTTTAAGTAAATTCTTTATAAAATAAAAATAAATGAAATAAATAAAAATGATGAAAATTTGAATTAAGAACATAATTTTTCATGCTGTAGTCCAACGATATTCAACCTAGAATACAAAAGGCATTTAAGGGAGTACTTGAAAAAAATCTGCCTTGCACTGTCAGAGTGATTTCTTATTTTTCATTATTGGAAGTAAATTATTTGATTACTGAAAACTTTTCTAAGTAATATTTGACAAAATATTTGATAGACTAAATAGTATTTTCTAAAACAACTTTTGAAAACGTTAAACCGGACGCTGTAATTCAGGTGTATCTTTGTTCATTTAATAATTTTTATACGAAAGGAAACAAGTGAAACGTTTTTTTAAAACTTATTATTTAAACATTAAAAAATATTAAACATTAAATGTATTAAACATTAATGTAAATTATGTACCAGTTGTAAAAAAGTTTCCTGAAAACATCGCATGCGGCATCTAAAATGGATGAAATTGCCAGCCTGTGATGACGTAAATATCCTATAGTGCTGTGCGCGAAACAAGCTACTCCAAGGACAGAACGTACGTCGATGTGATGATGATAAGTTGTACATGGTGAAGATACAATTGCGATATCGAAGGAAAGTGGTCGTGCAGTATTCCTCTGCAAATATCAGTATGGCGTCAAAGTGATGCAAGCACTTGCAAATTGCGAAATCGTTTAGTGATAATATTATCGGACAGAGTAAATATTATAAGTGGTACAGAAAATCCTGCACTGGTGTACGGGATCTGTAAGATGCTCCTAGCAGTGGACGACCCAGTTAAAGATGAAGATGGTGTGGTTGAACACAAACTTTCGAAATATTCATGTAAACTGATCAAATGGATACTCCATGCTTTGTCAGACCAGAATCGGACGCAATACTACTCCATTGCTGTTGCCCTGAATGAAAGAGAAAAACGAAAGGACTTTTTGCCTAGGTTAGTTATGAAAAATGGGTCACGTTCATGAATGTTTCGCGACACAAGCATGGACTAAGCAGGGACAACCCTACCGAAGTTGCAAAGCCACTACTGCAAGAATGGAAGGTGATGCTGAGCTGCAGGTAGGATTGCCGCGGTTTGCTTTACTTCGAACTCTTACCATCACAAAGGATTCCTACATGAACAGTCTCTATGCTGTACTGCAAGAATATCGCCAAGCCTTGATTAATCGATATATACTGTATTTGTATTCCACCAAGACAATGCTCACCTACAACCCAGCAAAAATTCAAAAATTGCACGAGGAGGAATCTGAAATATTATCTCTCCCCCCCCCCCCTCCCGCCTCTTATTCCCCGGATCTTGCCCGTCCAACTTCCATCTTTTCCGGTCTTTGTCCAATTTTGTCGCTTAGAAAGTCTTTGCCATTGCCTAGAGGCCTAAATGTGAAACTTTCCCCCTCGCCAGACTTCTATCATAATGGAATATTTGTACTCGTAGGTCGGTGGAACAAGATCTCAATTCTAATACCAATAATAATATATGACGAGTAGTACATTGATTCAGGCACAACGAGTCAAATGACAAGTAAGAAATCATTTTTTACTTCATTGTACTTCATAGAAATCATAACCAGCAAAATGGACTGGCAGAACGTAAGAATAGTTCTTTCATTGAGGCAATACGATGTAAGTTAAAAGAAGCTGATATGAAAGACAAAATACTGAGGAGAAGCGGTATCAACAGCTTGGTATTTCCAAAATCGAAGTTCACATAAGCTACCGGTCGGCAACCCGCGGCCCGCGAGAAGTTTTGGTACTGCCCGGGAGGGATCTTTGTTCGTTGATATTTTATTTGTTTTTAATTCACTTGAACTATGTACAATAAATGTCGTAAAAATATATAATTAGCGTTTTATTTTTAAAACTAAAATATCTGTACACAAATATTGTAGGTTTACTCAGTATACTATATTGTAATGACAAATGGCCCAAGTGCGGCCGGCACTAATCCTCACGTAAAATATTTGGCCCTCTTACAACAAAAGGTTGCCGACCGCTGATAAGCTATTCGGTTCTCCGATAAGCTATTGGAGAAGACTCCATATGAATTATGGAATGATCAAAAGCCAATCGTATGTTATTTACGAATCTTTGGAAGCAAAGGAGAAACGAACTAAGAGGGATTTGTGTTCTTTTAGTGGTATACTGGTTGATTGTAGTGAAACACTTAAACGATATTGACTATTATATCCTGATAATGATCAAGTTATGAAATATCGTAATGTTATATGTGAAGAAAAGTCACTATGAAGAGTTAAGAAATAGAAATGTAGTAAAAACGAATTAATAAAGATAGAGTAGTATAAATGTTCAAGATAATAAACCTAATTTTATTGAACTAGATATGAATAGTGAAGATAAAGAGAAAGAAATACTACGATGATCACAGCGTGTGAATAAAAGTGAACCTCCACAACGACTGACTTATCTAGTATATAAAATTGATAAATACGAACCAACATCCTGGGACGAACTTCAGAAGCTATCCAAATTTAAACACGGAAAATGGGAATCAGCCAATGAAGGCAGAGTTAAACTCACTAAAGAAAAATGAAATGTGGATACTAAATGAAAAAAACCATTTGGAAAGAAAGTTACAGAAAATAAATGGATATTTAAAGTAAAATCAGAACGAGAAGGAGAAGAACCTAGATACAAGGCAAGATTAGTTGCAAAATGATAAAGAAAGACATTTGGAGAAGATTGCAAAGAGTATCATATTCCAGTTATAAATCAATAACAATACGTATCTATAACAGTAACATGAAATGACAATTCGTGATATTGATATTAAAAGTGTTTTCTTAAGTGGGGTTCACTTGTTGACTTTGTTGACTTGTTGGTATTGTAGTTAGGATATTCGTACTTTTAACAAAGAAAACAGAAAATTTCTATACGAGGGTTGATTTTTTAGTAGTGGCAACTATTTATTTCCTAGATACATAGCGTACATAACTAGTTCTAATTTTTACAGGTCTTCGATGTAGCCACCAATGTTGCGTATAACTTGTTCCAGCGATGGAGGTCGTTGGATGCCGTCGGCAATGCCTAATCTGTTGATAATGCAAAGAGAGAGGTCTATTGCCTGCAGAACGTCTTTAACTGTTCGGAAGCGAATCCTATGAAGTGGTTCCTTCATCTTAGGGATTAGGTCAAAGAAGCAGGGACTTAAATCCGGAGAGTATGGAGGGTGGTAGAGCATTTCCCAGCCCCAGCGCTTGAACAAATCAGACACAGCTCCTGCTATAGGCGCCCTAGCACTGTCCTGCAGAATGATGACTGGGTTACCCATGAAGTGTCTCCGTTTTCTTCGCAGAGTTGATCGCAGATTGTTTTGCAAAAACGAACGGTATGCTTCAGGATAACACCATCCCAATATTTGACAAGGATCCCCATAGCTTTCACATTGGTGGGCGTCTGCCGAACTTTTGTTTTCGCGGTGATCCGTGATGACGCCACTAGTTCGATTGGCGTTTCAGCTGTGGTTCGTAGGATCTAGCCCACGTCTCATCAATTGTAATGATACGCCGTAAGAAGGCCTCTTCTTCGCGCTCACAGCGCTGCAAGTGAGTACGAGCAGAGTCATATCGCAGCCATTTCTGCAAGTCCGTTAATTCATGTGGCAAATTTTCGCATTCTTAGACGGTCCTTCAGGATGTGAAGCACAGTCGAAGGCGCCAGTCCTGTATCTTTGGCTAATTCACGAATCGTGGAGTTCAGATCCGCCTCCACTAACGCCGACACAGTCTGCACGTCTTCGTAACTTGAACGAATGCTAAAATAATCATTGAATAGGGATGTTGAATAATATTGATTTATGTGATTTTGTTAACAGTGATAATTTATTTTTTTCGTTATTCGTATATTCATTATATCTGGTTTTAGAGATATTTAGTTTATAATAAAGCAAATTTAACGTGCCTAACCTTCATAAAATTAAAAATATAGAAACTATATTAGCACTAACCTTAAAACATCTAAGACTTTAAAAAACCACAACGTACGTTTCAGAGCTTCACATATCAAACTCCCTTCTTAAGTGGAAGTCATTCATCTTTAAATAAAACCTTTCCTTATCTGAGAGTGTCAAACAGATAGAAATGGCCATTCCCATATTTAACAAAAACACCTCCTGGTGACAATTGCTTTAATCATGCACAGGAAGTGGTCGTCTGCTAAGGTTTCAAATACACTCATATAGAAAAAATTTTTAAAGGAAATAATACAATTATCAAAGCCCATATTCCAATACACTTGAAGTAGAAAGGTCCTGATTATAGCTACCTATAATTTTATCTTGCAAGACTCATAAAAGATACGCAAATATTTATTTTTACATACACCAAGAATATCTACCTGTTCTAAGTCTAGCGAATGACCCATTCGTTGGCAGTGAAGAGCAATATTATAAGATAGATTTAGGTTTTTATTCTTATTGAAGGGCTAAGCCAATCTTCTTACCGTGCATTTCTCTTAAGCTAGTTATATTTTTTATTTATCTTATTGTGTGTGATTTCGACATTATTTTCTATTTTATTCCTTATTTATTTTACTCATTATTATCCTTGAATGTTTACTCATTTTATTAAACCTATTTATTGTACATTGAGTCAAGTTTTTACATGTTATCTATTTTATTATTTTATTTCACCATGTTTTATCTATGTCATTATCTTTCTTCTGATTCTTTTTTTGGGCCCAGCGGAATCAGGATAAACATTTATAACTTCCACGTGACAAAAGTGACGTTATTTGTCCATAAACAATCCTTGCTGGACCTTCTACAGAATTATAAAAACCGCATTCAAATTGGCTTAGTAGTTTTCAAGTTTTAAGGGATCAAGAATTTTCGCTCTTCTTTATATATAAAATTATTTACATAATTTAGAGTCATTTTCGTAACTTATAATTAGGAGATGTTGTTTTGCGATTTCCGAGTAATTAAAAGCTAAGCTAAGTAAAATGTGGTAGATTGTTTTGACTTGACTTAAAGCTTTACAAATGTGTTGAATGTAATCTTACCGTGGCATATTGGTAGGTCATCAGACCACTTTCCGGTCCAGAGACACGTAATTTCTTCTGAACCAATCATGATGCTTCCATCGGAACATGAGAAGCGGGCACGATGAGTAATCTTAAGACCTTCAAGAACCACTGCTTGATTGGGATCTGTCGGTTTGATATCAGGACACTCAACGGCTGAAGGATAGGAAAAAAAAAGTCAATACATGAAAATAGTTTCCTTAAGAATAATGTAGAAAATTTGCTGAGATCCGCAAATATAATTTTATGTGCACAAAATCTTCTCATCGTCAATAACTAAGCAATTGCACAAACTAATTTTAACACATTTAATTTAATTAAATAAATAAAATAAAATAAATATTTTCAAGCTCGAAAATTTAACCTTAAACGGTTATGAAACTAGTCGCTTGTATTTATTTAATTAAATGTGTTAAAATTAGTTTGTGCATTTGACGATGTTTGCTAAGATCCTTTTGAATTATGTTTGCATTAAATTTATTTGCTTAATTATTTTGGAAAGTTAAACAAAACTTTTTTCTAGTCGTTATCAGAAACAAGAAGAAAGTCACTAAATAAGTAATTTTAATAGGTTTTTTTTCTAAATATCTTGAAGAAATAAATGTATATTACAAGAAATTTCTTATTTCACTTTCCTAATTTGCCATTTTCATGTTTTATTTTTATAACAATTACAAAGCACAGAAGAATTTCAATTTCAATTTTTATATGGTGTTATTACTAATATGCTACATGCTGTACAAAATTTTGCCTTTTACAACTGTAATATTGTTGTAGAAGAAACTGAAATATTCAACGAATTTATGGAAGTATTATCTACAGCCAAGGAAAAGTACGTTCGAGGTCATTAGATATTGAAGAAAAAGATATAAAAGATGATTCAGAGCTCTGTCGCGAAAAACGTAATGGATGAAATTCAACCATTACGAAATTGTACGTACTCTCTAGAGAGTGGAGTTTCGATTTATAAAATAAAAAAAAAATAGTATAAAATTTGGTCACAAGGGAAAATTTGGCATTTGATTTGGGATTATTGAAAGAGTAATGGTTAAAAGAGACACTGCAAATCAATTTTCGTGTACATGTAAATTACAAATGTGGTTCAGTATGTCCTCCGTTCACAGAACTCCATCCTGAGAACGACGTTTCTACAGCGGAATGCAACAGATCTGCCTCACTTGCTGTGTTATTCTGTCTTTCAAGTGTGCTAAATGTTCTTGGTGCAACAGGCTGTTGAGATCGTCCCAAAACCAAAATTCACAGGGTTGAGATTAGGCGAAAGGGGAGGCCATGCATTTGAAAATACACGACTAATGACTCAATTTTCTGTGAATTATTGTCATAGTCCTCCTTTACTGACAATCCAATGTGGGGCGGTGCTCCATCCTCCTGCTGCAGTTGCATAACAACAAAGTGAAGCAGCATCTCTTGACATCTAACAGCAGAGACAATACAAGTCACTCAAGCGAATACATGTCAAGCGAATACATTACAGACCCATGATAAATGATCTACATTACACTGTGACTATCGGTGAGTGAAAAGGGTCTGATGGAACACATGAGGCTTATTTCCATCCTAAATGCGGCAATTGTGTGCGTTACTACTACCATAAAGATAAAAATATACCTCTTCAATCAAGATCTTCCGATGTCATGCATCATCCAGCTAAGAATGTCAGGGCAAACGGCAGTTTCGTTTCCCCATTAACATGAAGTATGGGAATATTGAGTATGAGTTATCTTTGGGTTGCGCGATTGGCGTTGTCGCTAAGACATTGGCCTCTCACATCTGAGTACCGGGGTTCAGTTCTCTTGTGGGTTTCATGATGGTGGACGATCTGCGTTAGGCTGGTTTTCTCGGGTTTCTCCCGTTTTCCCTGCACTTCTCCCACCATTCTTTCTCCGTCTCTCCTTATTTCCGTAGGATAGCACAATAGATCAACGGTCGCGGTGTTCGGCTTCCCTACCACCCACACTCACCACATAACGTAACATAATATGATTTATCTTTTAGGAGAAAAAACTTCAGCATTTGACTCAGGATTTTCCACATGATTGAGTACGGCAACTGCTTTGAAATTGTCCGAGCACTGCTGGGACTCTTGTACGCTATTAATTCTTGTTCCAAGACGGCAGTTACAATTTCTTGTACTAGTTGAGGAATAACCTCAATTTCGACTTCGTCCTGGCCTCACTGATGCAGATCCGCTATCTTAAAATCGTAAAACCGTTTCTTTAGGATGTGTTACTGCCTTTTCTCCGATGCTTCAATCGCCGGAATTCTCCATGTGCGAGATTACCGTTACCACATTATTTATAGTAAAACCAAGTAATTCACGTTCAGGTAATGTGAGAGCCAAAGCACTTCAGACTTGTCAGAATGAAGCGAATGAGTTTCATTTTCCGTATATCCACCAAATCTCAAGTGCTTCTAGCGCCAAGCAATGAGATTATGCAAAATTATACAAAAATGTCTTTTACAAAATACAGTTTTTAGAACTTCTGAACAGACGACATATTGAACAAATTCTGCAACTTACACGAACATGAAAATGAATTCTTTTCTAGCCATTACTCTTTCAGTAATTCCAAATAAAGCGCAACTCCACATTCGAAACTAGAAACTCCACATTCCAGAGAGTACTTACATCAAATTTAGTTGAATTTTGTCCACTACATTTTTCGTTGTGAAAACGTCCTCCTTAATTACGGCGACCTGTATTTCACTTTAAGATAAGGGGTTTCACTAAAAATGTGTTACCTTAAAGCCTTACCTTGAACTCTGACTGCTATACTGTTAGAACTTCCTTTAGGGGTTGTACAGGTATAAATTCCAGAATCATATGGTTTGCTGTAAAATACAGATAAGCGATATTTCCAGTCCCTTTCGTGAGCAGGAAGTGCCCATCCGGCGACATATTGTCTGAAAAATGAAAGTTTACTTGTAATTACTGACAACAAAAAAAAGCGGGGAAAAATGCTTTGAAATTTTCGCAATGCAACGAAATCAAGTTTATACTTTTAGCTGTTATTCATACTATACACTTATCAAATTAGTTCTACGAAATACTTAATGTCTTCTCGTTTACATTGAGTTCTTTGTATAACCATTATGCTGTCAATAAAGTATCTATATAGTGAACTCTACAGACACTGTACACAATGAAATTTTTGAGATGAAAACTGTAGATGTATCGTACAGCTGGGGTAATATTTTTGTTTGGCAGA
>JAFIDM010000006.1:394870-408225 GCA_023159025.1 Thereuonema tuberculata | reverse complement strand
AAAAATATTATTTAATATAAACTCATAATTTAAATTCGTCTACAAAAACTTTATCGAAATTATAACTTTTTTTAATATTAATATTTTCTATGATATTTTCCACGTATAATTTCTCTGCTATTTATAATCAATCTATTAAGTGAAGATGTTGCTTACGCAGAGATTTTCCTTACCTGACACTGGGAGTCCAGGTCCACTGTGGGTTGCCATCTTGGCGTCGATATAAACAGTCCAGATGTAAAATACTGCCTGGATATACTAAGAGGTCGCCGGCGTCTGTCGGAGCAGCACTTCCTTGAGAGATCTGGTAGATAATGGTCGGTGGTGCATAAACTGTAAACATAAAAGAGCAAAATGTAAGCATGAAATTTAGTTGGTATGTAATTTGAGAAAAATTTGCCAGAATGAATATTAATTATAAATTTTCTTTACGAAATCAAATTACCTATCGCATTTTATGATGAACTTTGTGATCAGCTGCAACAACATTAGCACTCATCCATCTATTTACATTTTTTGTACCTTTTTGTTTCTTATTAGCAAGATATTGTATTATAAAAACAATAGTTTCCATTATCTTACTTTTAATTACTGCTTTTTTATGTTAAACATTAATTCATATTATATTTAAGCAACTTTTCATTATTTAGATGTTTTTGTTTTCCTTTGATGATTTCAGTTTCATTTTGTTCATAATTATTAAAAAATAAACTAGACTTCTTAAACCAAGAGTTGTGGAAACTTAAAACAATTCACATAGATAACTTACAGTTTAAAGGATTTCTCTTATATTTAATTCAAATAGTCTAAATTGTTGGAATGTAGTTAGACAGCAATTCAGAGCTGAGCTCGACATGGGAACCTTAATTCCTACATCTTGAAATTTAAAAAAAAGTAAGTGTTCAGCAAAAGATATTTTGTTTTACCTGAAAAATTTGTGTAATAGGTGGTAGGTATGCAGACAGGGAATCGACGATCCCATAATCCGTTTCGACAGCGTAATGTTGAATTCCCCACAAATTTGAAGGCTCCAATATGGCGACATCGAACGTTGAGTGTAGTACCGTGGGCAAAACGATCTTCCCAACTCAGATCCAGTTGGCGTCCATTATAGAAGAGCAATAGATCCCGTGGAATGTTATCTAATGGACAGTTACGCAGCATCGGTTGGAATCGACCACCGTCTATAGACAAAAAGTATAACAATTAACAAGAACTGGGAACAACAACCAATTTATCAAATCAAATAACACAGTAACAGGATTGGTCATTTCTTGTAAAGTTGAATTACTTTGAAAGCCCAAATCATTTATCATGATTTTCAAGAACTTTGTGTAAAAGACATCATAAAATCATCAGAATCTTCATAACTCTAACATAATTACTCTAACATCATAAAATTACTCTAACATGTCTTGACAGTTTTTGAAAAAGAAACGTTTTTACAAGGTTTTTTGGAAAACCAATATTGAAAACTGAGATCTGAAATTTAGAATTTAGTTATTACAAATTATAATTTTCAGATTTCATATTTTTTTCCTAATATTTATATTTTTATTTTTACCTTCTTCGATGCTGCATAACGGTCCAAGCCATTTTCCGTTGATGCATTTAATTTTGCATATTCGCTTTTGTTCCATGGGTCCTACTACTCCTACGAACTGGACTTCTTGGACACCAGAGAAATTGAGGCGGCGCCGACCAGAATCGACGACACCGCGACGACCCACAGGTGGCGATCGACATCCACTCATTGGATCGACGGGACCACCTACAAATCAAAGAGAATCCATTTGAATTATAATACAGTGGAACCCCGCTATTCGTACACAATCCGTTCCAGGAGGCAGTTCGAATGGCGATTTCTACGAATGGCGAATCATTTTTTCACATAAGATATAATGTAAATTGGATTAATCCGTTCCAGAATCCAGAGATGATTGCTTTTTTAAACCTTTGTAATAATACTTTAAGCGTAAAATACATAAAAACTATGAAAACAATAAATATATAGGCCTCTCTTATTATGTCTTTCTTTTTCAGTATAGACGATATCGTTGATTTCGCCATGCCATACTGAGTTGCCAGGTCAGAGACACGAGTTCCGCTTTCAAACTTCGCAGCGATTTCTTTTTTTTCAATTCAATTGTGGTTCTCACTGCTTTCCTTTTAGATTTTAGTTGAATCAGTAATCTTTTTTGGACCCATGGCTGCACTATTTTCAATAAAAATAACAAAAAATAACAATAAAATAGCACAAAGTTTCATGAAGCTTGCGTGGATGATGCGTAGTGTACGGAAGCTAGCACGAGACTGAACTGAAGCGACCGCGTGGGGTGGCCAGTAATAAGGTCCCGATGTCCGAATCGCGAGCAAGCGTACGAATGGCGAGTTCAATTTTACTTGAAAAAATTGTACGAATAACGAGTTGTACGAATAGTGAGGCGGACGAATGGCGGGGTTCCACTGTAACTACTTAATTAAAACAAATCAAAACCATATAAATGAATAAATAAATAAATAAATAAATAAATAAATAAATATAATACTAACGTTATCTTTCTATACATAATAGATTAATGGCCGAGTGCATCAAACTTCAATTAACTTTGATGGCTGCATTGTGGATGTAGCTAAAATTAGTGGTGGGTGCTGCTCCAGAAAAATTTTAGCCCTTGGTTTAAAATTGTGTGAAAGGAAACAAAAATGCATAAAAAGAAAATTTATTCAGTAACTTGATAAATTTCTTTTTATATATGTTTGTTTCCTTTCACACAATTTTAAAACAAAGGCTAAAATTTCTCTGGAGCAGCACCCCCACTAATTTTAGCTAAGTCCACACTGCAGCCATCAAAGTTAATTGAGGTTTGGTGCACTCGGCCATTAATCTTGTTCTTTGAGATATACAGAAAACAAAATAAAATAATTTTTTATAAGTTATATATTATATTATAATTATATAACGACAGGTAGGGCAAACTAATATTTTTCTTAAAATGATCTAATTTCAATACAAAAATTAAATCTCAAAGATATATGAGAAACAAATGTCAAATAAACTAAAATCTTAAATATTAAAACCTTGATATTAAATGTAGTTTACTTTTTAATTTTGGTGTGATGTTAGAAACTAAAACCTTAACAAAGTTGTTTAACCCAATCTGGATATAAACTGTATCCAGTATCCTTCTCTGAATACCTACATTTATAAATTAATCTCGTTGATCTTACAGAATGTGACATCTTATTATTTTAACAGGTTTCAATCTACTGATCATATTCTAAAATCACCTTATAACATCTGTATAGTTTTTATGAGTATGGCTGAAGATTATTTTTTTTTATCTAGATCCTTACTGTTGTTTTATTTATTGATTGAGGATACGGAGTCAATACCTTCCATTTGAATATTTTTTTTCTTTCTTTGTCTGTTTGTGTTCTGAAACGTTGGACGCACTTCCGATAAATTTATGATTATACATAATCCATCTTAAACCACCAGGTACATTTATTTTTTTTTCTCTTCTCTCTCGTATTCTTCAAAAATAATCCGTGAAATCGCTCGCTCAAATGGGTGAATTGTTTTTTTTTTTAATTTAGTACGATATTTGAAGCTTTGTCTATAATTGAACTTGATAAAAGTAAAAGTAACTACAATTAAGTTTGTGGGTAGAATTTTGGATCAGAACAAACAATCAAACGCGGCTGACTTTAGTAATAAATAAATATAATAAATTCTTTCCTATTTACAAATAATTCTGATAGTATTAAACATCGTTAACAATGAGATGTAGTATTAATGCTGTTCGTCGTCTTCCTCATTGAAGAATATGTCTAACACTGCAAATTACGCTAATTGAATATACAGTCCTGCCATAATTCTGCTCTTGTGAAGAATTAATGAAAGCCATACTACCTTATAAACTTGTGTTTTTACTTAGGAACCAAGTAAGTCTTGTAGATACTCTCGATGATAGAATACATCTATTCCAAACCAACGGATCTTGATCATAATACGCCTACGTAGATATCGAGCTGGTTTCTACTTAAACTTTTTTGTCTTCATTCAAGATTAATCAGGAACACATGAATTCCCCAAGAAATAATTTGATTAGCATTGTGTTGCCATGGTTTATTTTGGATTTTTTTCGTTTATTATTTTTCTCGTAACTTTTGACTCCGCCTTTTTTCTTTATTGTTTTACTATTTTTAAATTTTGTGAGTTTCTTTCTTGTATTATTGAGCTAGTTCGTCTTTATTTTAGCTTTTCCTTTTTCTTTTATTTCCCATTTCTAATTCTTTCATTTTCCATTCATGGAAAATTCAATTCCATTTTCCATTCCATTCAGTGAATTTCCTTAATTTCTTCTTTTAACCCTTTCCCGTAATCTTATGTCTCTGTTATTATTATTGATTTATTATTATCACTTGCGCTTTCATCATTATCAATTATCATCATTATCATCATTATCATCATTATTATCAATTGGAAATAATTGATAATAGATGTCCGAACCGCAGACTAATATAGCTGTGAGAAGTGTAGGCCAATATAAATATCTATACTGTTATTGGTATTTGATCTCAAAAAAAAAAAAAAAGAAAGAAAAGAGCAAAATACCTTGAGTGAGCGGAAAGACATTTATTTCACCAACAACGAAAGACAATGTTATTTCACCGACTCCAAAGTATTCCTGCTGTGCCAAGTCTGCTATCCAGCGACCAAGGGCGAGGCTAAGAAACTCTTCCGAGCTCACAGCTTAGTTTTCCGAGAAGGCAGCCACTAAAGCGTCCCGTTCGAAATACCATCCTCTGCAAAGAATTGGCCGTTTTCAAAACTTCATTTACCGGGAAGGAAGCAACCCGTGCCCGTGTTTAGATGTGCCGGACAACGAAGAAGCTCTCCCGCCTTCAACGCCTTTTGCGGGAAAGGAAACAGCCGTTGCAGTCTGATTGAAGTGCACCGCATCTGGTGAAAGTGTGATTAGGCATGATTAATAGTACGGTGAAACCTTACAATGGATTCATTTGTAGTGAAAGGTTCAGTATCAGTGCTTCATATTAATTTTATGGTAAGGTAGTACTCATGTCTGTTTTAGCATCAAAGTTATTCCCCCGAGATCATTTATTTGTTTGGGTTTTTTTTTTATTATTATTATTCATTTTTTTCATTTTTTTCGTTTTATTTTTTATATCTGTCTCCTCAAGACAAACTATGTAGCAGAGTGCTTTAATTTTTTTTTATTAATTCTTCATTGAGAAAATAATGTTTATATTTTTTTTTCCTCGTGACACTGTATTTACGTTTTGCAGGTAACTTTGACTTTAACTTTTAATCATGGAGAAAAGCTCTTTACAACTCGTCTCCAAGGCTGCTATCTACCAATCTGTTTGCATGTTATCTGTAACTATGCTTTTTTTCACTACAATTTTGTTGCTGCTTCCGCACTGCACAACAATATAATTAACTCTAATTGTTCAGATTTTGAATTAAACATTGTTAATATTGCTGAAAGCTTTCGTTGCACAAATCTTTTATTTTGATTTCCTCTTTTCACACACAAAAAAAGAAAAATAATATTATGGATGTAGAAAGTAAGCCAAAAAACATTTACGTTGCTTTCTTACTTATCCTCATTTGTAAACCAACTTAAAATATGAGATTGATTATTTTGAAATCCAGTCTTCCAAATTGAATTCTGACCGCTTTTCCTTATACACTTGGAAGCGTTGAACATATAACTAACTAGTTTAAATTTCTACTGGGTTGTGGCGTTGTGAAAGGACACTAAAACAATTGCTGTTTTGCAAAATAGAAAAACGTATAGTTTTCGGAACGAAAAGTTTGCAACTGAGTTATAAATAAATAACCTGAAGTTATCATTGAATTTTATTATTTTTATATAATAAAAATCAGAATTCCAGAATTTAAATCCTAATTTTAATGCTAGATTTGAGTCAGAGATTAAGAAGGATTGGAGTGTGGCTGTGTAACAATAGTGAAATTAGTAGAGTACTAGTGTGATACTGAGCTCTGTAGAATTTAGTTGCATCACGCATATTGGAGCTTACTGTTTCTTTTCACTTTAAATTTTTTAGAAGTGTCCACGAAAAGTTTGTGAATTCAAAATGGCGACATCAAACTGTTAAAGGAGGTAAATCTTTATATCTTGCAGTGCCTGCAATATGTCAAATCAGTCATTACAACTCTAGTAACTTGAAAGGCCACTACGAAACAAATCGCAAACAAATCTTTCGTCTGATCTTCCATCTAAATCAAAATCACTGAAAAACAAGATTACTGTGTTAAAACAATCATTACAGTAGTGGCATCATAAATTGAACCACCCTCCAAAATGTACTGATGTTGTGGATTACAGCAATGAAACTCAATATATTACCAGTTTCATTGATATTTAATATGCACAGTGTTTGACTGCATCATATTGTGTAATACTATTGCATCATCTTATGACACAAATTTATCTATAGGAGGAGAGTTAACGAGTTATAGCAGTCAGTGTGCTCTGTTTGTGAAGACTGTGACCATGGCACCGCACAAGCAGTTAACACCTCAGAAAAAACTGTTATTGTGCTGTAGATAGAGAGGACTATCTAGTCGAGAAATTGCAACAAAAGTGAGCTGTAATCGTTCTTCTGTATCTCGAATTCTTACACGGAATCGTCAAACAGGAGATGTTACAAGAAAACATGGAACAGGACTAAATCGTGTCAGTACTCCTGCTCAAGACCGAATTTTAAAGCGTTTGTGTCTGAGTGATCGTCGAGCAGGATCTAATGATGTGAAACTTGCGTTGGAAGATCATTGCGGTGTCAGTGCTTTTGCCAGAACAGTACGAAAGCGGCTTGTTGACTTAGGTCTTAAGGCCTATAAGCCTCGTAAGAAGCCATTGTTAAGGCCGTATTACATTTACCATTTCACTCGCCATCACCTCGCCGGAGATGGCGAGGGATAGAGCTTGGGCTATCTTTGATGGCGCCATCTTCGAGATGGTGCCATATCTCACACCAACGCTCCTGGTGACGAATTGTAGAACTTGGAAGTCCAATCGATTTGTATCTATTTATTCGAAATTACCGATTACAAAAATGATTTTCACGATCGGAGGGCATCTTTTCCTTTTTATGTTTTCGTGGATGCTTTCATAAAATGTTACACTATTAATCAAAATCATTTCATAATTTCGGCTTGAAAATTTGAATCGACAGCGATCGAAATCTCGAAAAGATATCGTCGTTGATCGAGATTTAACGAGACTGAATTATTTATCGAAACTGATTTATCGAAACTGAAAACAAAGAAACACAAAACGATGAAAAAAAACATGAATATTTCTTATTTTAATTAATTAAAAACATTCTTTCACCTATCCGATGCATTGACTAAATGGTTTTTATATAAATCACTGCTATTTTTTTCGTAAATAAAACGTAGGCATGATGACAATTGAGAAGTGTAAATGTTCCGTGTGATGGAAGGCGTTATGGTAAGTGTAAAGCGGTACACTAATCACTCGCCATCTACCCCGACATTGCCTGCATTATGGCTTGCATTTATGGCGAGTGAAATGGTAAATGTAAAACAGGCTTTAACTACTTCCATGAAGAAAAAACGATTGGCGTAGGCAAAAGATCATTTCAATTGGCCAATACAGCAGTGGGAAAGAGTAATATTCTCCGACGAATCAAAATTCAATTTGCGTGGATCAGATGCGAAGCAATATATACTACGCCGAAAAAGAGAAACCTATCATCCTGACTGCATTGACACAAAAGTGAAATTTCCTGTTAGTGAAATGGTCTGCGGATGCATCACAAGTAAGAGGGTTGGAAAACTAAAGTTTATAAGGTACTGTAAATGCCGAGCGATACATTGCCGTATTAGAAGAATGTCTGAAACTATTCATCAAAGATAATTTTCGCCGGACACAAGACTGCATATTTCAACAAGACTCTGCACCATGCCACAAAGCTAAAAAGGTAAATATCTAAGTTTTTTAATTCACGAACATGTTTTTAACATTTTTATTCAATAAACATTAAATAATTTGTAATTTTCTTCTACAGGTGAAGAATTCTCTTCAGAAATTTCATAATACTTTGCTAGACTGGCCCGGAAATAGCCCGGATTTAAATCCAATAGAGAATTGCTGGCATGCTATGGGAACCAAAATTGTCGAAAATAAGCCAAAAACGAAGAAATCTCTACAGGAAACAATAAATCGGGTGTGGTGCCAAGAGCTGGGATATGATTATTTAAGAAAAGTAATATATTCCATGCCCGAGAGGTGCGCAGCTGTAATCAAGGCACGTGGAGGGCATACAAAATACTGAGAATTGAAATAATTGAAATAAGTGGTCTATGGTAAAATGTGAAGTGTCTGTTTATGCAATTTTTTGATAATGCATAACTTCTTTTACGGTTTTTCAGTGCTAAACTGGAGATATGCAACTCTTCGAAAAAACACAAATATGTCGTCTTTGTATAAATATCACCAAATTTCTAAAAATAAATGTATATAGGCTAATCGAAACTTTTATATCAGACCAATTATTAACCCATTAATGAATAACATATTGCCAAAAGAGAACATAAATGGTATCTTTTTATATAATTATTAACTGAATATCAAAATCCTGGGAATTGGTGCAATTTAGGATGTACAGTGGAAACTCGATTAACCGTCACTCTCTGTTATCCATCATCGATCGCAAAACCTACTTCTCCGTAAAATACGGGACATTGCCGCGAAAAAAAGCTCGAGCCTCAAAGAAACAGAAGAAGATGACTGATTACAGCTTCAACATATAAACTTTATTATCTAGTAGGCCTACTGTTTTATGTTTCTATTGTTATTATTATTATCTTGAAAAAGTTTCAAACAATGGGTTTCCCCAGCTAAGACAATATGGCGGGTCAAGGACCAAAGCACATATTGCCAAGTGTAAAAAAAAAAAAAAGGTTGGAAAAAAAAAATAGTTAGGGATGGGTGCTTGTGTCCATAAATTTCCTAACTATGCGTGTTGTGTTGAGTACCACAGCCCTCTGGAGTAAGTGTTGTTATGAAGTCCTAGTGTGCTGAGGCTGTGGTGCAATGTGTGAGGCACCAGACCAGTGGCGGACAGGACGATGGGTACAACACGTACTCGGTCCTGCCTCCACTGCTTCTGGAGCTCGTGTGCTAGGTCTGTATATTTACTTATCTTGTCTGCGTGAGTTTTCTGCATGTTCTTGCTAATAGGCATTACAATATCAATGAGGTAGGTCTATTATTATTATTATTATTATTATTATTATTATTATTATTATACATTTTGAAACACAGTCAAAAATTCGCTGACTGGAGCCTTTAGTAGATACAAGTTTCAGCCAGAAACCTAAGTATCCACCAGGTATCTGCGCAATATATATGATGTTCCAAGCAGCGCTGTTTTTTGTAGTTCTGATGTTGTTATTTCAGACAACTGCAATTGGTTCAAATACTTGGTAAAATTTTTTGAGATTGTTCCAAGTGTTCCTATGATGATGGGGATCACTGTCGTGTGTTTCATCCAAAGCCGTGTTGTTTCTATTGCCAAATCCCTGTATTTTATAATTTTTTCCTGTTCTTTATCTAAAATTCTTGCATCTCCAGGGATTGCAATATCAATTATGAAAATAGTTCTATTTGTTAATACTGTTATATCGGGCGTATTATGATCCAGGTGTCTATCAGTTTGAATTCTAAAATCCCACAAGATTTTGACGTCTTCATTTTCTAAAACTTTTTCAACTTGATGTTCCCATGAATTTTTAGATGCTGGCAAGTCATATTTTTTTCATGATGCCCAGTGTATTAATCTGGCGACCCTATCATGTCTGCTTTTATAGTCCGTTTGTGCGATTTTGCTGCATTCACAGATTAAATGCGAAACAGTTTCAAGTTTTTCTTGGCATAGTCGGCAGTTTGGGTTATCACTGGTTTTCTGGATTTTTGCTTTCATTACGTTTGTCTGTAATGCTTGTTCTTGTGCAGCAAAAATTAATCCTTCAGTTTCTTTCTTGATAGTACCCGACTTTAACCATTCCCAAGTTAAATCGCTGTCATTTTTGCCTTCAATATTTCTCAGATATTGTCCATGGAAGGGCTTGTTTTTCCAACTATTTAATTTTATTTCAAACTGCCGTGCTTTATAAACTGTTTTGGTTTCTGTTGATTTTAAAATATTCTCACTGGCTACAGCTTTCAAAAGTTTCTCCTTACTTTTCCTAATGTAATCACTGAGACTTCGTTTTTCTTCTTCCACTACTTGGTGAACCTGTAGCAGTCCACGGCCACCAATCTTTCGTGGTAAATACAGTCTGTCAACGTCACTTCTTGGATGTAAAGCATGATACATATTGAGCAATTTTCGTGTTCTACGATCAAGTTTTTCTAGGTCGTTTTGGTTTCAATCAATTATTCCAGCAGGATATCTGACTACTGGAATTGCCCATGTGTTAATGGCTTTAATTGTATTTCCACCATTCAGTTTTGATTTTAAAATCTTTCGAATTCTCTTAATGTATTCTTTCTGAGTGAGTTCTTTAATTCTAGTGTTCAGAATATTGTCAGCTTCTAATATACCAAGGTATTTGTAACTTTCATTATTTCTCAATGATTTTATTATTATTATTATTATTATTATTATTATTATTATTATCTATTTGTTACCGATATATTTTTCTTTGTATTAATTTATTGTTTGCCTTTCGTCCCAAACCAGCATTGAAATTTCGTTGCTGTACATGTTTATTGCAAAATTTCTGTTATCCGTCTATTCAGTTAACCGTCACAGTCCCGGTCCCGAAGGTGACGGTTAATCGAGTTTCGACTGTATATAGCCAGCAGACACTGTCGAGAATGTTCACTAAGGAAGCCGATACAGCAACTGAAGCTAGCTTTGATATATCCTAAAATATTACTCATGCTAAACGCCCTTATTCTGATGATGAATTTGTTAAAAACAATACAGCTGAAGATGTTATCCAAATAACATAGAACTTCAGTAACTAGTAGCACAACGCCAGCCACATTACAAATCCGTGTTGATGTTGTAAACAAAATGCAAAATGATTTAAAGAATTCCCTTTGCATTCAGCTTAGCTGTTGAACGAATCTACAGATATTCAAGACAATCCACAAATGGAATTATCTGTTCATTATATTCTTTGACACAACCATGAAAGAAGAAATGTTGATATTAGTGTCACTAATAGAAACACTTCGTGGTGACATTAAAAATGTACTTGGCAGAGTCTTAACAAATGCTCATATTCTATTTATATTTTTTAAATTTTTTTTAATGTTTACCAGTCCTATTAGATATACTTATATTCAGAATACCTGTGGTACAGGTGCTGATAGTTTGATATAAATACTTAAAAATTAAGTGTAGTTAAATTAAATTAAGATTAAGAGTTATTTTTTCATCAATTACATCGGATATTAACTGATTTTTTTATGTATTTAATGTTTTTTGAATTTTTCTAAATTATATATTTCCCAATTCATTTGACTAAATAATTTGCAATTAATTTGGTTTTCCCATCTTTGACAAAAATTATTTTGTAATTTAGTAATACCAATATTGAAAATTGGTAGCCAATTGTATCTTAGTTGTTTTTCCATCGTTAAAATTGTTTTTTGCTTTATTTACTTCAAAGATATTTTTCAAAATCAACTTATATAATTTGCTAAGTTCGTCTGTCTGTCTGTCTTTCCGTCCGTAACTCGATATAATTTTGTTACCACTGCACCAATTTTAATGAAATTTGGCATACTTCCTCAGTTTTTTACGCTGATTTTGAAACTAAAAACCATTTTTGCCGTAGAAGTTTCGTTCAGAAGTGTTGTGTAAATGAGATCCAACGGAGCAATTATCACGAAGGAATACTTAGCCAAAGGAATCTTGCATTTCATAACAATTGAAGACCAAGAGCAGAAGTTAAAGCATCTTGATCCCGAACCGATTGTTAAGTCAACAAACGAAGAATCACGCACAGACGAAAGTGGTGGGATTGTTATGGGCGCCGCCATTGCGATGAGTGGACTTAACATTCGGATCTATGCCACGGATAGACGTTTTTGGAAAGGCCGCTTGCTCTTTTGATGTTAAGAGACCAGCGATGGATATATATCACATTTTATTTCGATAAAGGAAAAAAGGATTTGTACATCGAATAATTGTGATGAATTTATCAAAGTTTGAAATAGGAATTTCGATTTCCAAAAGCGAAAAGAACTAATCTTACTTAACGATATTTTTCAGGAGTTTTGATGGTTGCTTGGCAACACGACACAAGTAGATTAGGTTTATTGATGGACGTTCCAAGTGGAGGAATTTTCAGGAATGAAAAATAAATGTAAGTCATTTTATTTTCGTGTTAATATTGCGGAACGATATTTTACAGGAATCTTGAAGACTATTCGTGAAGGCATTTAATGGCATTATAGATTAATCAAGTAATTAAAGAGAATTAAAGATAGATCCAAGTATCAAAGACATTTGAGTAAAGATTAAGCAAGTAATTCAAAAGGAATAAAGATTAGTCCAAGTATTAAAGATATTTGATTAAAGATTAATCAAGTAATTAAAAGGATAAAAGTTAGTTCAAGTATTAAAGTCAATTGATAAAAGATTAGTCAAGCAGATTAAGTTAAAGACTAAAGATTTATCAAGACCTCATAATTAATAAAGTCTAAGGAATTATCAAGAAGATAAAGAGTACTATTAATAAAGGATTAATCAAGATATTATGAGATACATTTTAATGATAAAGTATATTCATTAAACAAAGAGTAAGGACTTGTTATTCTAAAGTAAAGTTTCATAAAAGTATTAAGTGAATTCTTTGCCAAGGACTTTATGTTAAACGTTAAGGATTTAGTTTAAAAGGTTAAAGTAAATCCAAGTCTTAAGAAGACGTTTAAAGAAAGAATATGTTAAAGGCTTAAATCCAAAGTAGAAGGATTTTGTGCAAATAAACTTTTGATAAAGCGAATGTTAACGGAAGGACTTTATAGTTAATATTCAGGTTATTATCATACGAGTGCTAATAAAGGACAAGGATTCCAGAAGAAGGATACTTTTATATTTGTAAAGGAACCAATTTTCCTCATGTGAATAAATTGTTGTTGTTTTGACATCATGCTTTAAATGTTTTATTTACTCTGCTAATAAAGTTCCATACACAGGGGATGTAAGTTATTTCCTTTGAAGCAGTTTTTAGGTATTCTGTTTTGACGAGTTAAGTATTTAGGTTCATTTTATCAGGGCACACCTATGACTTATAAGAAGAAGAAGCAAGAAAG
>JAFIDM010000006.1:361309-374870 GCA_023159025.1 Thereuonema tuberculata | reverse complement strand
TTGTTATTTATTAATAATTCAAATGCGCAGTTTTTTATGCTTTAAAAAAATTCATTGAGGCCTTCGCACTGCTGACACATAAATTTTCTTACTAATTTTTATTGGTGAGATTTTCATTGTGTATTTTTCCTTTGAGACACCACTGCGCTTCCAATGTATTGTTCATACTAGCCTCAGTACGGAGATCTTGTTATTTACTGTGACTTCTCCTGGCTGATGATCGCCAACGAGCGTGAAACAGCTATTCCAGGATGTCACTTGTAAATAATTTGGTCTCACCCATTGTTATGAAAATTTAGATGTTTAAGGCAAAGTTTAAGTGTAGAAAAAAAAAAAAGTATTGTAATGTTATCTATAAATTATGAAGCGATCTTGCTAATCTATTCAATGGAATTTAACAATGAAGTCGGTACAAAAAAAGATATATTTTAGCAATATGAAAATATGGTGCTTTAAAAAAGCATGGATAAAAAAGTGATTATAAAGACAATATAATATGAAACACATACAGAGCCTCAAATTTCTAATTGATATCATAATTTTCATTAAATTGTTATATGACCCGGGTATAATATTATGCAATTGGTTGTTTGACAGAAACATAACTGCCAAAATTAAGAAAAAAGGAATTATTTTCATCTGAGGACTCGTTCATCTTTGATCTGACAAAGTGTCATATCTCCATCTCTTTTATATTACCTTGGACACAAAATTACAAATTTTTGATGTAAAGTTTTTCAATTGAATTCACCTTTCTTCATATCTTTTCCTGTAAAAACTTACACTTCGTTGTCAAATAAACGATGCCTCTTTACTCTGAATTTTTCGTTAAGGGCAACTTTTAGACGTCTGTCAGAAATCTGTCAACATTCAGAAATCTTTAGTGAAAAAGGAACGTTCACTTTGATTGCTCTTAACCCTTTGTTTTCACGTTCATTTGGGAAAAGTTCAATGGATTGGATAATAAGTTTTATTATTTAGATTAATAAGCAGAAGCAACTTAAAACAAAATACACTGTAAAAATTGATCACGGAAAAAAAAACCTATAAATAAACTTCAATTATGGTTATACACTTATTTATAGTTATAATTATGTGTGATCATAATGTTTATAAGAACTGTCAATATAGTATAGCAGATAATAGCCGTTTTTTTTTAAATAAATTATAATCACAGCTGTAAAAGGCTGTAAGAGTAATTATAGGATATGTTTATGTTAGCACATCATTAGCTATTATTAAAACGAATAATAAGTTAACTAAAAACAATTATCAGTGCATTTATAACAGTTTAAACAGCTGTGATTATAATTTATTTGACGATGACAATTTTTTTAATCAACTTATTACTTATTTTATCACTCTCTTGATTACAGAAAAATATTTAAGAAGAGGAATATATTTTGTCTTTTTTTTTGCTTTTTGTCACATGTGAACTTATCATTCCTCTCTTCTTCTTCAGCCTGCCTGTCCATTCCTGGAAGAAGATCTCTGCCAGGATTGTCCTATCCTTTCGATCTTCAGCTCTCATCCATACCCTTCCAGCCAGTTTGATCACCTCATCTGTCCATCTTGTCTGTCCATCTTGTCTTCGGATCATCTTGCTTTCTATATCCCTTTGGTTTTCACTCTGTAGTTTTCTTGATCTATTTAGTGTCTTCTCTGAGGGCTAAAAGTCCTTCCTTTCTCCTCTTGCTGATTTGGCAAATGCTAATGCGTCTATCCATCTTCCCATTTCACTTATAGAGCTAAAGCAAAAATATTCACAATAAAAAGCTTCATGTGGTGGGAGTTCATAAGCAACTTCCTTCTTCTGGCTTTAAAAACAAATGACGGTTTTTACGCAGTTCATACAGCCTTAGGAACTGAGGCTGTATGAACTTTGAAAATCAAGCTCTGTAGTAAACCTCTATAGAAACATTGGCATAACAGGAATTTTGGACCCTCGAATAGAATTGAATGTGGGTCTATCTAATTTTTATTAACAGATCTCTATTTTATAAATTACATATTATCATTATAAATTGTTTTGGCCTGTGTCAAAGACTTTGAATTGCAGAACTATTTAAAATACCATGTAAACGACAAATATTGTAGTGCCCATAAAATCCTGATCTTTGGACGCTTAGGAAGGAGATGAAAAAAAAAATCGAAATTCTTATGAAATCGAAATAGATTTTTACATCCTAACACGATGATAATCATTTAGGCGGTTTAAGTGATTCATTTCTGCAGAAATACCTATTACCGTCATATTCATCTATGTATCATAATAAAGGAATTAGTCTCACAACTTGGATTTTCATGTAAAAACTTATTCAAGGAGACAAAAACCATAGATTCATAAAAATCGGACATTTGCTTTGACAAATTATAATGTTTTGCATCCTGACAGATAACATATACAAATAAGGCATGTTTATTAAATTTTATCTGATTATAGATAATAAATAGAAAGTATTGTAAGTTAAAAAAAAGGTTATCGTGACTGTAGGAATTTCGTAATAAGCTGAATCGATTTGTGATAAATTTAATTAACAAAATTAATTTCGATTTTAGATAAAAACAAACAGCAAATCTGTTACTTTGTGCAGTGAAACTTTTCTGGGATTTTGGAAGCACTTTGTGCATATGACTAAAATGCATAAAGTTTTAATAGTAAATTAAATTATAATTATAGTAATTATATAATACATAATTTATTATTACTTACAGAATATACTACAAAACTTTTATAAAAGGATGTTGTTCTTTGATGATAAATTTGAACAGGTTAAAGCAAATACAACAAGAAGATTGAATCATTATTGATAATAACTAAAAAGTTGCTCCAGGGAATTGTTACGCAGTAGTAGAAATGAAGTAGACAAAGAAAAATGCCAATAGCAGTTAAGTCTCGTTTACTTATTTCGATTTTATTAATTAAAATATCAGTCTTTGGTTGGTAAATTCTAGAAGCGAAGAAATTTCAACAATAAACGTCAAAGATCGATAGTTGGTTATTTCAGACATGTTTTCTTAGGACAGTGAGGCTTGTATTTGTATGTGCGTCTGTGTATCCCTCCAACCAACTTTTGAACCTCTGAATACATCTTGCATGCATGGTTAAGGAAGCACAACAGTAGTTAATTAAGTACTAATAAACTTTATAAAGCTTATATGAGTTAAAGTTATCATGAAATAAAAATGTTTTACATAAACCTTTCCTGGACTATGAAACACATATTTTTTTTATTCTGTTATTTTTTTTTGTTATATTTTTAAAATAACAAATAACAAAATAAAAAAAAAATAGGCTTTTCGAGGGGAATGATGTGAAAATTATAAAAAATACCGTAAAACTTTTCGTACTCTCCTTTTAATATTTTGAATTCTATCTTCTCTCTTAACACTTTGTCCATTTGAATTGAGTTGTCCAGTGAAATAAATAATTATCTATCAATACACATTAATACAACTTTATTAGACATCTTCTGAAAAAACTATTTGTACGTTCATTCTTATTTTTTTGAATCGGTACGATTATTATTAATTCAACATTAATTCCAAAAATGAAATAATCTATTTCCAATTTGCTGTGAGGAATGTCTCGAAATTAATTTTATAACCTAATTTCTGCTTATTTAAAGATAGCTTGAGCTATTTTATGTTCTTTATTTATATTAGGTAAATTTGTATACATGTATATTCGTTTGCATTTATTCTTTTAAATATTTGTATTATATTATTTTTGTATGTAATTGGCCTAAATAATTGTTCTTTTTATCTTTTTCTATGTTCGCTCCTTCTAAAGTGATTTAATTCTTTTATTACATGCAAAAGCCTAATGAAATATATTTAATTTAAGATATATTTTTTGTTTGTGATACATTGTTTAATATATTCAATTTGATAAAAAGAAAATTCCCGATAAGATATTATTCGAAATCTTCAATAATCGAAAATATGGAGGCATTTAATTTTTCTTCATTTCTTTTTAACCTCTGTTATTTACACATAATGTATTAAAGTTGCTAATAAGAATGACGAAGCTGTTGAAGTTTTGTTGATATTGCGATTGAATCGATGCAAACATTTATTCCGATTCGTGACTGAAATAAAGTTATCATAGACGGATAAATAAAAGAGAAAAGTACAAAGGATTGGATTTACCTGTGAAGGTTCGCGCCAGCGGTAGGAGATAGAGGAGGAGGGCGGCAGCGCGTGCCCACATGGCGGTCGTCAAATAATCAAACTCCCGGCAGAGCGACCCACACTTAGGCAGCTTCGATCGACCGAACCACGTGACAACGGAGTCCTTATTGTATTGACGGAACACGAGGCTTCAACCCCCACCCACCCTCGCTTATCATTCGACCGGATAATTTACAAGGAAGTCCCACTGACGCTAAGAAGAAAAGGAGGGATGAATAGAGAAAGGAACAGAGAGAAAAAAAAAAGAACAAAAGAGCAGATGTCCATTAGCGAACACTTAAAGAAGAAACTCCCACCCACGATAATCAAATCAAACGCTTAACTACTTACAACAGCCAAAAGAACGGGTAGAAAAATTGATTCTTTAATCTCCTGAGTATTGGGTATTCGAAGATTAGGCATTAGTGCCCTGCAAAATAAAGTTCCAAATATTTTTGTTAGTATTTTCTACATACTCATTAAATACTCCATCATAGCTTTTAGCTAATGAATAAATCTTGAAAATTGGAATGCACGTTCATTGAAAATATGAAACTAATTCTTTCAGGGGATTTCTAAACATAAAAGTATTAATTCTACGATTTTATCAACTCTTATTACAGCAAGATGCCAACAGCTGCTTTTCTTATCAAACGTCCTTATAAATAACGATATTATTTAATAATGAAATTATAAGGGAACTACCATTCATTTTCCCCTTCTTTTTTTTTTTTTTTTTTTTTTTCAATACACTACAACCTCATTTATCCGGACTAACTGGGACCAAAGACAATCCGGAAAATCGAAAATCCGGATAATCCGGATAATATGGGCAATAAGTAAAAAAAATCCTTAAATAAACAGACTTACCATTTATTACGATGTTTTATAGCTTCAACGCCCTGTGACACTTTAGTAAAGCTTTCTTAAACTCGACAAAAAGCATTTTATTACCATAATTTACTATACAATCTATGCAGGAACTGTACATTTAATAAAAATAAAAAGCGAATGTTTGGCGTACTTATAGTTATGTTCTTGTTATCATAGTTAAAATTATTATCTATGTGAACATTAAATAAAAAAATAAAAAAATATCTACAAATCTGATCAGGATTATCCGGAGATCCGGATCAACGAGGGCCGGATAAACGAGGTTGTAGTGTATTTCATTTTCATATCATACAAACTTGTGTGATAAGGTACTTGGCTGAAGACTAGAAGGCTCGGGTTCAATTTCCAGTTAAAGTAAGGCATCTCTACGAGTTATTTTTCCTCCAGGCGGGTCCCAAAGTTGTACTTGTCGAATGGGTGTAATTACAATCTTGCCTGGGATTAAATGTTAGCGAACATTGGACTGGTTCTCGATCTCAACTTTGCATTCATTAAAACTTATTATAACAATAGGAAATATTTCTATTAATTAGGATTCGGAAATGATATGATACCATAAATCTTTAATTACTAAAGACATGTAAGTTTTCTATATAATCTCCAGTAATTTGTTAATTGAAAAAAAAAAAGCAAAAAGTTCTAAGTTAATGATTTTCTTCAATTTAATTGAATATTGTAAGTTTTTCTGTGTTTAAATTATCTGAAGAGTATTAAAATATTGTAAACAATCAAGGTTTTTACTGATTTACAAAACTAAAATTACTTTTCCAATAATAATGTAGCATTTGTCGTGAATCTAAGACAGCTACAGCATTTTAAGCTGCAGCATCGTGGTTGCCACTGTATTGTTTTGATCCAATTGTTTGTAATGCCCTTAATACATTAGAGAGCGAAAAGTTAATATAAAGCGTTTTAGAAATCATTTTTAAATTGAAATGATCATGTTCATCCCCCCGTCGGCTTGTGCTAACAATATCTATATACTGTATACAATCTACGAAGTTTGAGATTTACAGATAGATTCAGATTATTGTACATTTTGACAATGTTTCGGTAATTCTCAGAAGCTTACAAAGCTGGATTTATAATGATAGATAAATATTACTGAAATTGAGATCTCCTTCGAGTTTCATAAAAATCGGGTCAACTGCTGCTACTAAATTACCAATACTAAATTTAAAAAAAAAAAAAAAAAACTTTAAATAAACACCAACTAATTTGTTTTTTTCTTCGGTGCAGATACAATGATGTTGGAAATATTGATTAAGAAAGGCTACATATTCTTTGACAGATTTTTTTTACAGTTTACAGACAAAGATGATGTATAAATTCCTAATCAGCAAAGAAAATAAGAAGTTTTTCTCCTCTTATCTTTAAAGATCAATCAAAAGTTGAGTTCGAATATCACAAACCAATTAAAATAAGCGGGAATTTTATGAGAAAAATATTGATGAAATTGTGGTCAAACGAAGCAACAATTTATAATATTTAGTATATCTCAAGAATATAATAGAAAACATGCTTGTTATGAATTATTATCAACTTTTATATTATGATTATGTAAATGTTTCAAACCTTGGGTTTCTCCAGCGAAGACATATGGGTTTCCCCATGGACCAAAGCACATATTGCCAAGTGTAAAAAATGTGCAAGAATGATTAGGGATGTGTGGTTGAGTCCACAAATTTCCTAACTATGCGTGTTCAGTTGAGAACCACAGCTTCTAGAGTTGTGCATAAGTGTTTTTGTGAAGTTCTAGTGTGCTGACACTGTGCTGCAATGTTTAAGGCACCACACTGTAGCGGAGAGGACGATGGGTACAACATGTACTGGGTCTTGCCTCCACTGCTTCTGGAGATCGTGTGCTAGATAGGTGTATTTACCGATCGTGTCTGCGTAAGTTTTCTGCATGTTCTTGCTGATAGGCACTGCAATATCAATGAGATAGGTCTGTTTGTTGACCTTATCAACAAATGTGGATGTCAGGTCTGTTAAGACGTATGCTTTTGTCTGTTGAATGGGACGGTCACAGTGCAGCTATTGTGAGGTTACTCACCAACTTTTGTGGTTTAAAGCACAGGAACGTGGTTTAAATAACTTGTGTTTGTGTGGTAGCTGTTGATGAACAATCGATGCTACCTGATTGTTTCAGTGGAGGTAGTCTGTTTGGGAGAGAAGGGGACAGCCTGATATCATGTGGTCAATCGTCTCATGCGTCGTGCGTGTTTGCGTCGTATAGAATGTGTTTCTTATAGTTGTGTGTGGGGATGACTTGGTTTTGTATCGCGATCACGAACCCTTCGGTCTCCCCAAACACCTCACCACACACTTGTCACTTATCTGCTCGACGCTTCCAAGTCGACATGACGCTGGCTAGTTCGTGGCGACGTCTGTCCTGGAGTTCCTTACGAGCCCATGATTCACGCAGCTGCTGAGTATGGGTGTCGAGGGTGGTGACTGTTGGATTAGGGTTTTAGAGGTCCAGAGGTTTCGATGGGTATCAGCCTTGACAATGGCTAAATGGAATGAGAAGTGTTGTCCTCTTTGGTGGAAGTGTTCCCTTAGTGTGTGTACTGGTTTTTCGGGTAGGGTAATGAGGCTGATAAGTCCTCGACCTCCCTCCTTGCGGAGAAGAGTCATCCTTTCCTTAGCGGACTTGGGTTGGTGCATGTTGTGTTTCGTAAATGTAGTGTATGTTGTGCATTGTATGCTTCGAGTTCGGTGTTGGTCCATGGAATTACGCCGAACGAATATGTTTGTGTGAGGAAGGCAAAAGTGTTAATGGCTTTAATTTTATTTCTGGCTTAGAGTTGCGTTTTGATGATGCTGTGAACGCGAGCACAGTGTGCTCTTGAGTGCGTTTTTGATGTTTGAGTTGTCAATGACGCGCGCTTGCTAGAAGGGCAGATAGTTATACGTCTCTTCCTGAATTGGATGGCCAAACCATGGTCCAGTTCAAAACCCTCCAAATTCGAGGTCTTCTCGCATATTACATGTAGCTTGCGGCATTCCAAATTCCATTCTAATGTCTTTGTTGAACTGTGTCGTGACTTGTAGTAAATTAATAAGTTGTGCGTTGTTTGTGGGGTAGAGTTTAATATCATCCATATGTGTGATTGTATATGGTGTTAGAGTGAGAGAGTATGAGTGAGTTATTATAATTATTTTAAATTTCAAAGTTTCCAATATTGCTCGGAAAAAATCAATATTTGATTCTTTCTGTTCCCTTTTCCCGCTGTTGGTTTTAGTATCAAGAAAACAATTCCATTCGAAACGGTTTCTATGAGACAGTCAGTTTAGTGGTCCAACAATGGGATTACTAATTGAAATTGTATATTTGAAAAGTAATCGTTGAGGAACACCACTGCGAAAATATAAAGCTTGATCTAAATGCCTTCGAAATTGATATCAATCTTGAAATATAACTAAAATTCGAGCATTTTACAGCTATTGTTAAATGCAGTAAGGAGAGGAGAGAAAATCTTTCCCGACACCTCTCGTTCTTGACGACCACTCTTGATCCAACGGCACATCGTATGTCTAAATTTTTAAAGGTGAAAAGGAAACTTTTCATTCTTTCAATGGATCCTCTTCATCTATACTTTGCCTGCTGTAACTTACATTCAGAATTTTACATATCCATTATTTACATTAAAAATCTTAATTTTCACACTATTGTTGGAATTATGTAGGTAGGGTAGAATTTTTCCATCTTTTCTCGATCCCACCGACCCTGTCTTCCGCTTCATCGGGACCCAACGGTGTGACAGGCAGTTTTAAAAAATTCGCAAGTTTTTCCGTCGTTTTGGAAAAAGTAGGGAGAGGAATTATTCCTATCCTTCTCAGTCTGTCAATCTTGTCTTCACCTTCATCAGGTGAAGGCCGTTTTTGAAAGCAAACTTTTCAAAATCTGGCAAGTTTTTAACATTTTATCGAAAAAGAAAGCCTTTTCCTACCATTTCTATATTTTGGATCCAGGATTCTACAAGATAACCCCTAATAATAATTAATTATTATTAATTAATTAATCTAATAATAAGCAATCAACAAATATAATAATTTGGTTGTGTAACATTATGAGCATAAAAGCAAAATTATTGTGATTTTCTGAAATGCAAAAGAAAACCCGGAAAACCATTTTCATGTTGTTCTCCATTACTTACTGTCAACTTCACAAATTTTCGTTAATATTTTTTACTTAACCATCTATAGGGTAGCGCACATTAAACCGGCCGCACAATAATAATACACAAAGAAATGCCTATTGGGGCCAGTTTTATGTGCGCCACCCTGTATAATAGTTAATTGTTTAAAGATTTCAATAATCGCTCTTAACAAAATTAGTTTTAATCTTCGTAGCTTATTCGTTCCCTTTGCAGTTGATTTAAGATTTCTCATTTCAGGCCATTAAAAAGCGACATCTATACCGTGATGGCACTTCAACATCTACTCCTTTGTATTATAAAATAAGTTAAATAATTTCCTATTTTAGAAATTCATAAGGGAAAAGTTTACTAGGATGAATTTGATTTTAATTTTCTGAACCTTATGTTTTATGATTTTTATGTAAGATTTTCGATCGACAGTTCATTAATTTCTCTAATACGACTTACACAAGATTTGCCTAAATGAAATCCTATCAGTTGTCATAGATTTCGTTCTCAACTATTTTTATGCTAAAAAGTGAAATATTTTTCTCTTAAGTAATTCTCCTTACAATGAATAGTATTTTACTTGTACTGAATATCATTACTAATAGGAACATTAGTAGAGTCGTACATCTGATTATTTTTTTAAAAAAACTTTATAAACACATTAAAATATATAAAACGGTCGTAATTGTATATTTTAATGTGTGTATAAAGTTTTGTAAAAATAATCAGGTGTATGGCTCTACTAATGTTCCTAATTCTCCTTACAGTTTCACTCTAATTCCATTGCTGCATTACTTTGCAATAATTTTTTACTTAGTCTAGAAGCATTGAAGTTCCGAGTGTTTAATCATCTATATAGAGAGATAGTTTAAGGAGAATTAATACTCGAATTCAAATGCAATCTTTAGTTTGAATAAATATCAATCACACCATTAAAATTTAAATTATAGATATATTCTACTACTTTACCATTTCTGTGAAGATACAACAGGCACATTCTTACCATAATATCAGAAAGAAGACAGTATTCTGAAATCAAAGAAAAAAGAAATCAACTTTGATGGCTGCTAAATCAACGATCAAGTAACATTTTCTGTGCACCAATGTGCGTTAGGGGTTTAGCTGTCGCTAAATCGCTGATCAGCGGTCAAATTTTAGCAGCTCGGAAACTGGCGAGTTAAAATTGCGGCATCCAATAGAAAACTCCCATCAGCCTCCTCGCCGTTCAACTTGTAAAGATGGCTGGCGTCGGCCTCGATTGAAACCGACTCCTGAGATTTTGACGATGAAGTAGAAATATTTATTCCTATTAAATATTTCTAAAATAATATTGAATAAGTTTACTTCCTGCGAAGATTCGTATCTGAACATTTCGTACCGGCAATAAAAAAATTCTGTCCACGTGTATTTATGTGGACATAAATGGAGGCTGCCATTTTGTAACATACTGTGCCTAAGCACAGACATCCGGAAGTGACGTTACATGTTATTAACCAATCGCAGCCACTTTTATAAACACGTTAGATGTTTAGCGACCGTCAGTAAATGACTGGCAATTCGTCGTTGGTGCACTGCAACTTATATTTGACAACCTGTTATTCACAAACCGCTCATCAACTAATGACAGCTTCGTTTGTTGGTTGGTGCACTCGGCCCATAACCATCTATTCTAAAATCTCAAAACTAATTTTGTTATTTAATGACTTTTCCTTTATTTTCCTCAAATTTTCGTTAGCAACTTTAATCATCCTTCATCTTTCGTTTTTTCGTTCATTTCACTTTTTCTTTTTATTGCCAATTTTTATTTAATGCCTCTTGAAACCTTTATATTTTCTTAGTTATTCTTAATATATTGATTGATCTTATATAATGTTATCAGTCCCTCACATGCTGTACAATTGATTTTAGTTACCTAATAATTATTCATTGTTATTGTTACTTCTACTTACTTTAATCACATTTAAATAAACATGTACATTCTAAGATTCGCAAAATTGTAGAATACTAGTGTCCCCAGCTTTTCGACAGTCCGATCTTTCGACTCTTTTCAGTTATAACACGAACCCATACATTCGACTCGTGAATCGGTCTTTAGATGTGATTTGCCATATTTCCCACGATCTTCTATACGCTTCTGCAACAAAGAAGCGCTGTATTCTTTCATCTGTTTATAGAAGTTGTAATGTAGTTATGTGTATAAATATCATTGTATTAATAGGCAAAAATTGTACAGATATTTGTAAATTTGTAAATTTGTAAACAGAGTCGGAGAAATAACCAATCACAGTGCAGTGTTGGAACATGTCAGTCCTGACGTCACGCCCATTTGTAAACATGGCGCTCTACTATTCGCTCTACTTCAGCACGACGGAGCGCGATTACACAATTATTATCCGCGTATTGAGATTTTCTTCCACACACAAATGAAGTTTACACTGAAATGCATGAAGTTCATGCGTCAAAATTTATCAGAGAGTTGGTAAAACCTCGGTTTTTACATAATTTTACAGATTCGGCTGTTACCTCATTGAACTCTGGGATAGCCGCTTGCTCACTACTCAACAGTAGGGGAACTCGTGCTGTCATTGTTGCCCAGGAAAGATGATTGGTAATGGCTGTTGGACATTCGTTATTGTTATTGTTAAAACTGGTAAATCAATTTTTTTTTTTTTTTTTTTTTTTTAACAAAATGTGGCTTAGTCTTTCAAACTAAATGTGGGCTGTTACGGAAGTCATGGCTTTTAAAAAATGAGCTTATAACATCTTTTTCAATCTTGTGCTTTTCAAAAATTTCATGGTATTTCAAAAATGTGGAATTTGTTTTACTTCCGTGAATATTTCACGGGTCTTCCTAGTAGAGAGTTATTTAGCTTACGCAAGCATTGCCGAATGATTTACAGTGCGTTATTTACATTTTTCTGCAGCCAAAATAATTTTGCGAGCTAACAAAAGGACTAGGTTCCGCAACGACGATTTCCGATTTTCGACAGTGCTCTGGTCCCTGTCTTCTCGAATAAACGAGGGACGCCGGTACGGCAATTACTTATTTCCTAGGAGATGTCGCCAGATGGATATTGCCAAATTGATTGGGGAATTTTCTGATAAATTCTAGACAAAATAGGAAGACAAGTATCTGGACTTCCTTTTCCATAGTTTCTAGTTTCTTCAGATTTTATAAAAAAGATTTTATTGTCAGAAAATCTCCTTACTAATGATATCTAATGTGTTTAAACTGGGTCCAGTATCCCAGTGATTTCAGAGCTAGGTTGCGGACGGGAAGTTCAACTGCGTGCGGTGGTCTGGAATTGTTCCAAAGTTATTTCTCCAGACGGACCGTAAGGCTCACCCAGCCCTACTCTAATAGATATCGGGTTTCTTACTCTGGGCTTAAAAGCAGGCGGGGCATCGGAATGATCATCTACCCTTAACTAACTAAACCCATTGGTCGAAGATTACTGGGACAGTAAACCTTCGTTCATTCAAGGCCCTGCATTGCCAATAATGGAACACTTTTACCTTTTAATGTGTGTTTAAAGGGTTGTAAATATAGGATTTGTAGTGGATTTGAAATAGTCCGAAAGCACTATATATTTAATAGTGCTTTCGGACTATTTAAAATCCATTGCAAATCCTATATTTTCTTTTAATTACGAAGATGGCTTATTTATTTATTTATTTATTTATTTATTTATTACAGGATATATGGAATAAATGGGAACCTTGATTATACTAATCACTGACCAAGAATAAGATACATTTAAGGTTTGTTTTTTATTTTTTTTTAATTCCCTTTTAATAAAAAAAGTAAAAGGTAGCCAAACGCAATAATTACATAAATTAATAAATAAAAAGTAATTAATAAGTTAATACTAAAATAGTAACGCTTGCATTTATTTAGAATTCTTTTACAATTTTATTCTCTCAAAATTAACTTTAGAAGATTAAATTTACCTTTATCTACTATAGCTAAAGTTATTTAATTTTTCGAATTCAACAATGTATAGCAAGAATTGTTAAATAACATCTGGAAATAAATAAAAAAATTACAAAAAAAAATGTTTTTTCTTTAAAAACGCTGCACATTCCATTTTTGTTTAGTTTTGAAGTCATGAAATCAATATAAAAGACATTTAAAATTATAATCTTTATCAAACAATTCTATTGTCAAATTGTCCATTTGCAATAAATCAATTAAATGTGGATAAACTGCTCTCGAAAATGGCTACCAGGAAGAAGTTATCTGGGTCCGACTGATGCATTTACGAAAGTGTAGTAAATTGAAGCTTAACTTTAAATATTTTGATTGTGAATAAACAAAATACACTTCTTCAATTTCGAAC
>JAFIDM010000006.1:332723-361299 GCA_023159025.1 Thereuonema tuberculata | reverse complement strand
TTGTTTATTAACATATAACGAAGAATTTTGTGTAATATTTTGATTGTTGCAAACGTGGACAAGAACAATATGTGCGCAGAAGCGCCTGGAAGATCGTGGAAACGATGAAATAGAACGAAAGAGTGGATCGAATATCAAATGTTTGGGTTCTGATTATAATTAAAAAGGGTCGAAAGAGCGGATCCTCGTACAACGAGCGATGCCTGAATGAGCAACATTAAATGGATTCTCTTGCATTGTTAGATGTTATGAAAAATTTATTATTTTCCATTCCAGAATTAATTATTTCATTTCTAACGGAATAACGCTTTTTTTTAAAGAAATTTTTATCATCTCGTGCACAATTTTTTCAAGTTTCTCAAAAACTTTTCAAAAAATCTCAGACTAAAGTTAGATCGAATATCACCTGTGAATGTGAATTTCAAGTTTTCAGAAGACCCTTCCGCTGGTTCAAAAGTTACTTCGGGTGAATTCTCCCATAAATAAATTGTTTTCATGACACTACCTTTCCTTAGAAAATTTTAAACTTTTTTTTCCTTAAAAAATTAAATTCATTCATATAACTTTCGAACTCAAAAAAGGCTGTCCAGTATTGGAATGTTGTTAAATTAAGAAATTATTTTCTGTATTACTATAGTGTCTCTTATTTACTTTCTAAACTTCAAAATTAACACGGTATTTTTATTTATTATTTAAAAACCGCATTATCATATAAAAGCAATTGAAAAGAGTGATTCAAATGAAAATTCTTTTCCGTAAATTAAAATTCTCATCTTAGAAAAATTATTTATAATTTTATTCTTAGAAAAATTATTTATAATTTTTATTCTACTTTATCTTCATTGCTAATATTGATACTTAAAATGTAGTAATTAAAAAAGAATTATATCTTCTTTATTTTTTTATCATAATTTTTGTTTTTCTGTTGAATATTAAAAAGCTACGTTGTTGAAATTATGCAAATTTTCCCAGAAGAAGGAATTCCCTGAATTCCCGAAAATTTTGGTGTAAAGAGCGGGAGTTGGGGCATCTTTTCATCTCCAAGATCGATGGTGGCCTGAGGCAATTGGCTTATCTGGTGCTGTCACACCGGAAGCTTCCCAGACTCCCTTGCGGTGAAAACAACGCCTTCGGGCGAAAGTCGTCAGCAGCTCTCTTCTGTTTCGAATTCAATGGATGTCGACCAACTTCCTGAACTGAAAGTCCTCGAAAGAAATTTCATGGAATTAGGTGAATTCAAGTTGCTGAAACTAAACAGTGCATTAAAAAAAATAAACTGGAATTTGAATAAATATTTATAGTGGAAAACAATGAGGTACCCTAAAAGCATATTAGAAAAACAAATTCGTTATAAAATACATAATGATAAGTTTAAAGTGCATGGAAACATTTTACAAAGGAATAAAAAAGGGATAAAAACGCACAACAAATAAAATCACTGAGCTACTTTTGGAATATTTGACACCGGGAATCCAGGACAGTCTGTTTCAAGATTGTTACCTAACCTCAGCTGGATTCACGTAGTGTCTTCAGTTCAGTGATGTCAAAGGAAATATAAGCAAAAGACATTATACAAATAAACAAAAGACAGTATACAAATCATTATAAAATAATTTGTAATAAAATAAAATAAATCACAGTCCAAATGATTTAATTAGGTGCATTAAAATAAAAATAATAATAGGCCTATATAAATTCACGGGCAGTGTTTTCACGCTTTTTAGCTTCGTGAAGGAATATTAATTATTTGATGATCACACAGATCCCGATACTGAGATCAAGGATTCAAGAATGGAAAATATAACCTTATTAGAATATACGTGGTAAAAAAAAAAAAAAAAAAAAAAAAAAAAACTTCAATGATATTAATTTTTAAATATTTTAAATGGCTACTACGACAAATTTCATTTATTATGATCTGAATCCCTTTCTTAAATTTAGATAATTTTATTAACTAACTAGGTGTACCCGGCATGCGTTGCAATGCCACTCAAAGAAGGAAAGTGTTTGTGTTTTAATTCTGTTTATTGAAGTGCTTTTGAATACACAGTATTTTTTGTATTTCCGTCGGGTACACGAATAAATCACAAGGTTTTCCAACGCGTGAGCAGGCCACATACAGCTGCCATGTGTGAAGCATGGATTTTTCCAAATTTAGTCCACACACACTTGTAGCGATTGTCCCTGTGCGCACGCGCGCTAGATATTGTAAAATGGTTCTACTAATTCAGAAACTTTCGCGGGCGTGCGCACAACAACTCACCAAAGTTTCATCGCAATCTGATGAATGATATAGGAACTCATACGGGACAAACAAACAAAGAAACATTCATTTTTATATAGTAAGATGAAAACTTTTAAATAGGTAATAACGAATGGATTCTTGAAAGAACTGAAAGATTATTTTCTTTCCTATGCTGCTTGGAATTTTTTATTTAATTATAATCATAAACACAATGCCTAAACACAGAGTCTTCATATTTCTAAATTATGACAGCTGCCGAATACACAGATTCCAACCTTAATTTTCCATTGAAAATGAACTACAGTAAGTCCACAAAGTCTTACTCTAATCCCTCAAATCGAATTAATTTAAAATGAAGCCCAAATTATATTATGGAGATTAAAATGCAGATTGAAATCTCTGCCGATTTTCGAATTATTATTGGTGTCAATCGACTGGGCTTTGATATCATCAGATCGACCACATTCTACAATTGCATCAGTTTGTTCCTCAAAAACGGGTCTGGAATAAAGGCGAGTTGATTAAACTCTCCCCGTTTAAGAAGAAAGAAATTAAATTCACTTAAATTAAAGGAATAGAAATTAAATTGTTTAAACGGACATGATTTCATGAGCAAATATATCACTGATTAAAGCCAGTTTCAGAAAAAGATCGGGAGGGATTCATTGAACCAAGTTACACAGTATCCATCAGCCCGAAACATAGTTCCACCTTCCTGTAAATATCGTTCTGCAAGCAAAAGGTTTTCTTTGATGTGAAACTACTTTGTATGTTTCTGTATGATGTGAAAGTTTGTACTGATATGTAATAAAGTATTTTAAATTATTTTTTGGAGAAATTTTTAAACTAATTAAAATCAATTATGCTATTAGTTATTAAGTTGACATCATGGCTGCCTCCACTAGCTCAAACGTGTCTCCTCAAATGTACTTTAAAATTAATTGTAAAGATCAATCTTTGTGTAGTCTTCTGATTTGACTGCGAGAATAAAATTAAATTATGTGTAATTTAAACAGAATTAATTTGCAATGGCTGATTAACGTATACATTTTTATAAAAAAAAGCGGTTGATAATACAAAGAAGAGAAAAAAAATATGGCGGACATTACCTGGCGTTGTCTTCAATTTCTCGTAGTTGGTGAAATGTGGTGACATAAATAGTAATCCAGCTCCAGTAGTATAATCTTTCTGCTAGTCTTATAAAGCATTAAGAGAGACGTCTCAAAATATATATAAAGAGAAAAAAAAAAAAACAAGGAAGCGGAGATCATTAGTTGTCAGTTTTCAATCCTTCAAAACTTTTCATCTCATCAAAGTTATTTTTTCGTTGCCTAGCAACGCAAAAAATCATACCCCAAGAGTCGCCACAAACCAAAAAACAAAGGCGTTTCTTCTAAAGTATTATCAACAAAAAAAAGCACTATGGCACTGCCATTGCTCCCGGCCTTGAAAGTTTCTAAACTATCAATAATAAGAATAAAATTAAATTTGCGGGCGGAGAAAAAAACCAAAAAACAATTAAAGCTAAATCTATAGTAATATAATATATAAGTCTTAAAAAAAATATCAGTTATTGAGTAGGTAAAGGATAAAGTTTTACTACGGGACGTTTAAACGTTCCGTTTTTAGTTTTAACCAAAACCACTCTGACTACATTATCCTTGCCCGGAAAAACCTCTTGAATAATACCAACCGGCCAATGAAGGGGGGGGGGGGGTAAATCATTTTGATCTATAAGTACAACCGTTCCAACCCCTTACTGGATTTTCTGGGGTACACCATTTTTGCCTAACTTGCAGCTTATGTAAATATTCAATTCTCTATTTTTTCCAATAAGACTGAACTAAACTGTCAAGTAACCTTTTGCGGTTAACTAGATTACAGGAATCATGAGGTAAATCAGGTGCAGGTAAGTAATGAAGAGGAGTAGACATGAGAAAATGAGCTGGAGTTATAACCTCTGTATGTGGATCAGAACTTGATAGGCAGAGAGGTCGTGAATTTAAAAGGCACTCAATCTGAACAAGCACGGTTAACATTTCTTCATATGACAATAATTGCGTTCCTATTACTCGATATAAATGAGTTTTAACACTTTTAATGTTCGATTTCCATATTCCCCCAAAATGTGAAGCATGAGGTGGAATCATCTTCCATGTAATACGATAATTAGTTAAATCTTTATGAAGAGCCATTCGATAGTCACTTGAAAGTAAAAACTTATACAAATCATCAAGTTGAGCCTTAGCACCAATAAAATTATCTGAATAAATATAAGAGACTGGACCACGGCGAGAAATGAAACGCTTAAAGGCTGCCAAAAACGAATCAGACGTCAAGTCCGAAACATGTTCAAGATGAATTGCTTTTATGCAAAGACAGATGAATAAACAAAGATAAGCTTTTTGCGAGTGATGACCTCTTCGACGAGAAAGAGTGATTTTAAGGGGACCTGAATAATCTACACCAGTGTGTACGAAAGCTTTGGTCTCACAAACTCGATAAGATGTTAAATCAGCCATTTTCGGCGTAGGATGAGTAGGTGATAGTCGAAAGCAAAATTTACACATATGAACTCTTTTACGGATTATAGATCTAACAGAAAGTATCCAAAAACGTTGTCGAATAAGAGACATAAGCAAACTCGCTCCAGTATGGCAATTTGTCTGATGAAAGTGGTCAATAAGAATATCTACGACATGATCTCGTTTGGGAAGTAATGAAGGATGTTGACATTCAAAGGGAAGATCAGATCTTGACAGTCTTCCTTCAATATGTAATATGCCTTCTTCATCAATAAATGGACTAATACGCCGCAATGCTCTTGAAGGCAAGCTGGACTGTCTTAGAAGGTGTAATAACTCAGCAAAATGTACAGACTTTAGTGATGATACAATGACCTTTTCAGAGGCAATCAAATCTGAAGTCGTGATCCTATTAGAACATGGAAGTTTTTTCATAAAACGCAGTACATAAACTACGATGCGGAGAAGTTTATTCCAAGATGATATGCGTTGGCTAAGAGAATATGTGATTGACTGTTCAGACAAACAAGTTGCTGTTAATGTACAAGTTTTGAATTCAGGAATTTGTTCCTACGATTCATTTGAGAATGGCTTAATAGGCCATTCTGATGGTCGTCTCTGACCGTTCCACCAAAGTTCATTAGATATTAATTGAGAAGGTAATAATCCTCTTGAAAGACAATCACTAGGATTCTCTATACCAGATATATGATAAAAGTTAATTGGATTAATGTTTTCTTGACATTGTGCGTTGCGATTACTCACAAAAATTGACCAGCGCAGCGGTGCGGAGAGGAATGTATCCATGAAAGAGCAATGGTGGAGTCAGAAAAGGCATATATACCGTCAATAGGAATACGAGAATGATAAGAATCATAAACAACCTTGAGCAATTTAGATAGTAAAACAGCTGCACAAAGCTCCAGGCGAGCAAGAGTAACAATTTTCACTGGAGAAACCTTAGACTTGGAACATAAAAGTCGAACAGTGATATTACCAATGGAATCAGTAACATGCAAATAAATAACACAACCATAAGCACTCAGACTAGCATCACAAAAGGCTATTAGATTCACCCGACAATTACCGAGTACATCAATATGACGAGGAATCACTAGGCTCGAAAGTAATAGTAATTCTTGAATGAGCAATTTAAAACGCTTAATGATCGAAGCAGGCGGAGTTTCATCCCAATCTACTTTACTATACCAAAGCTCTTTGATTAGCAACTTCGCATAAAGAATCACGGGAGCTACCAAACCCAACACATCAAACAGACGTACAATAAGGGATAAAATCTGGCGTTTTGTGCATTTGTTTTCGGTTTCAGCAGTTGTTATCTGAAATGTATCCTCTACAGGCAACCAACAAAGACCTAAGACCTTTAAGTTATACTTGCTGTCTGATAAGTTCACTGGAGAACGATGCGGCAGAGGCAGAGCTGCAAGTACCGCAGCTGAGTTACTGGTCCACTTAACAAGATCATAGCATCCAGTTTTAAATAAATCTATCAACTCTCAAGCAATTCTAACCGCTTGATCCTCGGAAGCGATCGAAGTGACCAAATCATCCATATGTAACTCAGATTCAACTATCATGGCAGCATCTGGAAAACGATGACCTTCGTCAGAGGCTAATTGACGCACTGTGTGCATAGTGATGTAAGGGCTAGATCTCAATCCGAAGGGAAGGCGATTAAACTGAAAACTGCATATATCCTCTTCCTTATTGAAACGAAATAGCATTTTTAAAAATTTGCGATGCGGTTCATTTATAGCAGTTTGTAAAAACATTTGCTTAAGGTCTGCGGTTAATGCAACAAAATATAAGCGGAAGTTAATTAATAATTTAAACAAATCAGTCTGTAAATTCGGACCAGTGTACAAAATATCATTAAGTGATAATCCTGTATGCGTTTTAGCACTTGCGTCTAATACTACACGTAACTTAGAGGTGACCTTATCTTCACGGATAACTGCATGATGCGGAATAAAATAACCTTCATCATTATTTTGAGTAGTGGGCACTTCTGAAAGGTAACCATTTGATATATATTCATTTATTACTCCATTGTACCTTTCACGAAGTGAAGGATCTTGCTTGAATTTACGCTCGAGCGAGATTAAACGTCTTTGAGCAACAGCACGAGAATTACCTAATTCAACAGGATTTTTCGAAAAAGGTAAGTTAACAGAATATCTTCCATCCTTATCTCGAGTAACAGAAGCAGTATATAGATTTTCACATTCTATCTCTTCAGGACTGAAACAACGAGAACAAGGAACTTCTTCTAACTCCCAAAACTTATATAAGGCATTATTAAGATCAATACTAGCCGTTGTAAAAAATGAAGCAGTAGAAGGTTGTACTATTCCATTGTAAGTGTCATCATAAGATGTAGGGATATCGCCCAAAAGAACATATCCAAAAGCGGTTTGAAGAGCAGGAGGTGCGGATGAACACGTTTACCTATATATATATATATAAGGGAACAACTGAGCTCCTACCACAATGTTAATACCTCCGGGAACATTCCATGTGAGGTCTGCTAGCGGCAGATTACTAAGATAAGACATATTAATACAATTCACATAACGAGCTGGTAAATTATCGGTAATTGCATCAACTACCAGAGCGTGTACATAATATTTATGCGGAGATACACGAGATTCAAGTGTCCATTAAGTAAAACCATGAATAGGTCTCGATAACAATCCTACTCCCTTTATGAATGAAATATTCAAAGGAGTGATAGGTAGATTTAACACCTTACAACAATCCACAGTAATTAAATTATTCTGAGAACCATTATCAATTAAACATCTAACCAATTTCCGGTTACCATTATCACCTTGAGCGTACACTTGAGCAGTTGATAATAATATAGTAAAACATGGCTTTGTCTTTGCAGACAAAGAAACTGTAGTAGCAGAAGGTATGAGTGATACTGGTTCGACCTGAGGATTATTAGCCGGAATTGAATGATCTGTTGATGTCACAACTGATGGTAAAACAGTGGCTGCACTGTTTACCTTACGAGAACCATCCTTATATTCTGCTGACTTCTGACCATTCAAGAAATGTAAAAGAGTATGATGTCTCTTACCACAAGTTTGACAAGAACGACGTGACTTACAAAATGAAGTTGAATGGGAAAGGCTTAGACAATTTACACAACCTCGCCTTGATTTGACAAATTCATATCTACTTTGCGGAGAATCCAGCTGTTTAAATTGTGGGCATTGATAAAGTTGAATATGATCATTTTTACCATATAACTTACATGAAGAAGTGCCACTACTCCGTTGGGATTGTGTAACACCATTGGAAACAAATGTTTTCGTAGTACGAGAATTACGTCCCAAAGTAGAAGAAACAGCAGATCGCTGAGTGGATACCTGGGATGTTATTGCATTCGTAACACTGCTCAATCGCTGCAAGATTCCTACTTGATCCTGAATAAATTCAATGAATGCTTGACATGTAGGAATCTCTTCATTGCGTACTGACAATTCAAAGCTTTGTACAGTCTGGGCATCTACCTTTTTTAATGCAGTATGTAGCAAAATAAAGTCTGTGAGATCCTTTATCCCTAATTGCTTTAAAGAAGCAATAGAAGCAGAGTATTTCTCTACAAAAAAATTCAAGCTATCAGCTGTGTGAGTACAATTCTTCAACTCAAAAATATTATTCAAATAATATGCACCTAAAGCACGTTTATCTTGATACTTCTTTACTAAACTATCCCATAAAATGTTGTAGGTATCACCAGTGGGAACAATTCCTGCTACTATCTTCAAAGCATTATTAGTTAATTTACCCATCAAATACTGAACACGCTGAGAGTCGGAGAGTTGTGGGTTTGTATGTATATTAGCTTTAAATGACTCATAAAAAATTGGCCAGTTGTCAGTATTCCCGTCAAATGATGGAATATCTATTGGAGGTAATTTCACCATATGCTTATTAAAAGATGTACTTTGTGATGCTTGGCCGGAAATAGTCCTAACGTTATTTCTAACACGTTTAATCCGAGCATACAAATCTTCCAAAGAAATTAATGCACTATAATCTGGTTGAGATGAGGGCTTAATTTCCAGCTGAACTTCATTTATTTGATCTACAACCTGTTCGAACTTTAATTTCAACTCCTCTATAGTTTCTGACTCTGCCATGAAGTTTTCGTTCGATTTGCTGGCACGTTCACTAGGACTAATCTTTTTTGAAAGATCATTAATGGCATTAAATTTCTGAAACACTGCATCCCTTTTTGAAATCAATATTTTAAGCTTAGATTCCATCCTGACCTACAATTCAAACCCAATTAATGCTAACTATTCACATAACTAATTATCCACTAACTAACTATCCACCTAACTAACGATTGACTCGAATGGGCTAGATCAAAACCTGAATTCGTTAGGAAGTGTATTGAAACCTACTACATAATCACTGAACCCGAAGCTTATAACGTAATGCTATCGGTCCCAAACATGACCGAATACGGATTGGTTAAGAAGAAACGAAAAGTAAAGGATAGAAGAAAGAAGACGTTCCCGAGAATACGAGAGCAGTCGTAGTAATATAATATTTTTAGCTAAATTATCATATTTAAGTGATATTCATCTTTTCCTATGTTAATGACCCATTCGAGTCTTTCGTATTAATTTGTTTAGTACAAAGCATGTCATTAAGAGGAAAAAAAAATTTCTAGTTTTTTGAAGTTTTAGAGTAATAAATTATAAAATAAAAACAAGGGATTTACATAAAAGTTGAAATTATCACTATTTAATGATTTTAATGTTATATAAACAAGTAATCATTATACGCAAATTGTATCATAAAATATTTTTATTACGATTGTTTATTTTTGTTTATATTCGGATTTCTTTTCCACCTTCGCTTTTAATTTTAATTTTAACCTCATAATGTATCATTACTTTTAAATGCTTAGTCTGGTCATGTCTTAAGTAGAAAGCTTTGTTTTAATATTACAAAAATTGTTTACAATGTGATTTTTTAGTTTTAGTGTTTCAGTTGAGGACAGCCTGGTTACGGCAATTCGCCGACAGAGGGATTCCTGTTGTGCTCGGATGACATCACCTGCATGCGCAGATGTTCTTTGTATTCGATGCAAGAAATTTATGTATAAATTGACCTTACAATTTTATGTTACCTCACTTGAGAAGGCTGTCTCTCAGCAGTGAAACGTTGTAATTTCTTTTATGTTATAAATTGTTTAGTGATTAATCAGGTGTATAGCTCTATTTTTGATATCAATGTTATGCGGTGCACGTATGTTGAGGCATATTACGTATTGAAGGAAGACTGTCTAGATCTGATCTTCCCTTTGAATGTCAACATCCTGCATTACTTCCCAAACGAGATCATGTCGTAGATATTCTTATTGACCACTTTCATCAGACAAATTGCTATACTGGAGCGAGTTTGCTTATGTCTCTTATTCGACAACGTTTTTGGATACTTTCTGCCAGATCTATAATCCGAAAAAGAGTTCATATGTGCAATTTTTGCTTTCGACTATCACCTACTCATCATCCTACGCCCAAAATCGCTGATTTACCATCTTATCGAGTTTGTGAGACCAAAGCTTTCGTACACACTGGTGTAGATTATGCAGGTCCCCTTAAAATCACTCTTTCTCGTCGAAGAGGTCATCACTCGCAAAAAGCTTATCTTTGTTTATTCATCTGTCTTTGCACAAAAGCAATTCTTCTTGAACTTGTTTCGGACTTGACGTCTGATTCGTTTTTAGCACCCTTTAAGCATTTCATTTCTCGCCGTGGTCCAATCTCTTATATTTATTCAGATAATGGAACTAATTTTATTGGTGCTAAGGCTCAACTTGATGATTTGTACAAGTTTTTACTTTCAAGTGACTATCGAATGGCTCTTCATAAAGATTTAACTAATTATCGTATTACATGGAAGATGATTCCACCTCATGCTCCACATTTTGGGGGAATATGGGAATCGAACATTAAAAGTGTTAAGACTCATTTATATCGAGTAATAGGAACGCAATTATTGTCATATGAGGAAATGTTAACTGTGCTTGTTCAGATTGAGTGCCGTTTAAATTCACGACTTCTCTGTCTATCAAGTTCTGATCCACATTCGGAGGTTATAACTCCAGCTCATTTTCTCATGTCTACTCCTCTTCAATACTTACCTGCACCTGATTTACCTGATAATTCCTGTAATCTAGTTAACCGCAAAAAATTACATGACAGTTTAGTTCAGTCTTATTGGAAAAAATGGAGAATTGAATATTTACATATGTTACAAGTTAGGCAAAAATGGTGTACTCCAGAAAATCCAGTAAGGGTTGGAACGGTTGTACTTGTAGATCAAAATGATTTACCCCCCCCCCTTCATTGGCCGGTTGGTATTATTCAAGAGGTTTTTCCGGGTAAGGACAATGTAGTTAGAGTGGTTTTGGTTAAAAATGAAAACGGAACGTTTAAACGTCCCGTAGTAAAACTTTATCCTTTACCTACTCAATAACTGATATTCTTTTTTTTTTTTGCTCCTCTTTTACATTCATTAGCTTATATATTTTTTTTTAAATTGAGAAAAATGCTTTTATTTTATTGTTTTATGTCAAATCATTTTACAATTGTAATATTTTCAGTTAAATTACAATTCTTGTAAGGGATTATGAAACAAACAAGTGATACGTGCAAATATGAACTTAAAACTGTGATAATCTTTCCTTATTGTCCACAAAAAATTTTTGTTAACTATATCTCTAGCCAATTTTGCTGAACTTTCACTTATTTTAACTCCTTCATTTCTATTGAGGTTTTTTTCTTTCGAATTGCGAATACGTAAGTTTTCTATTGTCTTTCTAATTTTTGTATTCGTTTCATTATATAAAATTTTTACTCACTATTAATACAATGTTGCTTTTTCTTTACAATGTTCTGCAATTCCGATTCCATTAATAATTTTTTTCTAATATAGTATTCGTGTTCCCCATACGTTCTTGGATTGTTCTTTTCGTCTCTCCAAGATAGATAGTGTGGATGATGTTTAATAATATCATCCTATTAATAGGCAAAAGTTGTACGATCTTTGTAAATTTTTATGTTTGTAATTTGAAATAACCAATCACAGTGCAGCGTTGGAACACGTCAGGCATGACGTCATGTGTTTGTTTAAAGATGGCGTCTCTAGTCTTTTCTCCACTTCACTTCGACGGATCGCGATTATACAATTATTATCGGCGTATTGAGATTTTCTTTCACACATAAATGAAGTTTACACTGAAATGCATAAAGTTCAAGCGTCAAAATTTATCAGAGTTTGTAAAACCTCGATTTTGACATAATTTCGGCTATGTAGCCACTCTCTCACTACTCAACAAGTAGGAGACAATGACGAAGCACGTGCTGTCATTGTTGTCCAGACAGGATTATTGGTGTTGGCTGTTGGACATTCGTTATTGTTATTGTTGAAACTGGTAAATCAATTTTTTATTTTCTTTTATTTTAACAAAATTTGGCTTTGTCATTCAAACTATATATGTGGGCTGTTGCGGAAGTCATGGCTTTCAAAAAAAATGAGCTTAGAACATCTTTTTCAATCTTGTGTTTTTCTAAAAATTCAGGGCATTTCAAAAATGTGGCATTTCTTGTAATTCCGTTAATATTGCTTCAATTTCGACGGAAATTGAGAAGCAGGTTTCAGGACAATTAAAGTAATGTAAAATACCAGTTCATTCAGCTTCTACGCCTAATCAAAACTAAAAATCTAGTTAAAAATCTATTGGCACAAGGCTTTTTCTTTTTGGCATTAGCTAATCTTAAATCGTGCAATCTTTACCTTATCCTTCAACTCGTATTATTCCCAGTTATTTTATAAGGTTATTTCCTGATCATGCATTATTGCTGCTGGGAAAAGATGAGCTGACAATGATGGAAATGACTGAAACGTCAAGAAAAGATATTTATGCTGCAAAGTGAGCACTGATTTTGTTATCAGTAAGTGATTTTTTTTCAAATGTGATGGCTAAATATAAAAGGTTTCTTTTTTTTTAGCCTATTTGGTTTTGCTGAAGTGAACAAAAGAAACCTAGAAATCCATATATATGCTTAATCAGAGAACTGCCGCGCTTACGATAAACGCATCAACTAAGGTTTTTGGCGAAACTGAGTTACATATATATATTTGAAATCAGGAAAACGAGATCTACAACTTTCTCCAAGTGAAATTCCATGATTTGTTTTGGTACAACTTTTACGTTGGCATCTCTTGTAGTTCCGGACATACAAGCAATATAAAAATAAAACTTTAAACGTGTTTTTCTTGAAAAGTTCAAAACCTATAGTTAGTGCGTTTATCGTAAGCGCGGCAGAGAAGGCCATATTACATTAGTGAAACCACTGCAAATCTATGTTTTAAGGGAAAAACAATCAATTGTGATGCGGTATTCTTTACAGTTGGAACAAAAAAGTGCATGCTTATAACAGATCATGAGAGAATGAGTTTAAATAAGCAACTGATTAATAACTGATTTTCTACTGTTCGAAGGAAACAAAAAAAGATACTGTGGGAGCACAGAATTATTGATTATAAAAGGTGTTAAAATAACTGAATGGAAACTAATTATTGAAAAAACAACGGCTTAACATAATGCTAAATGCGCAACGTGTAATAAAAGCATATTACAATAGGAAACAAGCTGTTACAATGGGGATAATTCCTAAAAAAATAAATATTAATTAAATAGACGCGAACAATGATTTAAGAATGCCTGGATGTCTTTTTTAAATCGATAAATACCGAAATTTGCGAGTTGAAAGTTGACTTTAGCCACGTCCACCAGAAACATTTGACTGCTATGTTGCTTCAGCTGTGACGTCACAACTGTTAAAATTTTCGCTTGTGCTGTTGAGTGCTATGGACCGTTTAAGTGTGTCATCACAACCTACCTCACAGTTCAAACAGCCTGTTGCTAGGCTCCGTTGCTAGAGTTTTAGCATTGAAGTTAATTATAACCAAGCGGTTGTTTAACTTGGTTTTTCTTTGAGAAAGACTCAAAAATTATAAAAAAATATCAGAAACCATTTTTAAGACTTCAAGAAAGTACACCTTAGGGTTTCTTTCCTTATTTTTTGTGAATTTTGGGACAAAAAAATTGGAATATTAAGACAAAAAAAAGCTGTATTTATGCATACTTTTGAAGTTCGGACTTTCATAGATCACCTTGCAACTGATGTCGAGAGCTTGTGATTGAAAAAAATTTTGAGTTTGATTTTTGAGTTAGGTACCTGTATTAGGTACATAGCTATCTAACTAAAAAATCAAATTCAAAATTTTTTTCACAGATACCTCTCATAAAGTTCTCTTTATACCGTAAATATGAAATTTTTTTTTAGGTCCCCCACCAGAGATATTGGGGCTCAAACTTTGAAAAAAATGAAAAAAAAGAGCATTTTTAAAGCGCTATAACTTAATTAGGAAGCCAGTAACAGAGCTGAAATATTCTTTGCTAAACCTTTGGATGTATATCTTTTCTCAAAAAAATTTATAGCTTTGCTATTTCATTCCTTCCTGCTCAAAAAAAAACCCGGAACTTTGATTTTTGTTCAAAAGCGAATATCAGTTTCGGTTCTAAATTTCAGTCATTTGTGTTAGGGATACGGTAAAAAGGTATAGGACATAAAATGTAGTTTAGAATGTGCTGAAAATAATGTTTTTATACCACAGCTTTCTATCATTTTTCTTAGCTGAGTTATCAAAATTACTGAAACTGTCTGCAAAGGCCAAAAATGCCGGAAACCCTAAAACAAAAATGGACGCCATTTTTAAACATTTTATTTGATTTTTTAAATCAAATAAAAAAAAATAATGCCTGTTTTGAAATACTCATGCATAGGGGTAACAACAGTAAAAAAATATTTTTTTTTAAAAAATGGTCGAGCAACCAGTGCTGGACCGTTTGATATGGATTGACCCAAAGTGAAGTCGGTGTGCTATTCAGGATCATGTGGTTGCAACTCTTAAACCCTCTAAATTTTATATAAATATAACTTAAAGATGGACCGTAGAATATTACATTTGTTCTCGTTTTTTTGCACCAACATCAGCTGCTGGCACAAAAATTAATTATTTTTTTTTATTTGCAAATTATCTTCCCCATTTTTTTATTAAGGTACCCATCAATTTCCGTTGCGATATATCAACTAGTTTCTTCTCTACATCTCTCCCAGCTTAATTACAACATCCAGTATTTTGCACCTTTCCTATTAACTTTAAGAAGCAGAGGAGCTGGTATAATATGCTTTGCTTTTCAGAATAAATTTCGTTTGGGATATGGTTTAGGGTTCTTGATGTTGAGCTTTGCGTTTTATTATGCTTTGCCTTGTTTTTGTTTTAACTGTATTCTTTCATGTACTTTTCCTTTCTGCATAAAAAATCCTTTTGTTAATCACCTTAAGAATAATGATATATTAAATAAATATGAAGCCACCAAACATTAGAAACAGATTTATGAGAAAATGAAATTAAAACAAGTGACATGTTTCGAAAACCTGTAGCAGTTTTCATCATCATAACTACAAAATATAAATTTAAAAAGACTGCTGTTGGCAAGGATACGACCTTGAACTTGACTCAATCAATCCCCTGGTTCTCTGGTAGCTCTCCTTGTGTATGTGTCGATGGACGCATAGTATTTAGCTTCTGTGAACTTGAAGATGGCATGCAAAGCTACCAACATAGTTGGCGCAAGATTAGGTCTTCTTTTGAAGATGTTGATATCTATTTCAATGTAGACTGCAGTATAATCTTGCAGAAGAAATGCACAATGGACATAAGGATCCAGGATATCATCCCTATTTTCTCTTGGAAGCACAGAGATTTGTATGTCCACCAAATCATCTTGCTTTTTCTCTGATAAGTTTCCCTTCATAGATACTAGGAGAATGATAGCGTATGGTGATTAGAGCATGCATGGAATAACTCGGCAAAGCAAATCTGGACTCAATTGTGAACAGTACTGACCTCCCTTGATATTCAGGACAAATGACACGAGATCTTACCCATTTCAAATTTACGAGGGATAAAGAGCAAGCAGACTGCTGATAGCTTAGCATAAATCTCCATTGGAAGGTTTCTGCACTTACAGAAAAATACAAAGCTTGAAATTTTATTAGTGGCAACATATCTGTAGAATTTCAGCGAAATATAAAAAATTTATGTCACTTACACCACACATTTGTTGGAGATCTAGCATACCCCTAAGGATGAAATGGACTTGTCATTTCCACTGCATGCAAGTGCAAAGTAACAAGAAAAACTTGAGCTGTTGCTACCCACCACTCTACTCATGATTGTGATAGATAAGGACAAGATGTTTTTAAAACTGGAGCAGTGGCATTGGATTAAATTCAAAGTGCTCGAGGTCATACTGTACGATTGTCATCAAGGACTTCTAAACTGCAGATTACGAACAAGCCTCATCAAAGAGAACACTTACAAGATAAATAAAACCCTTTAATGAGGAAAGCCAACATGACAGATGAACCTCAGATTGTCCAAGTAAAAAACAACTGAGTATTGTTTCAGTGTTACTGGAGATGGATGGACACTGTACAATTAGTAAGCTAGTCTATCAGGATTGTTATCTATTTATCAGGATTGTTTCATACAACTATGTTACAAATTGTGAAGGTATGCCTGGCATGAGGAAAACTGCATTTAGATCATATATGTATGACCCAACGGGTTACCACGGAATTCCAAAGTTCGTCATAACCCCAGCAATGTGAAAGCTATGGTTATTCTCATGTAAGACAGCGATAATGTTATTCTATGCATGTCATACCACAGCACCAGACTGCCAATGGGCAATGTTCCTCTATATTTTTGAAATACAATCTGTGACTAAATTTGAGGAAGAAACAGACATGTTTCTGCACAATCCACCTACCATTTTGCATGACGACACTCGAGCACGTTGCAGGTGTGAATAAGCTGTTCACTCAATGGGGTTGAAATGCTCCATTACCTGTCCTTTCATCTATTAAATCTCCTGATTTAAAACCCAGGGACTTCAGTCTGATTCCTAAAATTAAAGTACTTCTTCACAGAATTCAATTCAAAACTACTCAAAAGACATTCTTCAAGCCACAGACTGTGCTACAGGGCGGATCAACCAAACAGGTGTTCCAACGGCATCCTATGACTTCCACATCGTTGTCAACAGGTTTTATACACTGCTGTTAACTGCATGGAAGGACTATAAAAACTTGTATCTTCAAGTCATTGTACAGTTGCCACTATTACAATTCCAACCCTCATACCAGCATTCCTGAAGAGCAGCAAGAGCAGGTTGCAGCTGTAGGCTGTTGCTCTATTTTCATAATCAGTCATCACAGAAATATGCCATAGACAGATCTTCCTTCACTTTTGGGTAGCTGATTTTGTGTAGAGAAATTGGTTCCAGCTTCTAGACCACAGCTTAGTCAACCAGTGCGCCAAGAGAAAATTCTAAGAGTGCATCTGTAATCAATATTTAGCTTCACACTAGTCAAATGCTTATATCCAGAATAAAATCTAGACATCAAGTAACCTAGACAAACAGCAATCTGAACAACATTCCGTTTGTTCTATTAAGATTAATCATCGGAATCAATATGGAACCTACAAAACTGAAATAAGCAACAATGAATTCAAAATAAAAGATAAATTAAGAAATTCATGTGCTAGCTTTCTGCCGGCCTCAACTGAATTTTCTAAGCACATAAAATATTCATAAACATCAATGGGCAAGATCAAGTATTTACTAAGCGATATCCTAGAACAGCTGTTTCATGTTCTTTGGCAATCATCGGCTAGTAGTAGTCACCAGTCCAGCTGATCCAGGAAGTCACTCATTTCATTGTTGCTTATTTTAGTTTTGGAGGTTCCACATTGATACCGACAATTGAGGTGTTGACATGGGAAAGGTAGTAAATCCTGAAAAGCAAATTTTCCAGGGGAAGCAAAAAACAGTTTTGTCAGCTCATGTATACTTACCACAGATGCTATCTTATATTGTTCGTAGGAACTACATCACTCAAAATTTTGACTTAAATTGCCATTTCTAAGCTATTGGCGATATGTCTTTCTACCTTTTCCATGAAAAATCTGAAAAATGAATTTTTTTGACTTACTACCTTTTCCATGTCAACGCCTCAATTGTTCCTATTGACCTCTGTTCATAAGCACGTTTTCATCTGATTGTTTACTAGCTCTCTATAGGTGCTGTAATGGTGTCTTCATCAAATTACATTGCTGCCAGAGATTCTATTTGTTAAACACACTTTTATTTTTGATTGAATTATAAATAAAAAAAGATTAGGAACTGCTGTTTTAATTGGAAAACAGCAGTTATTGTATTTCCTAATGAAGCAAATGACCCTGAAAACAGCAAAAGACATCTCAGTTGTTTATCATCAAGATATCACTGAAGTGGTCAAGCCATATTTCAGAGTTCTGTATTTTGAAGTTGAAATGTTCTACCCTTTATACAAAAACACTGTCCTTTAAGAAAAGACTAGATGACCCGTGCGAATATTTCGCAACAAAAAACTACCTTTGAGAAATAATAAACAACTCAAAACAGCTGTGGTGCATGTTAAACACTATCAATAGATGGTGCCTTCTCCATTTTTAAAAAAAGGTGTTTAAAATAGTTTTTTTAATGAAAACATTAATTTTCAACAATTTGTTTATTTTTGTTCATTAGCGGTGTACGTAATCTTCAAAATGATGTCTCATTCATTGATTTTGATGAAGTATTAAGGGAGATATGACGTACCGACACAAAAACACCTTTGAGAAATAATATATAAGGATTGATGTCCAGATCAACACTATTAGTTCGAATGGAAAAAAAAAGATTGTGCTGTCCTTGTTAGGCTGCAATTCAGTTATTCCATAAGAAAGTAGTGAGAAAAAGACTTTTGGCTGATTATTAATTATTAGCTGAAAATAAGATACAAAGATTTTTTTACTGAAAAATTACAAAACACTATATTATAATATTACAAGTTTATTTTCTTTTTAACCAGTATTTCCTTTAAAGTATTTACATAGTCTGGCTTAATTCATCGAATCCATCTTATAGAGAGCAATCAGAGCTTGTTTAGAAGAGAACATATGCGTTACAACAATATTAATATAGTATATTTATCTAAAAACTACAGTGGCAGAAAACCTTTATCATTTTAACAGTTACAAATCCTTTATCAGTATCAAGCTTATTTTTTTTTTCTTTTTCTTTTCATCATTTTCACTTCGCATATATAAAAAATCTGGAATGTATAGTCAATACACAAACATGTCCTCATAAAGCAGTATTTTTATGCATATACAAAAATCTTGACAAATTTTATACCTTCAAGACTCTCGCTCAAAGGAAGTCGATATTCTGTTTGATTTTTTTAAAAAATGTAATATTGAAAATTATCTGAGCTATTTTATCATCATAGGAATACATTCAGTATTAGGACAGACAGTGATTTAATGCAACAAGATAATATTACAATTGGATGAGAAACAAAAGAGGGATAAGGGTCTTAAGATGTAAAAATTAAGTAATGTATTACATAAAGAAAAAATGATTCGCTATAATTATAACAACTAATTTGTAATATTTTTTGTAAAGCAGTTTTCAGCTGATGTATAGTTTGTAGGCGAAAGATAATCTATGAATTTAAAATCATACAAAATAGATAAACATGTAAGATCAGATGTTTTTATTTAAAAAAATAATGACTTCATTGTTACAAATATCAATAAAATTAATAAGAATGTTTACAAGTGACATTTTACTTGCAAACATCTTGCCTAGCTAATGATAAACTTGTTTTATCATCAGCTAGGCAAAATCATTTGATGAGGTCAGATTTCAGAATCACATTACTTTGGGGGGGGGGGGGGGAAACATTATATTTCCATAGAAGTAAATAGAAAATAGTGTACTTCCTAAAACAGAATAACTTTTTATACAACGCCTACTTGTACAATCATTGAGGTCCTTTTGTCAGCTCCGTTCCACCTGTTTATATCATTAATTTATAAAGAATGGAAGACTATTCTTAATGAGAAATTAATATTTTGAAGATAACTATTCAAGTCTCTCTACATCAACTTGCTAACAATGAATATTAACAACTGTTACTGTTTCAGATTTCTTTTATTATTATTATTATTATATTACACAGAATATCACAATACTTTTTTTCAAATCAAAAACATCATTCAGAAGCATCAATATCCAATTATTTATATGATTTTGAATTTCATAACTTCACTTCTGCCTTCAAACTTTTACATCAGGCTGCACACATTTGTTTTTTGTTTTTGCCCAAGATGCGAAATTCAATAATGGATATTTCTAATTAAATTTTTTTTATAAATAAGACAATTTATTAAAAAAAAAACTATAAAATTTGGTGCTTTTTTTAAATTTAAATTAAAATATTTTGTAAAAAACAAAACCAAACGTAAAGCCTAATTTCGATTAGAGATAAAAAAACAATTCATTTTTAACAAGATATTTTTCTGGAGAAAATACAATAAAAAATTTAGATATAGAAAAAAAAAAAAAAATATAAAATCTAAATTCAGCTAGAAAATAGTTTTAGAAACAGCATCATTGTTCGTCTCAAATTATTGATTTATTCAGTTCCTAGAATGCAGTTTCAAAACACTTCACTTAAGAGCTTCTTTTCGTTAGGAAAGAAATAAAAAATTTTTGAATTAAATAATGTAAAGAACTATATAATTAAAGACTTTAGCAGAGGAAAATGCTTTACAACAAATATTAATTAGTGGAATTGTAGTAAAGTGGATATGATAATGAGATGGATTTGGGAATCGGAAGATAGTTCTTGACTCGCTGGCAAAAAGGACCAATAAATAAAAAGTGTTGAAAGATGTAAAAACTCTTTTGACTCTTTTATGAAAGTTTCCAACCAACTGAAAAACTGTATTCAAGATAGAAACAAAGACTCCCCAATTTCGTAATTTTAATTACGAAAAATTATACATTATGTATAAAATTAATTTTCAAAATGTTGTAAAACGGGGTTTTACAGATTAATCTGCTGATTAATATCCGACATCCCTTATATCATTAGATATGTTTTTTTTTTGTTTTTTTTTTTTGTAAGCCGTAATAATTTTTATATTAATTGTTTCATATGAAATAACATTTAATTCAGACTGATGCCCTCTTCCCAACTAGTCATGAACTATATATTTTTCTTCAATGATTTACTTTCTCAAACAATAAAGCAAAGACAAAAGTAAAATGTTGGTTATATAAACATTTTTTTAAAGGAATACTAATATGAATATTATTATAAGAAAAAGTTGTACTATAAATAATGACTATTCTATAAAAATATAAATAATATATAAAACAGAACAGAAAGCTCTATAATATAAAAAAATTGCTTGCTTTAAAATATAATCTACAAAAAAGTATAAATTAAATATAAAATACATATACATTTCATATACATATAGATATATAATATTCTATACTGTGAAAAGTTCTATGTTTTAATCTCAATTATACAAATATCATTCATAATTACTTTAAAAGAGGACAAATGGGATGGATTTTGTACATCATAACTCGTACTATGGTCCATTGAAACCTATCAATAAATCAAATGATACAAAACAGTTTTCCATGGAAAAATTATTTACAAAGTTTGGTAAAGATACAAAAGCTGCTGTATTGTACATTAGAGAAAGCCAAAAGACATATCCTCGAATCTCTTTTTTTAACAGATTACAGAAAAATGTGAACACAGTAGCTAACGTAACGTCAACAAGATATTTTCAATGAATGCTGCTATGAAATAAAACATTAATAACAGGGTGATCAAAAAGTTAGTTAACTCTAATTTTCCTTAAAAGTCAATTAATTATTAAGATAGAAGTAATGCTGACCGAAAACAAAGCATTCCAAGGAGACTTTGGTCCCTTAAATTCAAGATATTTCACTGCTCATTTTTTTCCGTATCAGATTATTTGAAGAAATGATAGGAATACTGGACTGCTGGAACTGTCCAGTGAAATGCAATGTATAACATCAAAAAAAAAAAAAAAAAAATAAGGAAAAGAAAATGAAAATGGAAGATGTCTTTTATGTTCAATTCCTTGTCCAATGATGACCACCATATGTGACAAAGTTAGTACAAAATGTTATGCTGATTGGCAGATTTAATATAAACTGAAATTAACAACTTTTTAATCACCTTGTAATAGTAATAATTATCTCGAAGATATTAATTGATAACTCAAAAACTGAAAAAACAACAGTTAATTTCTCAATCAAAAATTAAGTGCTGCCCTGTAAACTCCTAACCGCAGTAAATCTAGAACAGTTTCAGTTTTTAAGATGACAATTATTCTCTCCTATTCACAATTAACAATGGAAGTCATTCTCTCTCTTTCTCAAATAAAAGGTAATGTGTAAGATTACTCTATGATTAATATGATGCATTTTCAATCCCCTTACTAGAGCAACTGCAATATAATCATTATTGTTCATCAGTCAAAAATCTATCCCCTCTTATTTACATATCTAAAAATAACGACGAATTTATTATTAGTTATTTCATCGAAACAAAATCATTAAAACATTACTGTTTTCAGATTACATATCTATTTTGTTTGCCTATAACTTCTTTCTTCCTTTTCATCCTTTACTTACATTAAAAATATATAATCCTTTAAGCAACTGGAATTCCTTTTTTCTTATTATTCGTTTCAGGCCAACTAAGGACCACATTAAGATAACTAGAATAAAGAGAAAAAAATAGTTATCTAAAGATCTACAGTCACTCCTTTTCTTAAACAAGAACTGTTGATAAGAAGTTTGTTTCTTTCTGAGGAAGAATTTATAGCCTGCTTTCCTTAAAACTTCTTTTAATTTTTCCTTTTTTTTTGAAAACGACAGATGAAAAATAGAAGCCTCTATTTTTTTCTTAAAGTAATATCTACTAATACATACGAAATTGTCCATTTCCCGAAAAAAAAAATAAAAAAATAAATCTGCATTAGTTTTTAAATCTAAAACTTTAATCAAAATTAAAATCAGTGTGCTAAGTAGTGGATTACTAAGTAGATTTTTGCATACATTGTAGGATTACATTAATTTGTTTCTAATACTGTGTGATCTTCACACAGTAATTTATCAAGAAGGATCAGCCAAGAAAAAAAAATTACAAATACTTAAGTAAAAGTCCAAAAATCTGGGCTGCTCAGGACTGAGTCGATCCAGATTTTGTAGATTCTCAGGCAGTGCTTTTAAAATTAAAATTTAAGATGAAATAAAGAAGAGATGATCAGGTAAAATTTTGACAGTTTATTTATTATGGCCAAATCACACCATCATATTTTTCATCATTGTTTTAATCACTGACCCTATCATTGATGGTCTATGATCGTTTGATTTGCATCTGTTGACCATTTTGATCACTGATCCCATCATTGAAAAAATTTAGGAACTGAAAGTAATGTTGTTTTCAATGATGGTCGTTAGTGAGCTCCAATCAGAACAGACCAGCTTCGAGACCGAAAAAGCCGGCCTGCACCATTTTGGCCAACGCTTCGATTGAATCCAAGGCTATTATGAAGTATCACAGTGAGGAGATTATCTTTCGAAAATAAACAATATTTTTACTGAAATCAATTAATTCTATGCGTCAGAATGTGCAGATGTCAACTTTTTAAAGAGTTTTTCCTTTCTTATTGAAGCTTTATCAAGCTTGCAGAGGACTGTGGGATTGTGATGTTATCAAAATTCACCCCGCTTCTGCTTAAATAATAGAGATGCTAGAATACAATATACAATTAGTTTCGAACAGATTGTTAAACAATGACAGCTTGTTAAAAGTCATTTCAATTCTAGGGAAATTGTGTTCTGAAACATGATTTTAACCTCTAAAGAAAGATGAAAGTCCGAAGTCTGACAAAGACATAAGCATAAAATTTTCATCACGAAAAAAAGTGAAATGCTTGAAATTGTACTTAACCCCTTCTGTGCAGAATTTTTTGTAGCAGTAGTAACCTAAAATAAAGCGTTTTTTTTTTTTTTAATTATTTAAATTTTGCTTACAATTTAAGAATTAATTTTTATCAGGAAATCCAAACCTAAGATATATCCAGGAATATAAAAAGAAAATTGTAATGTAAGTAATAAGGAATTTAATGTGCCTAAATAATTAAACAAATGATAACCAAGGAAGGCAAAAGGCTAAGTAAAAGGATTTCGCACCCTGAGCTGTCAACCGGAATCCTTAACCTTTCGCACCTTCTAAATCTGTTATCGGTGAAGTTTGGCTGGCTGACGAGTCCTAAAGAGGACGAAACGGCCATCCCAGTCTCTTCCCAGTGACAGCTCACGGTGCAAAATTCTTTTACTTAAGCCATGTGCCTTCCTTGGTTATCATTTGTAAAATTATAATATATTTACTAAAGTGTTTAAAATTTTCTTTGTGGGTCATATTGTTCAAAGCATTCCAGTAGTGTACATTAGGCTTGTAAATATATTTTTATTCCTGTCTTTCTGCTAAACTAAATGCGACTTTGGACTGAATAAGGAGCACATTTCTACCACACTCACTTGTGATCCAAACATAAGTTTTGATGCCACCATTTTGGTTGAAGGAGAAGCCGAACAAAATGGCATTTGAAGATGCTGCTATCTATAGGTAACATATAAACTTTGCTCGAAGAAATATCGGGCAATATCTGTATGAAACAATTGAAATTTTTCAGGCATTCACAACTTGGTCCAGAAGCATAGGCCCAGAAAATTTCAGGACATGGTACTGAAGGGATCAAAAATGAACGAAATAAAAGAAAAAATACAGTATAAAAAGGAAAGCAGGAGTTTTATGGGGTTACAGCCTGGATTCTTGGGTGGTCAGGATTTCTGGCATCCAGATTTTCAGACTTTACTGTGTAGAAGTTAAGACTGTCTCGACCTTAACTATGCAGGCCAAGTTTCAAGAGGTTTCATTCATCAGGTCAAAAATAATTAGGGTAACACATAAAATGACTTATGTAAAGAGTATCACTTATCAAAAGAAGCTAAAAATGAGAAACTGTAGTCATTTGAAATTGCTAACTAAAACTGTTAAAGCAGAAGTTCTTAATCTTTTTCAACTTACAAACTGTGTTTTAACATTTATTAGAATGTTGTTTTTTCAAAAATTGTTAAAAATATGAAAAAAAAAGTCAAATTTTTAAGTTTTATTGTTTATAATAGAGAATTTAAATAGGGAAATCAAGTGAAGGGTTCTTTTGAAATCTCTCTACTTTTAATGCTTTCTGATGTAGAAAAATAAATAAGGAAACAGCCAAGTTATCCTCCCTTCAACTGCCAAACAAACTAAAATTGTTGAAACAATTTAACGTGCCGTTAATAATATAACAAATAATCAACTAATTCAGCATGGTGCCGAATTAGTTGATTATTTGTTAAACTAAAATTGTGTTGCAATCACTTCTGTATGGCCTGGAACTAAAGAAGCTTCACAGAATGAACGAGAAGTAAATGAAAATATGATATAAGAAAGGTCCTTCAGTACATTTTTCAGTTTTTTACCTTTTCTATGAACTGAACTTTTCTATTGTTGATTTCCTTGCTTTTAAACATAGCACTTAAAACAACAAACATTACTGATATCAGGAAAAGAGGGAGTGCAAATTATACGCAGTATAACGGCTAAAAGAAATGTGGAGTTGCCACACACAATATTGTGGGATAACACCACAGGTGAGTACACAGTTGTCTAATGAGCTAAAGGGGAACAGGAGGTGGGCTATGATTTTATTTTTCCACATAAGCAACCATTCACTTGCAATCAAATGGGTTACAGTAGTTCCGACAGACTGCAACAGTCTGTTATAATAAACTTATTTTTAAAATATTAATTTTTCACTCTTAATTAGAAACAAATTAATGTATACTATACAATTTGGTATTATATAATAATATTTTTTTTATTTAGCAATTTATTAATATAACTTTAATACTTTTTTATTCTACTAGACAAACCTGAAAAGATTTTAATTCAAGAATCAATTTTTGGTACCTCTTTAGTGGTTAACCTTCACTGATGAGTGCTAACAAGAATAAAACAGCTGTCCTAGTATCTCACTTTTAGTAGTTTACAGTTAACTTGCTAAGCATAACTGATTTCATTGTTCACCATATTTTATTCTATTTTTTTTTTTTTTCCCAATGAAAAAAAATAAAATAAAAATATGGTGAACAATGAAATCAGTTATGCTTAGCAAGTTAAAAAAACAAAACAAAAAACCTAACGTAAGTTTTTAAGTTCAAGATAAATCTAGAATTCCTCTGTAAAGATTAGCAATATATATATAGGAAACATTTTTATAAATTTCTAACACAGCATTTATTAAAATAAGTTTAAATACCTTGAAATGCTATTTTAAGTATTTGTATCAGGGCTAAACCTTTAGTCTGAAGATAATAAAACATGATTTTATTCATTTATTTATTTACTTTGCAATAAAATAATTAAAAATCATTGTTTAATTGAATGTAAATGAAGATAATCACAGTGATCTAACAGATATGAGCTTCTTTTAGTAAGAAATTCCAATTTAAGATTTCCAGAGGACGGATTTCTTTATAAACTCAAGCAATAGACTGTTACTGATCTTTTTCATAATTACTTAAGTTATTTGTTTCTTAATAAGTACATTTCATAATGTTACGGGTAATTTTTGAAAGCCTTGTTTTTTTTTTCCTTCTAATTTTTTACATTTTGTACATTGCCACAGAACTATTAAGTACAAAATATTCTGTGGGATCAGAGAATACTCAATTTTAAACAAGCAGCTTCAAAAATAAAGGTTATTTTCAGATAAAGCAACTAAACCGAGAGGAAAATCAAATAGAAACCTTTGAAAATGTAAAGCTATCTACATAAATTTTAAGATAGAAACGAAAACAATGAATTATGAATTATGTCAAAATGCATTATTGAACAAAATAAAATAGTTAACACTATTATAATATAAAAATCCTCTATTTACAATAGATGCTTTCAAAATGTTTAGTTGCACATTGTATAAGTTGCTGGAAGCGGCTAGGCAGTGACTAGTAATAAAATAACATTAATTTTGGGAAAAGAAATCTAATAATATTCAGCTACTTAAGATATGTATTCTTTAAAAAAAAAAAAAAAAAAAAAAAAAATGGAATGTGTAGTTGTGCTTCTGGCTTTCAATATAAAGAAAAGTATAAAATTCTATCATTAACAACTTAAAGTCATCATTACAGATTTACGTTTGTAAATATGCTTACAAAGCACTTTAAAAATAATTAGAAAAATTTGCCATTTTTTTTTCTATTCTTACAATGCAAATTAAAAATCCATATACATAAGAAAAAAAGATTATTTTGAATTACAGCAATTTAACATTTTATCTATCTTTATTCATTAATCATAAATAAACTTAAAAAAACACCTTTACTATTCAAAATGAAATTTCGGTTTACCAGCAATATAGCTAAAATAGAAACAAAGGTTATTTACCTTTTATTTTTCCTAAATAAATAAAGCTTTAAGTGAAAATCTGTGATTAAAAAAAATCTAGCACAGAATCACTGGTTTAATTCACAATTTAATGTTTTTCTTCAGTGTATCTGAAATCCTCTGACTGTGTTACAACTCTCTTAGATAAAAGAAGGCAGCAGCGTTTCAAAATTAATGACAATAAGTTAGTCATAGTTTTTCTTAGGGGTAAATTATTGGAAGCACATGACAATATATGGTGTTGAACGGCAGTTCCTAGTCATAAAATGATTAAAAATCTAACTGATACAACTGATGCTGACTCTTCAAAAAGTAATGCTGTATTTTGTATGAAATTAAGAAACTTCTGAATTACTTACAAAACAGAAAAAAAAAAGAAAAACCTAAAGTAACAATATCTATGTATTCATCTCCAACATAAAAAAATAAAAATAATAATAATAAAAAAATAAATGAGATACTACTGCTAAGTAGTACACATCCTTACATAGATGGTCTGGCAAGTAGATCCCAAACTATTACAAGCAACATAAAGCATTGGTGAACCAAGATGTCTTTTTACTCTGCCCACTTTATTTTGGACCCTGCCTTGTGCTTTCCAGTTTTCCCTCGGTTTACCAGGCTACTGATGGACTTGGTGCTGCCCTTGTTACCTACCTTCACGGGGGTTTTATTTGGCAGAGTGGATCGCTGTGACTCTATCCTTCCAGACTGAAGTCGGACAATAAGACTGAAGAAATCCTCGTCGGGAACAGTCGGTGCTGAATGTCTTTCGGGAGGAAACGCACTGCGCTGATCTTCAATCCGTGTTCCCTGTTAAAAATAAATAAAAAGCATGCAAAAATGTAATAAAATTATAAAAATCTTCATAATTTTATTATCAAAGGGATTAAGGTACCACATGAAAATTAAACAAGCATTATTTGTTTAACGCGCAAAGTAAGTGCAAGGATAATATAATCTGAAATTCCAGGAAATGGCCTTGTGAGAGAAAACAGAAATTTGCAAGCTACAAATTAGCAGATGTTGAAATTATTCTGTATGCTTCGGAATTATTTTAAAGATTGCTGATAGTATTGTCTCCTCATTAACTTAAATGGTCGATACCTTCGTGATTGCATTTAACCTTGAAGATTTCTGTAACCGACTCTTTCTTATGTATTTACACACATCATCAAATGCTTTCACACACA
>JAFIDM010000006.1:279795-322723 GCA_023159025.1 Thereuonema tuberculata | reverse complement strand
TGTCCCCTGATGATGAAACGTGAAGATTGTTCTGAACGGCTGATTTAAATTCACCAATTACTGTAAACCAAGAAGGGCATTTTACCACTGCTTCTTTTTTTTATTTCATCAATGCAAGTTAAGCATTTTTTATCCATTATTTAAATTTATTCTAAATTAAAATGGAGTGAAGTTTAATAGCATACAACTGATACATACAAAAAAAACAACAAAACAAAAACGCAATCACTTTTTTGAATACATGTCCAGTTTCCAATATAAATAAATAAATATTGAAGTTTTTGTGAATTATTTATATTAAAATGATTACAAATAAATAGTCCCTAAAAGATGTAGACTTGAAGATTAATTTATATTAGTTTTAGAGGCATGAAGAAATAGTTATTTAAATGACATGTGACGTCATGATAAAATTGAAAGCGAGGCAGCGATCTCGTTGATGATTGCGAGAGTGAGACGAGAGGAAAAATGAAGAGCGGATGAGCCATGATGAAGGACGGACATGAAAATAGCCGGAGATATCTGCAAAGATGCGGCTTAATCTTCAAACTTAAATAGGAGAGAAAATGAAGCATGTCTTAGTTAATTATAATGAGATAATTAATTCAAAGTTAGTATTTAATATGGAACAAGAAATATATCCTTGAAATGAGACGTTCCATTGGCGCCATGTTTGAAACGGACGGTTCGATTCCTGGTAAATGGAAGTGAAGTAATTTCTGCTAGAACTTCAGTAATGTAAGTAGTGCATTTAATTATTATGCAGGAAGTTATAGGAAGAGGATATTCGAAGCGTTCGAAACAGAAGATATCATCTTTAGTAAATGGAACATCGACGTGACCAGATAATTCAAAGTAGCCATATATATATATATATATATATATATATATATATATTAGTTCAAGAATCTTATAGTGAATAAACTTTAAATATTTAATTTCATACTAGAGTGAAAGCAGATCAAATAATACGATAAAACTTTGTATTAACTCTTAATGATTTTCTATTGTGGAAAGAATAATACAGTGAAATAGGGTATTAATAGCGTATCTGCTAAGCCTAACGAAGTAATAGAACTTATTATTCATACAGTGAAATAATTAAAGGATAATTCAGTGAACTGGATTAATAATGTTACTTGGGTGAATTATAATAAACTAAACGATTTTAAAGAACTGATTTAATTACTTGTTAATAACTAATACAAGAAGATAGTAGTTAATGGACTGAACAGTATAATTTATTGTTGAAGTGAACTATTGATATTAATTATAAACTATTAAGAACTGAGAATGATAGAAGAAGCAATATATGATAACTATTATGTACTTGGAAGAAAGAGTATTGAGATATTAGAACTAAAGGACATAAGAAGTTTATTGAATAATAATTCAGTTATATATAATATTGATTATAAGTGTTCATATATATATATTTTTCAATTACCTTAAATAAATCTATTTGAAGATTCTAAATGTGTGTTTATTACGTGTAAGTAGCTTACTAAAAAAAAAAAAAAAAAAATAATAATCTCTGCTACCACATTATTATGACTATCCAGTCACAATCGGATGACGATAGTTTTCACAGTTTTAAATCTGAGTTTAATTAAGATCATTAAGAACTGAAGGAATTTCATATTTTCTAAAGCTCTCTATATCTTGTTATATAAATATCACAAATCATTTTTAGAAGAAATTATTTTAATAACAGTTTGCTGTTGTTATGTGAGGTTATATTTTCATTTTTTAAAGTGTCTGAGAAAAAAAATAAAAATAAAAACACTTGAAAATTTGCTTATTAATGAGACCAAACTTTTAAATACTAAATGATTTGTAGTTTAGAGAAGGAGATTAATAAATATAGGCGAACTGCACATCTGTGAGAAGAGAAACATATCAATGAAAAGAAATATAAAAGACTTTGCAATTGACCCAACATCAGTGAAGCGAATGAGACAGAGAGACATACACCTTAACATATATTGTATGTTCAGTAAAGATTTTTAATAGTTTAGATTCAGGAACAATGGGAAGCATTTCACCAAAACTACTGAATTAAATGTAGGTTAAATTAAGACTTCTGCAAAGATTTGCAGGTTTTTAGAAATAAAAGTTTTGTGTTTTTGTTTTTTCACAAAAAAAAAAAAAAAAAAAAAAAAAAAAAAAAAAAAAATATGATTCTTTTTCTATTTGAGGCGTTTTCAGCTAACCCTAACCCTCAAAAAGCAAATTATTGGTGAGAAGATATTTTGGATTCATTAGAAGCTAAAATTGATGGCTTACTGGGCTTTATATAATAAAGATATAAATCTGGATATTGGACATTGGATACAAACTATTGGAACTTTACATCATAAATTTGGACTTTGGACAGTGGATGTAGAAATTTATATTCAAAAATTTGTTTTTTTATAAAATTATATTCAAAAGTTTGTTTTAAAAGTATTATTACGTTAATAATGCTTATGTTGTGTAACATGCATCACACGCTACGTACCATATTTGTTATGAGTAATGATTGTTTAAATTATTTCAGTCCAAAATATGTATTAAAAGAGAAATGATGCATTGCTTGTTTATTTATCACTTGAAAAAAAATAAACGATTAGTTTGTCGAAATATCGTGAAGATAGAAGTTGAATTTGGTAAATAAAGAAGTTTTAATATTGGGGAAATGGTTTAAAAAGTTTGGTGGTCGTGTACAAAAAACAAAAAAACAAAACCAAAAAAAAAAAAAAAAAAAACCGAAAGCAAAACAATATATATACTCTGCTGCTGTAATTTATATAGTAAAGAAAATTACTATATAAATTACAGCAGCAAAGTGTATGTTGTTTTTTGTGCACGATCACCAAACCTGTCAAACCATTTCCCCAATTATTTGCTTTTTGAGGGTTAGGCTAGTATGGCTTAAAACCCTCATTTCTGAAAAACTGAAAATATGGGCAAAGTCATAATTTCTACAATTGGCAACAACACTCAATTTTGGCAAAGAAGACAAAATAAAAAAATATACATTCACTTAAGGAAAGAAAAAAAAAAAAAAAACCCGAACAGAATCGGAATATATATTTTTTTTTTTTTGAGTGGTACTTTACAATAACTTTAAAAACTAAAGTATCCAAAATCAAGATTGCTGGCAAACAAAAAGTTTAAGCAAACCGATAAAATATACAGATTGACAATATTGATTTACCTGGCGAGCCTTCCTCATTGTAGATATCTGGATCTGTTTTGGAGTTATTACTGGCCTGGTTAAGCCCCAGTATTTTTCTGAGATCAGCAAGATTCATTTGTGCTGTGGCCTGACCAGTTCGATCTCCAATCTAGAATATAGGATACAAAATTTTAATTTTAATTAGTATATCAGTTAAGAGAAAAAAAAGCTTTCTTTGATGACTTCAAAAAATAATTATGGCTTCATTATCAGAGCCACTTTTGCTAGTAACCCCAACCAAGCAAAACAAACAAAATCATTCACTTAATAAATACAATATTATACATTTCAATCCATTTATCTCTATTGGAGGTCAAAGGGAAGCAGAGAAAAATCCCTGTATTTACCTTTATAATTTCTAAAACTGGATGCTTAGCAATCATGGAACTAACTTCAAATTTATTAATGTATTTATTTCAAGATTTTAAATTACAATTATAATATTTTATTGTAAAAACTATAATTAAGTATTTAATTTTTTTGTTGTTGTTTAATTTTGGTCATTTTTAATATTAAATGACATTTAAGAAGTTAATCAGTTTTGATGTTATGAAATGCTGTAAATACATTTAGTTTTTAGTACAAGGTGATTCCAATAAAAGTATCCCTATGCAGAGCACTTTCAAAAAAGAATCAGTGGCGAAACAATATCAGATCTGGACTGGATACATTCCAGATCATGGGGAAAAGACTTTTGCAATAATAATAAAAAAAAAGTTCAAAAAATGGCCATCTGGGAAATATGGTGTTGCAAGAGGCCCCAGTTATTGAAATTTGCATAGCGCATATATCCTAAGGCATCGAATCAGGAAAAAAATGAAGTGTGAGGCTGGTCAGAGACATTTTTTGATGAGAGCATCAAAGGCTCTCATGTTCTGGAACGAGCCTTGCCTTTGAAGTTATTCTACCAGAATGGTGAAACACTGCTGCATTGCTTCACAAGTACAGAAGCTGTAAATAATTATGGAAAGATCCACTGATACCATGTGCATTGCAACACACAGTTCAGTGATTTCAGGAGACGGGCAGCTTCACAGTCTGAGCAGGAAGAGGGCTGAGGTAACCTAGTACACCTCAAGTACCCGAAGACATTACAATGGCAATCATGTGAGAATGTTGCAGGTGCGTGTAGTTGCTCGTGCTGTAGCAAGGTAGTTAGATATACCGTGCACAACATAATGGAGATGTTTGTACAAAGCATTGCATAACTATCCACATAAGCCCAGGCACCTCCAAGAGTTGCAACCGGGAGATGGCGATGTCCGAGAAACATTTTGCTTTGATATTCCTGGCACACATGCAGGTGGACAAGGTTTGAAACATCCTGTGGAATGATGAAGCTCCTTTTCCTATTTGTGGAACAGTGAACACTCAAAACTGCTGCATCTGGGCTAGAGAATCCTTGTCAGTTTCAACAGATTCCCTTACATTCACCGAAGGTAACACTATGGATAGGGTTTATGGCCACTTTTCTGATCGGCCCATTTTTCTTCAAGGAAATCCATCCAACTGGCCCCGAGACCTTTAAAGGTAACTGCAACTTGTTAGCAAGACATGTTGCAAAATCTGCAACATGTCCTCACCACCAGCAAAGAGGAACTTCAACACGACACCATTTATTCAAGATGGAACACCACCCCATGTCAGACGTCAGGTTGTTTATGGTTCCTTTCTTTTTCACACAGCCATCCCTGATCATACTACTGTTATTGGTACTCTTAGGTATCACCAATTTCTCCTTGTCGTTCATTTTTGGAATTTTTTTATTTTTTTAAATTTTTTTAATGAAAAATATTTTCCTCGTGATCTGGAATGTATACAGTCCAAGTCTGAAGTTGTTCCAGTTACTGGTTCTCTCTCTCCCGAATGCTCTGCATACGGATACTTTAATTCGAATCACCTTGTATATTTCAAGAGCTGGATTTTTTTTTGTAAACACAGTATGACCAGAAATAAAGTATACTAAAAATTATTCAATATAAGAGCACAGAATAAAGGCCTCTATAACCTATCAGGGTCGAGTAACTTACAGCAGACCTGCATACAAAATGAAAATGCTCCCAACTGACAACAAGTGTCTGCCCAGACATTCTCTCATTCCCAGTTCTTTAACAATATGCCACTGACTTTTCTTTGTTGAACGCAAAATCTTATCAAGCACAATCTCCTCATGCTCATTGTCTGTGAAAGTGCATTTTCATCCACAGCTATTTTTTGTTGACACAGAACAAATCCTAAAAAACAAATCTTCTTAAGTTTTTTTTCACCACCAACAACATTGTTTGCTTCGTTGTTTGGGTTTTGTGGAACTCTTCTTTGAAAAGTTGAAAAACATACTTCACACTGGATCCCCCAAACATCCAATTCCTTATAAGCAAAAATAATGCTGCACAATAAAAACCTTTTCACGAATACTTAATAGCCATTATGTAGCACTGTGCAATACAACCATTCTCTTTATGAACCAAGGTCATACTGCAGCTTCGTCACACCACCCTCCCGGCAATAAAAACGGTGTACAGTGCCACCACCTTTTAGTATACTTTATTTCCGGTCACATTGTACATTCAGTTCTACATTTATTAAAAAAAAAAAAAAAATGTTAATTGGATTTTTTTGTAGTTTAATGATTCAATATCATTAAATCATATGAATAACAAATTGATTACTCATTCTTATAATGTATTAATCCTGATTTATAAATTTTTACTACTCCATATTTTCAATTCACATGTACCTCATAGTATAGTCTTAGCAAATGCGATAAGATTTATTGATGTAAGTATTTAGTAAAGGAGTCTTTTCTTATGCAAGTTGGCAAACTGTGTTATATCTGAAACTTTAACGATCTTTCTCCGTAAGCTGTTGTCAATTTTAAAATTCTGATTTTACAAATCAAAAATATAGATAAGTGTGTTTAAATTATATTCAAACACACAATTAATTTCTGGTTAAACTTAATTTTAAATTTTCCAAGAATCTTAACTCTGCTATGTGTATCAGACACATGTGGATTACACTTGATTTCAGAATAAGAAATACAATATTTTTTTGTAGAAATTATTTATCTATATTTTATTCATTTTAATCATTAATCGTTATTTATTTTAAAACATTCCTATTCTATTCCTAATTACTAATGTTCCATTTATTTTTAACTTCTCTTCCGTTGAATTTGTTGAATGAGTTAATTAATTTAAATTCGTTATGTTTTTATCCAATCATTCTCTATATTTTTAATTAATCTTCCAATCAAATTCTTCTATGTAAAATCTATAAAATCCTATGTTTTTAATTTAATAAATTCATTCAATTCAGTTCCAGAACTTTACTCGTTTTTCCATCTCAACGACTTTCCCACAAACACCATTACAATATTTAGTATTCTTCTATCTAGCTGTGATAGGTTATCAAGTAACTTCATTTCCCCCTGGCCTGTCTCTTATCAGCCGTTTTACTAGCGACCCATTTGGGAGCTACTGCAATTGTTCAGTACATACATCCGTCTGTCTCTATTAAAATTTCAAGACAATAGAGTCAGTAGTTGATCAAGAAAAAATTCCAAAAATTCACTTTTCTCTGGCTCTTCTCTCACTGCTTCACACACACACACGAAGTGATAAGCGATACTTAACAATAATTTGAATGTAATCCCCATGGCCTCATGAATAAGATGTATGACTTTTGATTAGAAGGTTGCATTGTAGAAATTATTTCTATTTTTTGAAATTGATTATGCACTCGTTCAATGTTAGCATGGTCTTTATTTTATTAATGGGTCGTCGTTAATTTTATGCTTTAGCACAAATTTTTCTTTTACTTGTTTATAATACACTGTGACCTAAAAATTACTGTGGATTCCCCAATTGGTATAAAAAGTATTAAATATTGTACAAAAAATAAGAAATATTTGTATTTTACTATTATCTAATGACTTTCCTTTATGATGCTTTTTAATTAACATTTACATTTTCACCCTATATTTGAAGCATAGGATTCCTTAACCAGTTTTTGACTGGAGGATAATGGCTCAAATCATTAAACATTTAAACTCTAGCATTTAAATTAGAGTTCAAGGAGTTTTTCTGAAAACAGAATTGGAGAAATATTTAGAATTATTAATATAGCATTTATTATTATGGCATTTTCAATGGAACTATTTTTCCATACACCTAAAAAGTATTGTACTAATCTCGTACTAAATCTTAATGGATTTTTTTTTTTTTAATGTTTGTTTAACCACAGAGTGACCAGTTGTTAAGACTGACAGAACTATCACAGGTCATCAAGAAAGATGTCGGGGGAAAATTTGATTATATAATTGAATGAATGACGAACAGGAACATGAGAAGTAAGGATTTTTTTCATAAATACTTAACTGAAATTAAGCTAAATGAACATACCTCTCTAGAGATTTCTAAGTGTCTGTTGGCAAAATACAACGCCTTCTCATGATTTCCAATAGCTGAATGAGCATTTCCCAGACTCCAACAGGCACGAGCCTCTCCAATTTTATCCAAGAGTTCCTGGGCAATGCGTAAATGTCGCAAATGATACTCCACAGCCGTTGGGTAATCACGTAGCAACGTGTACGTATTACCAAGACTGTAGCAGGCTTGAGCTTCAGCTGCCCGATCTCCAAGCTCTTGAGCTAATGTCAATGTTTTCCTATTGAAATAAAAATAAAAAAAAGCAGCAGTCACTATCAAAAGATTAAGATAATAATATGAAAGAAAATTTTAATTCCTCAATTAGAAAGTAGTTTGAATTTTTTACAGTAAGGAGGAGGGGGAGTGAAAAAAAGTATACGAGTGCGACTTATTATGGGTAGGTAAGCGTTAACATAAATTACAATTGTAAAAGAATATTTTTTCCTTTTTTTTATCAATACAAATACATTCAAATTTGATTAAAACGCAGACTATAATCAAGATCTTAATTAAGAATTCAACTTAAAAAGCAATCAATTACTACAAAAGAAAATAAGGATGACAAAACAACTGATGCTCTCTTCCATTTTTTAAAGGCTCCTGAAGATCAGCGAATTGTATTATTGACATCACTAAGACGCTAAAATATCATTATATTGCTGTGAAACAAGATGAAACCAGAAAATATTAATTATTTCACTACAATTTAAAAAAAATAAATAATAATAATAAAATGACTGATTTTTTTTTTTTACATGATTTATTTGATTTACATATACTTTGTAAGAAATTTAGTTTTCCTCCAGCGATAAAATTAAATTTAAAACTATCGTCTATGCTTTGAAATATTTTCATACGAATCTGAAAGTTAAAAGTCTTCATTGTTGTGTGTCATCGATAATTAAAACAATGAAAGCGCAGGATAAGCAGTAAATGCGTGAGTTTGATTATTATAAGAGAATCAACTAAAGAAAAGAGGCGATAAAATGGTTGTTACGAAAGCAAGCTGTTTTAGCTTGGAAGCTATTATGGTGCAATGTATATTCAGATGAATCCCGATCTGATATTGCAATAGCTTGTGTAGTATTGAATACCCTTAGTTCAATTAAGAAGGCTGATAGCCATTTGATTTAAAGTTGTAAGAATTACAAAAAGGAAATTGGCTTGAAGATAAGCCTTAGCAACGGTAACTAAGCAGACTCAACGAATGGATCCTATGGAGGAAGACATGACTTGCAGAGCATTCGTAGTAACTTATGAATAAGCTACTAACTGATCGAATGAATTATGGTAAGGCGAACCGTCACAGTTAAAGTTAAAGATGTGTAAGCTACCCAATCAGCGATTGCAGTCAAAGTAAGTAACCATCCATTTATCATATCCATTACGGGAATTTTGGAAGACAGCCAAATCAAGTTAGAGTCGAGTATAAAGATGAATTATGTTATAATCAAGACCGAGTGAAAATAACATTAATGTTAAGACATTTTACAGACAAGATTGTTGTTAGTGCATAGAATAACTAATAACGTTATTGATTTATATTGAACAATTAAAGCTAGGATTTATTATACTGTAAAGATGTTTCAGCAAATGATTAATGAAAGGAATATTCAATACAAGATAAAGATCTATAGAATTAAAGTATACAAGATTATTACACAAGATTAATAAAGAATTAATTTTGAAGAAAGTAAAGGACTGTGGAATTAAAGTATACAAGACTATTTCACAAGATTAATAAAGAATTAATTTTAAAGAAAGTAAAGAACTATTGAATTGTAGTATGCAAGATTTTCTTACAAGAATATTCAAGAGTTATTTTAAGAAAATAAGGAACTGTTGAATTATAGTATTTATAATTTCCATACAAGAATATTATGAACCCAGAAATGAATACTAGGTATGAATAGTACACAATTATTTTCATGCAAGCGTTAAAGACATATTGAACATTAAAGATTTCAGTATTTTAATTACTAGAGAAGTATAGTAATTACCAGGTCAATTTCACATGTGGTGAAAAGTCCATTATTTAACATTTGTAACTGTTATGTTTACAGAAGAGACTATTACAAATGTGTCTTATGAAAAGAGAACTTTATTTAGTGAGCCGTGCAATTGAATGAACCTTGAGATATGCAACACAACTATATTAAGCACTTGTAATTATTGAATGTTGTTATAAATATGTTTAATTTCATTTCAGCCTATTGATTCTTCATTTCTTAACTTATGTTGTAATTACCCACTCTGCCAAACCACTATACACAAAACTATATTATTGATAGACTTAGAAGGATACAAGATATTACATTGAATTTAGTCTGATATCATTACTAGTATCTTTGCAATTTCTACAATTATAACATACTTATTATTTTTTAAAGAAACTAAGGAAATTGATTTCTGATTTCTTAATTGATAGTCTTAAGATCACTGTAAAACAACTGAGCTATCTTCTTAGAGACTTTGCAAAAATATTAAATTCAGTTAATTGCCTTTAATATTTCTTTATGAGCTTAGCAAATACCTTATTTGCTCAATTGCAAGCTCTTTTTTAAAGTTATTTTTTTTAAGTGATGACTCAAAACAGTCTCAAATATTTACATGAGGACTGGTTGAAGTGATTCTCAATTAAACTGTAGATAAATAATGTAATTTACTGCTTACATAAAAAAAAAAGCAATTTCTATTACAACTAGGCTAAAGGCCGAGTATCACAGCTTGGAAGATGGAGGAATGCTTATTCACTGCTATAACTGCACTATCACCTAATTCAACTGCTTATTAAGGGCCCATTTGCTGAAATCCAGAATGAAGTTTCTGTTTATAGGAAAAAATGAGAAGAGAGACAAACACTGATAGCAGAAGAACCATCTTTCAGAATACGATGCATTCTTCAATATTCCTTATATGATTGTATAATGATTATTATAATGATAAAAGTGTTAAGTACTAACAATCATGGAATTTTGCCAATTAAAACAGTGAAGAGAGCTATGGATGGCAACAGGAGCTTGTTTCTTATTTTAACATCAAGCCGATGTTCAGAGAAGCATTGTTTAAATAGAGTTTGTCTTTTCCTATGCATTTGCAACCACAATGACAAAGGATGGAATCTTAAAGAGTAGAGACAGCATCCTTTGTTTTAATGAGAAGAAAGATGGCTATAAATGTGTGCAACTCTACAATGTGGCTGTTTTTTTTTTAAAAAAAAGTTCGAGAACAAAAGGTAAGTTTATTTCTAATAAATGGGCGGTTTGGGATTACCACCACTGTTAATGGAGACAGTTTTATTGTGTTCAACTTCAGTATGGAAGGTTTCTTGGGTAGGGAAGTTATGGAGTGCATGTCAGACAAGGGTTTTTGTACGGCAACAGAGTTAAGAAGGATGGTGACAAAACTTGTGATTAGATATATATTCATGTGGTCTTTTTCCTATAAACAAAGGTGGGGATTGAATTGTTCTGAAGAACAAACTTTAGCCTTCCAGGATATTCTCATTACTAGAAAGAACATAGTTAGAGAAAAAATATATTTAGTTACTAAAGCAACAGAATATTACTTACTTGTAAAGTTCTGCTGCAGTCTCAAATTCTCCAAGAAATATGTAAGCATTTCCAAGATTGCTGTGAGCTCGTCTTTCAGCAGCTTTATCACCAAACTCCTTGGCAATTTTCAGTCGCTAAAATAAAATAAAAATGAGACCTATTAATTCTTTTCTAAATAGTGAGAATAAAAAGAGCACCATGACAAAAAAGTAAAAACTATAAGTTAAATAAACTGCCAACATAAATCATAAGAAACTATATACTCACATCATAGGGTTCATGTAAATTTTTCATGAACTTGCAATTGTACAGTGCCCTGCCAATAATATCTGGCCAATAATATCTAGATATAATGTATAGGCCCTTCCATAAAGCACTTTTTTGGGATCTGCTATAAAAGAAATGTTATCCAAGGCAGCAGTTTTGCAGAACACAGCTGACCAGCATGCCCAAGACATCAGTTAAGTGATTTTAAAAACAGGCGTGATCATTGGTGCCGTATAAGTGGGAAGTCCATCAGTGAGTTTAGTGTTCTGACCGGGCATCCATGATCCACTGTACATGATACTGTACATAAATATGAGTAGCAAAGTGATATAATAGTCAAACCATGATCAGGAAGATCCCGTAGCCTTTTGGACTGCAATAAACAGATTCCTGACTCATTACTCGAGGTCAAGAAGACTCAGAGCACCACTCTCAACATGAACAGCGTGGTGTGCTCTTCATGAGGGCTGAGAAGAAGCAAGCCTTTCATTTTGGAGGCATCTCTGCTAGTTTAAAGAACATCAGCATGGGACCAGTGGCCAATGGGTGAAAGTGATGTGGCTTGATGAGAATCGTTTTATTTTTCATCAGTTGGATGGATATGTTTGGGTCTGGAGCTGTTCTTATAAGAGATACGACCAAGACTGTCTCGTATCATCTGTGAAGGATTGTGTTGTTGAGTTATGGTATTGGCAATGTTCTGTTTTGTTGGTGTGGGACCCATGTGTAATGTGGACACACGACTCAATATTTATAGGCTAACATCTACCTGGAGCTAGGCAGAGTTCTACAGAAGCGCAACTGACTGTTTTGTCTAGTAGGACATGTGTCAAGCCATGCTGTGAATATGACACAAAGGTGGTTCACAGAGGCTGGCATTAACCTGTTGTCTTTGCTCGCATAAAGTCCCGATTTGTATCCGACTGAAGTAATGTGCGAAATTCTGGAGCACAGCATACGTCTCTGCAAGCAACCTGTAACCAACCACCATTAATTGTTGGAGAGTTTGATGGCCAAATCGCAATGTATTCCAACAGAACAGTGTCAGCAACTTGAAGACAGCTTTCCATGAAATGCTGCAGTGGTTATTGGTGAAAAGGGTGTTACTGACTGCATCCAACATGTATTGCCTGCCTAACAATGGTGTTCGGATACTTTTGTCAAGGCAGTGTATATTGCTTTGACTTAAAGGTGCCTTTCAATCAGGTTCATGCAGATTTAATGCTTTTCTATGAATCTCCAATTTTGTGAAAGGAACTTAAAATGAAGTGTAAAAACCTGTTCATGCTCATGAAGAAAGAAAAATTTGGTTCAAAATACTTGGACAAATAAATATTATTCGCTTAGAAGTTAATTAGTGTAAGAATAATATAATGGATATATTACATTCAAATCATTCACATATAATATTCTGAAGCCATTAACATTTACCATGAAAAATAATAAAAAATAATAATAACAATTGTAATAATCGCAAGTCAATTAATGCAATTAATCAATACTAAGACTTAATTTTAAAGCACAACAAAATTTTTTTTAATTTAAATCAAAGATCTGACATTCAAATGATATCTGCTATCCAAATGATAAAATGTTACATTTTTTTTTTTGAACTCTTTGTGTGTCAGTTATCTCTTGTTACTTTTTTTTCTTTTCCAAACAAGTTGGCTTCCAAGAACAAGCCAAGAAGAAGAGAATTTGCCGGAAGACCATATAAAATTTAGAATTCAGAAGCAGGAACAGGGAAATTCATATTTATTTTTCCTGAAACTGAGAAAATTGTGTATTTATAATCACGAAAATTATATCGAGGGTCTCAAGCCAAAAGGTTCTATGTGCGCTTCGCCTAATTTTGCAGGAAAGCATTTTGAATTTTTTGATTGAAATAATGCTGCAATACCAGAAAATGAGATTTAGTATTGAAATCATTAAAGCCCAAGATAAACTAGCATGACAACCCAAACAAAGTGAAAAATGATAACTAACTCATATGTTGCGTAAGGCAGAAAGGCGCATAGAACCTTTTGGCACAACACAGCAACAGATTAATGAAGTAGCTTGAAGGTTCTATGTACACATAGAACCTTCTTCCATGGGCAGGATTCAGAAAACATGCACACACAGAACGGTTTTGTGTACTACAATTTACTATTAGTTTTGTGAAAAACACTTATTTTATTATTTTTCTTTGACTTAGAGGACCTTAATGATAGGCCTACATAAAAAAAATTCGAATAACTTTTAAAATTAAAGCATTTGGCTTCTACAATGTAATTTTAAAAAGTAAACCATAAAAATATTGTTTGTCTGACAGTTCCAAAGTACGCAATTCAAGGTTGCATGGAATTTACAGTACTTACTGTAGGTCAAAAGTGGCGATAGTGGCTGTTGTCAACTTTGGCATCCTCTTTATCGTTCAACTTTTCCTTTTGTGCTAACTCTTTATTTGTGATACGTGCATCGTCTTGGGACAAAAGGCCTCCTTATCCTCACCAGTTAAGAAGTTAAACTTAGTGCACTTAACACCCAGATCTTTTTTGGGTTTATGAAAACCCAAGTTGAAGTTTGTGCAAAACACACTATGGTAGGTTGTTCCCTTTACAGGTATTTTCCCTGCTGCGATACTTTTTTCTTTGTACAAACTGTACATTTTCTTAAGGTTCATATCTGGGTCTAGGTAATGTCGCACCGAATCTTTTCGTACGTAATGAGGCTCCATTCTAGGAAAAGATCGAATATGATCGCAAATAAACTGTATGTCTTCTGCACTTGTTTGCTGGCGGGTGCCTTCCTCTTTGATCTTGTTCTACAAAATTTCCTAGCTTCTTCTTCATTGCACCTTGAACCGTTTTCTGTGAAAAATGACGAGTTGACAAAAACAACTTTTTGCATACACGTTAACGCACCCCATCAGTCGTTAAAAACTACTTGAATGTATTTTGTTTTCTTGAATTTGCTGTGGATGTCCGTTGTGGATCGGATTGCTCTACATGACTAATAATAAATCTCTTTGACGTTCATAGTCACCCGTGTTCCAGTAATTCGCAAATATAGCTTGTAGGTCCTGTGGAGTAAATTTTATACAACATTTGAATCTGCACTTCGTGCAGTCAACCTGCTTTCTTTTTTTATCTGGACACTTGTTTGTAGTTTTTGTAAGCTTTACCTTCAGTCTTGCATTTTTTCCGTATTGTTTTTTTTCCATTTTCCAGGATCGGATTTCTTCCGTCGAGAAGTTAACTCCCACGATTCTTTTGCAACATGTGTTTCTGCTTGGTTTGATTCATTCATGTTTGGATCATTTTCATTTCGAATTCCCTCTAGATCCTCTTCGTTGTAATTACTGTCATGGCCACCTTCTTGTTGCTTTTCATCATTGTTGTCGCTTTGTACACAGTGATACACAGTTCTCTTCACTCCTAGTAGGCCTGTTTCCTTCTTCATTCTCCGATTCTGATCTGACAGTTTTAAAATTCCCCAGCAGACGTTCTTTCGGCTTAGAAGTCTGACAAGGTTCAAAATTAATACACATCAACTTATTTGGGCTGACTTAAGGCTCAAAGAAATTATTTAAAACATATCCCTGATAAGGCAGCGAAGGGGCAAGGATGGCTGGCAAGTCAACTTATTTAGAAAGTTTCTAGCAATGTTGAACCTTTCTCTCATGAGGTAACTTAAAACAGTTGCAAATTATGTAAAACTCGGCTGTTGCCTTTTTACCCCTTTCCTTCATACGATTGTCAAAAGTATTTTTTGTAAATAATTAAAGATTTACCTGCTGGGTCACACATTGAGACATGAGAATCGAAATGAGAAGATTCTGATTCATTGTCATCGGTTTACTGTAGCAATATATCTTCAGCTGTTGATGTTAAAGGCTCACTAGATGGGTCCTGGCGTTTCATTTGACCAGAAAGTGAAGCAAGGGCTAGAGCAACAAGCCGTTTCCCATGTGGCTCCATAACAGTAGATTAGGCCTAACATTAACCAAATTTTTTGTTTATTGATAGATTAGCAACAGTAATCAGTATAAAATAGCACTCTTTTCAACTATTATAGGAAACATACAATTGATTTAGAAGTGGTGAATTACTTTTAACTTTTAGTGCTCTGCTTGTTGATCTTGGTGATCTAGAGGCTGGAGGCAACTTTGGTCTGAGGCAACTTAAGTATGCAAAGTGGACACCTAGTGAGAGTTTCTGTCTTGTTGTTTTTCGAGTGCCATCTCGTGGTCTTTCAAGCAAGTCCGGATACTTTTGCTCTCCTAGAACCATTTGGACAGCTAAAATTGAAGACTTTTTTGTGCCAAAAGGTTCTATTTGCACATAGAACTTTCTGGCACAGAGAAAGTTGTAAGAAGTGAACATAGAACTTTTTGGAACAATCAGCTGACAGGCTAAAAATAGTTTTTCAAACAGAACCTTCCGGCACACAACAGAAGTAACCAAAATAAACCGTTTAGCACAAGAAACTGAAATTTAGCAAAATGTCCACATAGAACCTTTTGGCATGGGACCCTCGATATATTTTTGTTTATGAGAGATAAATTGACTTTTTTATGTGCCGTATTTTTTTCAATTTATTTATTTATTTCCAAAAGACTGTGATACAAGTAGGTTTTTTTTTAAATACAATGGTTAAAGCTTCCCTCTAGTTTAAGTTATTTACGTATTGTGGTGATTTATTCGTTGCCCTGGTTCGTGGAAATAAGATAAGATGTTCGTGGATAGATCTGAACAGGTTCTCTAGGTTCTCTTTATTTACAAGTGTGCAAGGGTTTATATAAGTTTATTTACAGTGGTTGCTGATTGGCTAGAGGGCTGAAACAGATGATTGGAAGGTTCAAATAATAACTGAAATTAACGGAAAGATTTAAATTAAGGTGCATGATGGGAGCACCTCTAGCCGTTGAGATTTAAAAGTAAACAAAACAGGAATAACCGTTAACAGTTGGGATTTGAAATAATACAAGTGATTCTTGTAAAAGAAGTAAAAGATAAAATACATAAATAGAAATAAATATATAAATACAAATATAAAACTCATCACAATAATTCCCCCCTCAGGTGTTTTCGTCCCGAAAACAAGAATGAAATGCTATATACAAGGGAATAAAATAATGCATGTACTAAAAAAAAAATATGTATATATATATGTGGCCATAAAAAAAAATTCTGAGCTTCATAAAAATAAAAATTATTTACAACTATTTACAAAATGAATTATTAACAAACTACAACTTCTGATCGAGTTATTCTGAAAGGCACAAATTCACAAATTGTTCATAAGTTCACTATAATTTCACTTAAGTTCAAAGTAATGGTTTTGACGTGTATGAGTACGGAGTCAATGGATCGGCGGTTCGAGAGTACATAGTTGGAGAGTTTTGGCGGCGATTTCGAGATTACACAACGGCTTCAAATGAAAAACATGGCGTCTGAAGATTGTGGGGTTAATCGTGGATTTAGTCGGAGGAAAAGGTGAAACCACGGAGGTTCGGAGAATCAGCCGGGCATTTTTGTTCGTGGCTGGGACTAGTTTCTTGTCTGCGGGCGGTAGAAGATAGATCGGCATCAAATTGCGTCGGGGCGGAACATAAAAATGGCTGGCGGAAACTCTGTTCCTCCGTCGTTTGAGCTGTGTTGTCAATCGGGCGGCAGGGCATTGTTTATTGGAGCGGAGGTTGCGTTAGATGGTGTCGTAGTTGGCTGCGGTGATCAGCATAGCGGCGGTTTCTCCCTTCAATGTTGGCGGTAGAAGTCGGCATCGAAGGGCGGCCGATGATCGATTCGTTCAATGGCCGTTGGTACTGAGGATCGGCAGGAACAGTGAAGTTGCGGCGGCTTCCAAGCGGCGCGAAGCCGGGTTGGTATCGGCATCGTCGATGTCCGTGCATCGGCTGGTTTCAATAGCGGCGGGACAGTCACATTCGTTGCGGGAACATCAGGGATATTGCGGCGGAGTTCCGAAGCAGCTGAACTCGGGTTCCGAGGCGGCAAAGCCGGGCTTCTCGGCGAGTTCGATGGAGCAAGCGGGTTTCGGCTACCAAAATATGTGGTGATTTATTCGTTGCCCTGGTTCGTGGAAATAAGGTGAACAAGACTGATGGTCTGAACAGGTTCTCTAGGTTCTCTTTATTTACAAGTGTGCAAGGGTTTATATAAGTTTATTTACAGTGGTTGCTGATTGGCTAGAGGGCTGAAACAGATGATTGGAAGGTTCAAATAATAACTGAAATTAACGGAAAGATTTAAATTAAGGTGCATGATGGGAGCACCTCTAGCCGTTGAGATTTAAAAGTAAACAAAACAGGAATAACCGTTAACGGTTGGGATTTGAAATAATACAAGTGATTCTTGTAAAAGAAGTAAAAGATAAAATACATAAATAGAAATAAATATATAAATACAAATAGTATTGAATAGTCTTTGAATCCTGGTTTGGTTCCATTCTGCCACTCTCAGTGATTCCATCCTAGTTTATATAGTGTTTAGGCATTAAGGGTTGGTTGGTTGGTTGGTTGGTTGGTTGGTGTTTTATGGCGCAAAAGCAGCTGCGGCTAAGCTGTGCCAAGAAAGGTAAAAAGGAAAAGAAAAGAAAATGGAATGAAAACTAACTATATGTACCTAGCTAAAAAGGACAAAAACAAGAAAAGAACAGGTAGTGCACAAAGCAAGATGATAGGATATAGGTAAAATGATAGGTATTTAGAAGAAAAGTAAAAATCTGAGAATTACAATAGAGTGGCAAGGCCACATTGATGAATGAAGTGTAAAACTGATGAAATGGGTAAAAGATCATTATCATTTAAAAGCAATGAAATATGAAAAGGAACGTGAAATTTAAAAAGAGGATAAAAGCACTGACGACGATGTTGAGTAAAAGCAGGACAGTCAATTAAAATATGATGGACGGTTAAAACAACGTTGCACGTAAAACACTGGGGAGTTGGACGATTGAGCAGTAAGTAGCTATGTGTGAGTCTTGTATAGCCGATCCTCTGACGCACCAGAAGAACATCCTTCTGGCGAGTTGGAAACAGTCGAGTGGTAGGAGAGGATAATAAAGGACTGACAAGACGAAGTTTATTGCCGTGAAGAGCATCCCATTCGTGTTGCCAGGCAGATCGGAGACAAGAACGTATAAGTGCGTAGATGTCAGAGGCTGGAGTGGAGATCCGTCGCAAGGGTAGACTAGCAGCAGACTTTGCGAAAGAATCAGCGTGGTCATTGCTGACAATGCCGACGTGGCCTGGGATCCAGCAGAAAAGGCATTAAGGGTATAATGTGCCTTAACACTAACAAAGAAAACTGAAGATGATGTGATACAGAAGTTGACAATATGTGCTTGTGAAATGATAATGTGTTTTAACTTTGATTTTTCTATTCCTACTGTAAATAGCTGAATGAGCAAAAGAAAAGAAAATCTTTCATAGATAACCTAGGAAGGCCAGGGAATCAATAAGCTCTTCAAAGAAATTACAAGTTGAATACTGAGATAATTTGAAAATATAGAAACTCCCTTTTTCAGTACCTCAAGAGAAAAGTCAGAATGATGTTACTAATCCTTCAGTACATATCGTTCAGTACGTGATAAAGTGATGGAAAAGTATGAAAAAAAAGCAAATACTCTATTGAATCTTTAAAAGAGAGAGAGAGAGAGAGATGGTGTTATTGTTGATATTTGCCTACCAATTTGATTTTCACTTAATTTCTAGGAATCTTCTTTATAAACATCTATTGATCTCAAGTTGTAACTTTTTACGACCCAAAAGAATATTTTTAAGAAATCTAGATCACCAGTACATGAAAGCATGTGATTTTTTTTAACCTTTAGCTCTTTATTAATTTCTTGGATACATACCAAAATCAAGAGAGATCTTCCTTGTAAAATCATTTGCCGTATCTCCAACATTTTAGCTGAGTTGGAGAACTGCAATTATTGTGTGCACATAATAATGTCAATAATGTATCTGCCATACATTAATCAACGTTTAGTAGATAATGTTTTGCAATGTAAAGGAGTGAGATGTTAGCTATGAGTCTGATGTGACCAAGTCCATGCCATGTTATAATGCTGAGTGATGTATTCTTTGTTGTAGATGGTCTGCACTATAAAGTCTATTTACTATATTGTGATGGCAAACTGTTTAATAATGGGTGGGTTCCTGGTTATAGTGAAGCTAATGAGGAAGGAATCATATACTGCATTTTTGATGATAAAATTATGTAAGCAATATGAATAGAGCTTTGACATCAAAGAAATACAGGTTGACGATACTGATACTGTAGTTATTTGATGAATTCAGAGGTGTTCTGAGACATATGCTTGATATCTACCAGTAAATATGTAGAATTTTTAAACAATGTGTTGAAGAAAATAGCTATAGATGAGTTTCTAGTGTTCTAGAAACACTAGCAACTAGAGGTATTAATGGTTTTGGTTTTGTGTATTTTGAGGAAAAATGTCATGGATGGAATGGTTATCTATGTTATTTTTGCAATAATGACAGAAACGATTTAAGATCAGTGTATTTATCCAGGATTTTGCTTTCTAGTCTCTAACGGGATTAAGGGATTTGTAGTGAAATCCTGTTTTCATAGTCTTCTTTAAATACACTGAAGTGCCAAAAAAAAAAATAGAATACTTGTCTAATACTGCATAGGTCCTTCTCATGCTTGGATGATGACAGCAATACGATGTGGCACGGACTCCAAAAGAATTCTGTATTATTGTATATTATTATTGACAGTGTATACCATGAATCCTGCAAAGCATCCTACAACTCTGTAATGTTTGCTGGCAGTGATGGTATCCCAGTGAAGTGCATCCCACGTGTTTGATTGTGTTTAAATCTGGCCAATGCAAGGACAAGATGAAAGCAAATTTACAGGAGTGCTCCTTCAGCCCTGATCGGGTGACTGTGGCCTTGTGAGGCAATGGATTGTCAAGCTGAAAGAGGCCATACGATCCATCTCCCAGAACCTTACTATCATACCTTTTCAAAGTCACTTAAGTCTGGATAAGGCCAACAGAGATGCAAATGCTACTTTGAGATTGCATAGATATCTGTCATTATATATACATCATTTGCAAATGATTCCTTTAGTCACAGGGTATTGTGGCATGAAATGGCCATGGCAGAGCCCTTTCCAGTTTTTGGCATTTCAGTGTATATCACTGTCATTAACAGCCAAGGAGTTGAATGTGAACTTTTCTCTCACTTCCTCAGTATTTGACTGGTAAACGAATCGAACAGTTGGCTTTACTTCAAAGAAACAATATCAGACAATGATATTAACAGTTGTCAGCACTCTATAATAATTACAATAATTTTGAATGATTGTTAACATAAGAAAGGTTGGCTCTCATACACAACTGGTGCTTTAGATCCAATTACAAAACTGCATAGTCTTTGTTTCTTATTTTTCATAAGGCTGTCATAAGTTTATTAAAAAGTTTTTGTAAGGTATTTTTTTCGAAATATACCTATTCATTGTTAGGTTAACAATTTCGGGTGGTCAGTAAACACAATTCAATACAGAGGTAAATTACATGTAATAATTATATTAAAATCCTCTCTTTATGAACACAGATAGCATAAAACCATCGCCGCTGTCCTATCTTATCCGAGAACTATCAAACAGCCTAGACACCTGTAGTTCTTAAAATGATACTCTTTAACTAATTACTATTCAATTTAATAGTGAAATGTTTTGTGCCAAGAAATTTGAAGAATTAACAAATGAATTGATATTTTGTTTTAAAATAGTTAAAAATATTTAATCTTCACTGAGTAATTAATTGAAGAAACTTTTTTTTGTATGTGTATGTGTTCATATATTTTACATATTACATTTCCCTACTGTTATGAAAATTTTTGATAAAGAACATATAATAATAATTAATGGTTGTTTAAATTTTAATTTATATTACTTTGTCAGTGTTTGCAGTACAAATTAAGTCAATCACAAAACACAATTTACAATACCTGAAAAAAAATCACTCAACATCAAAACTGCAAATTACAATCTGTGACTGTAAAACTGATCGCACAAGAAATTATTTGAGAAGTTTTATTATTATTATTATTATTATTTTATTAAGGAGATTACTTACTTCCTCATGATAATTGATGGCTTGATTGAAATTTCCCAAAAGATAGTGAGTGTTTCCGAGATTTCCACAGGCTCTTCCTTGGGCACAGCGATCTCCAAGTTTTATCATAAGCTTTAGGTTTTGTCTGGGGGGAAAAAAAATGCAAATACTCAATCATTTTCATTGTTAGGAATATTCATTTCTTAAAGCTTTAAAATAAATCTGAAAGAAAAAGTATTTGATAATCTTTACTTAAGAAATTCTCGTGATGTCTGCATCATCAAGCTTTAGCTTGTGCACTTGTAAGGATAAGTACTGCAATACCTGACGCATCACTAGCCTTACAGTGGAATACGGCATGTCCACTTCACTGGCAACACCTGATGCATCACTAGCCTTACAGTGGAATACGGAATGTCCACTTCACTGGCAACAGCTGGCACACTTCTACTCTCTCTCTCTCTCTCTCTCTGGTGTAACTGTCTTTACGACAGGCTTCAATTGGACGCTTTCCATTTTCTTCTATCCTGAGCATTTTCTTCAATTGTTAATACTTTCTTCCCCTTTTAACATCATCCAGCACTCCAAACCTTCTTCTTCCGCTTCCTCTCTTTCCTTCTACTTTTCCCTCTATTATTCTTTGTTGTAGACAGTTTCTTCGTAGCACATGTCCTAACCAAGATGCTTTTCTCTTGGATATAACTAGGGTGACCAGATGTCCCGATTTTTAACAATTTGTCCCGCGTCCCACGGCATTTTAAAAAAGTCCCAATTTTTTTTTTTGGTTATGGAATTCCTTTTTTTGTTTGATTGTCGAACTGGAGATTCCGTTTTTTTTTTTTTTTTGTTTTTTAATCTGGAGGTTTCCTTTTTTTTTTTTTCTTTCCGTCTGATTTAATGCCAAGTAATAGTGTTGCTTCAAACTTAGCAATCATTCTATGAACAGAACAAACAGTCTTAGGCCCACACCTTATGAGCTTCTTACACCATACATTTCTCTGATTGCCTAAGTGGCATTGTTGCTGTTATGATAGGACAGCTTCACTATTAGTGTCTTTTCCTGCAATGTTGTTAGCATTGCTGCTGTGGTGCTGTACAATTTTGGTGAGACTGCTTTGCTTTTATAGAGCTGAGTAATACGTATTATGCAAATAACGTAAGTTATTATGAAAGTCCCAACTAGTGACAAATTTTGCAACTTTTTTTTTTTTATTTCTCGCCAATAAATGGAGGGAGCATCCTTTGAAGTAGCTGTTGTCCAAATTTTTTTTTCTTTACAAGCGTTAGAAAGTTGCTCCAGAACCCTCTAAATACAGATTCTATAATTACAATTATAAAAATTAAAGTAACTGACATTTTAGTGTAGCTGAAAAGAAATGTGGAAATATGAAGGTACAATAATTTTGATAAATAAAATTCCAAATAAGTAGCAAAAAAACAAATGAAGCATTTTTAAACTCTATAAAAAAATCATAGCTATGTTTTGTTTTGTTTATTATTTTCTTCATTACTTTCTTGAAATCATATGTAATTAAGCATTCACTTTCGCTCTGGATCAGAGCTAAATAATAAAAATATGATTTTTAAATGCCAACTATATAATGGAATAATTTATAAAAGAAATGAAGCTATATTCCTAAATTTAAATTGAAGTTTTTAAAGATTATTTTCTTTTATTTGTGAATATCAATTAGCATTATTTAAAGATAGCTTAAAAAGAAGACATATGTTAATATTTAAAAAACAAGGAAAGAAAAAAAGCTAGATAAGTAATTTTACTATGTTTTTAACATTTATTTTTATTTTTTTTATAAGGTAACTATTTTTAAAAGTAAATATCAGTTATTTATAAGTATTTTAATTTATTTTCACAATTTCAATGAGCAAATATGCATTTGGAAAAAGAAATCTCATTTATTTTCAAAATGAAGTAAAGAGTACAGTAGTGCATTGATTATCCGATTATCAATCAACCGAAACATTGGTTAACCAAAGGCGTTTAAGTAGACAAAAATTTAAAAAATTAATTTTAATATTTGATGATCTCTTTCCGAGTGATAGATCTAATGATGGGACATAGTTTCCGAAACGTGTAACGACAAAAACAACGCAACGAAGTCACAGGACGGATTTAAAATAAGGAAATTTATTATCTAAAAACGTGACTTGGACCATAATTAGCAGTGTTTAAAATGTATCACTGTTTCTGTGTTGCATATTGCTCCTATGACACTTGTACAATTTTTTCGTAAATGATCGGCTATCCTAAATATCAGTTATTCGACCCCCCCCCTCCCTTGCAGCATTGCTTCGGATAATCAATGCTCTACTGTATTTCAAAAATTTATTTCCAAGGTAATCTGAATAGAAAACAGTTAAAACTTTTCTGATACTGTATTAACTGAATTATTAAAATGTTTCACTCTTTATTTTTTAATAGATCTCATTAAAAAAAATTTAAATCTATAATTTCAGTTGACCTTCTCATTTAATGAATTAACTGAATGTAAAATTGTATTTCTGTAAATTTAGATTCCAAGTACAATTTAAAAATCTTTAGATAAAAAATTATAGATAGATTACTTGTCGCTTTCTGAATTTCCTGGCAAAAGAAACATTATTTCCAAAGCTGCTGGTTTTAATGCCAGGTATTATCAGTAAGTGATCCACGTAACCAAAGCAGACAGAGCATGCACTGAGCACCTCTGAAAAGGTTTTCAGAAATGTGAAAGGGCATTCTTCGAAGACAAATAGCTTGGCAGCACTCATTGCTTGCTCAGCCAAGTTTTTAGAATGGGGTCCAATGTAGGATAGACAAAAATCCCTGGAATTCTAGGTTAATTACAATTCAGTAGCAATGAAAATGACAAATTAATAATTCTAATTTAAAAGTTCACTTTAAAATCTGCTTTTGGCTAGCTTTCATCCCTACAAGCAAAGCAAAATGAACAACTTGACATGTTTTATGTGTTTTCAATCATCTAGGAGGGAGAGATTCTCTGCAATGAATACACAAGCATTTACATCATTCACTTTTGGACCCATGACTTAAATTTCCTAATATATAAAAACCTTGTAAAGATTGTTCAATCTTTGTTTTCTTTTTTAATTCCTTATGCTTACATTAGGCAACTCTCTACCTGTTTCTTATGTTAAAAATTCAGAAATCTATACTTACTCATAATATTCCATGGCCTTTTGAAGACAAGCTTTGACTTCCTCTGGGAATTCTCCTGGGTCCTGATGTCCGAGCCGACCAATGTGCTTCCCTTTGGTATGATAAACATTGCCAAGATTATATAGTGCTCGACCTTCTCCTACCTATAAGTTTCAAACAGTAATAAAGTGCATTAATTAACAACAATTACATATATAAATGTATATTATTGCATGCATGTGAAATAATTATGGAAGTTCAATCTTCAAACTTAATGATTTCAAACAAAATAATTAAAAAAATATTGTTAGTTTCATAGAAATTATGAATTTTTTAAAAACAGTGGATCTATTCTATAGAATCGCGCCCAATTTCAACGAACTGTTAAGAAAGATGTAACAAGGCTAGAAATATTAGACTATTCTGAAAATAGGATTAAAACGACATTTCCTTACAACAGTTGATTGTGTTGAGATGCTAATTCTCTTTTCTTATGTCTCCAATTTGGTGACTCTCTTCTCTCAAATTATAAACAAACTTAGATTTTTACTTGCAAGCCATTTTTTTTTTTACTAGTCTGTTACTCCACACTTGAAAACACTGCCTTACAAAACAAAGTGAATAAAAACTTAAAGTGAATGTATCTAACTCAATAAATAAATTTTAGTTATATAAATAAGCATTTCCTTATCTTAAAATTTTGTTAAAATATGCATCCTCAAAATAAATATTTTTGTACACCTAAAAAAACCCACAGTTAATTATAAATAGTAGACTTCAAACAATTTGAATATCTCTTATATCAGTCGACTCATTTGATCGGTTGTTATATCGCAGAGACTTTTTTTTTAAAATAAGGGATTTCTGATAAAGCAACACTATCAGTAAAAGATTGACAGTGGCGGTTTAGCTACAGTTGTCATTAAAGTAAATTAAATGGCTAAAGTCTAGAATCCGGCCGTAGCCTTCGTAATGTACCAGCCTAAGAGTAGAAGTAAATAAGGAAAGGAACTACATGAGCGGAGGCCCAAACTGAATAAAGGAATTAAGCGCTTTCATTTATTTAAATAGTCATAATAAGCTTTAGTTTTAAATATAAAAACAGATATAGCTTAATTGGAAAGTTAAAATTATAATTAAAGCAATATTATTTAATTTTACAGTCGTACTACTTTTATGCATAGGTATCTGATTCTAGTGCTCGTATACAGCTAATCTACAGTAAGATAATGGGGGGTAAATAGGTCGCCAGGCGTGCATTTGTATCAGTTCGCAATGTAATGGCGGCGCCCACGAAAAACCCTGCCATAACAAGATCGTGAATTGTTGACTTTTTACAAGTTAATTAATTAATATACTATTATTGGAGAATATGCCTCGAAAATGTTTTGTACCAAGCGACAGGTTAAACTATTGTAACAGTGACTAAGTAACAGCATTTTGGTTTCTGGTTGAGGAGAAAAGACGACAACAATGGCTTACTAACATTCCACGGAAGGATTTCGTTACGACAATAAGTTCTGTAGTATGTATCAAAGATTTTATTTCGGAATATGTCATAATCAGTGAATATGTAAATCCTTCTTTAACAAAAGACGATGTGCCAACAGTTATTTGAAGTTTTTATCTGCATATTTAACTGTAAAGCCACCTATTAAGAGGAAAAACCACTGAGGATAGACGACTCAGACAGGAAAATTGAGTGGAAAATGAATTTAGTGAATGGTTTGAAAACGACAAAATCAAGTCATTTACTGATTTTAGTGATAAAATAGAAAATTACTTAGAAGGAAAGAAATGGATGCATTTATGTAATTACATACTATAAATGAGAGTTTTGGTTTCAGTTGTAATCTGGTAACTATTTAATATTTATTCTGTATTAATTTTGACAGTGGTAGGCTGATTTTTTTTTTTTTATTATTGGGCTATATTGCTGTGTAACTGCAAGATTTCTCTAAAAGAAAATACTGGTAAATAAATAATTAAAAAGTGCAAAAGTAATATTAAGAAATCAAAATACTTACAGAAATAGTATTCAATAGGTGGAATAATAGTTAATTCAATTTAATTTTATTATTTCTTATTATATTTCTTAACTGTAACTTCAATTCCTTGTTGATTGGAATTGTAAGTTTTTCAAAAATCTTTTTATTCAACCTATTTCAACTGTCAAATAATTATGTAATTCTTGGTATGTCCGAATTTATTTTTATTTTTTTTGGTAAACATTTTCTCTTGTATAATAATTATTGTCTTTATTCTGTTAGTTTGTATTAAGAAGAAATAATTTAGCATTAATATTAAATAAATTTTAAAGATTTATTCCTGTTGTTATTATTGTTCAAATAAATTCCTCTGTATTTTCAGCAGTGTATTAAGTTTATTTTTTATTTTTTTATTACAAGCACACATCATTAATTAATTGAATCATAAGCAAAAATGAAAGCAAAATGAAACAGTATTCTTTAGAAGTAACTTTACAAAAATTTTATTCTTGACTTTTATAATTAATTCTTTTGTAAACTCAATGTCTATTTTCCTTAACAATTATGAATATATTTAACGATTTCACATAAGTTGACTTTAAAGATGTTAGTTAAAATTGTTAAGTAAATTAATTTTTGTGTTTATATTGATTTCTAAGGATTTTGTTTTGGAGATTAAATTTAATTTTTGGATTGTTATTAAAGTTGTTATACTTCGTTGTTAAAATTATAAACTTTATTATAGAAGTATTATTAATTTTCCTTTTAATTTTCTTGTCGGTTGAATTTGTAGAATAAATTATTATTGCACATTTTCATTAATAATTTTTATTTTTTCACAATTTTTCGTGATTTATAAAACTCCTCCCTAATTGAAGTTTAAAAATAAAAAAGGGTAAAGCTGATTTTATATTTTATTACATAAATTTATTTTATGATACTTTGTGAAAAATTAATATATTTAATCCAAAATCTAAAATATATTTAATATATTTTTAAATTCGATAATTACAGCTATATTTTCAAGAAAATCAATTAAAATGCTTAAATTTGTAGAAGGCTAGCTTCTGCAACGCCTGAGACTTGGGCCTCCGCTCCTATCGCAGGATTTTCCAGTGTGAGGCTGGTACAGTATTACGAAGGCTACGATCCGGCACCCCTCGTACGGCCTTCGAAACAACTTTCATGCTAATGAGGTACGTAGGACCAAATCATTTATTCCAATTAGCTGTCGGTTAGGCTAGGTTAGGTCTGCTGAGCTGAAGGATGTATGTATTGGTGAATTTGGAAACAATTTTGGCCCTTTCAAAGTTTTTTCCCATTCATTAGCCTTCCAAACAGATTTCATCCGATCGACTTCCGGTCAACTGGGATGCCATTAACTAGACTTTTACCAATTAAACCACACGATATATAATAAGTAAACAGTAAAGTTCTTTAGCTGCTTTCATTGTTCAATCATGTGTAGTACAGAATAATATGGTCTATCATAATTTGTAAAAAATATACCAAAATAAAAATATAGTGCTAAGATAACATGAAGTAATTGCTGCAAGATTTTGTTTATCATTTGAGTTTTCTACAATAAAAAATGGCAAAACTGACACACCTTCGGAATAATATATGCTTTCCAAATTGTGAACAGAAATAAGTTCAAAAATCTTCGAAAACAGACAAAATTATATCAGGAAAACTAAGTTTAGTGCTTAATGAATTGTTGGTGTGAGTTAAGTTGTTAAGGTGAAGCTGCAGTGAAGTTTATTTTAAACATCACTAATTAATGGCCTTTTCAAATCATATCTTTTTACTATGCAGATAAAAATCCAAAAATTCTTGATTGTTCCTTATTCTTATTTGTCAATGATTATTGATATTCATTTAATTTCAAAAACAGTCAACATAACAAGCTTAAAACTTAAAATATTTTATCATTGCCTTCCAATGATAAAAGAAACTTAATTAAAAGGTTATATGATTTGAGAATTAAAAATCAATATTTTTTCAAAGGAGACTTTATGTGTTTCAAACTCCCTATTTTGTTTTGACGGATGCACAGATTTTACAATCCTACTTTTTATTCCACTCATCTGAGTAAAAATGTTTCAGACAAACCCAAAAGATTTGCTACATATTCGCTTATTAGACATTCAAGAGAATTTCGGGTCAAACTGGATTTTTTTTCTAAAGATGGAATCTCTAGATATGAAAACAATTTTCACTTAGACCACTAACACTATGAAAAGCCAGGGCATCAAACCATAATATTTTTCGCTCTCGATTTCGTTCCAGTTCACTCAAAACACAAAATTTCAGTTCGAGTTGAGGGCCACTCTGACCAAAAACCACTCTGATCGGTTTTTTCCAAGTTCAGTTTCTTAGTGGTGGTTTGGACCACATGGGGACAGGGTATGAGAGTAGGGGAGTCGATGAAAGTTAACAACAGATAAAATTCCATTTTCGAGTATACTTTAAAAGAGGAGAACTGAACTGAAGGAGTAAAATAAATATTGGTTTTCGGTTTCAGTTCGGGTACAACATGTTTCGGTTCAGGTTCAGCTCCACTCTGACCAAAAATATCTTTTTTTCTGATTCAGGTTTTCGGTTCAGTTCCAGATTCAATGCCCTGATGAAAACTTCAAAAAATTTATAAACATTTTAATTATATAAGATTTAACGTGCCCACCAAATTATATCAATAAGTGAAGAAATGACGTGGAAATTAAAACAAAAGGCCTCGTCAACCAAACCCACTCACCAGATGAAAGCTCAGATATTTTTTTAAATTCTGTCATTTCTTTATTTTTTAATATAAATTATATTTGCCTTGAAAGATAACTGCTAATGCTAAACTAAAACAAAGATAATTTTTGAAACTGACTATGGTATAATAAAAAGAAATGGAAGAGACTCTACTGGCAAAAGAAAAAAAAAAAAAAAAGAAAAAACCATGTAGAATTAGGGTTTTTTTCCAGAAAAATAAACAGAACAAGATGAATGATTCAATAAGTAAGTAAGAAGTAAATAAATAAAACAGTCAAACTAGATTCTACACATAAATTGCATAAAGTCGATCATTTGCAATATCTCCTTACCATATCATTTAAATCTCTTGAAATGTCTAAATGCCTTTTGCAGCAAATTACAGCTTCATCAAACTTCCCCATTACTTTTAAAGTGTTGCCAAGGTTACCACTGGCCTTGCCTTCTCCAAGTCGGTCATTCATTGATCTATGATGTAAAAAATATCAAAGTAAAATAAATAGAAAAATTCATGTGTTTTGGGGATTGATTAGGGTTGAAGAAAATTAACAGTAATTTAATCAGAAGCTAAAACAAAACTTGAAAAGGGACCATGTTTTATGCAAATTTTAGTTCGCAGATTGGATAGCGGGTTAAGTTTTTACGCAACATATACAAGTTTTATACTTTTGTTTCAGTTATCTAAGTAGATACTAAGATTTTTGCATTTGCTATTTAATTTTGAAACACTAGTGTGTCTATGCATAACCTTTAATTATGCTTTTATGAAATTCATAACTTTCTATATGATTTTGATCACCTAAAGTAAAATGAAAATAGGTTAAAATGAAATTACCTGTTGGTAAAATGAAAGTAGGGGTACATTACTAGACAGTTTCAGAACACTGAGTGTGTTCCATCTTCAGGGGACAGCTGAAACAGACAGGGCAACACAAAACAGAATACATGGTTATGGTTTGGTACTGACTAGTAATAACCACATGTTTTGTCTTGTATTGTTCTATCTGCTTCTGCCGTCCCTAAAGATGGAATATGTACAGTGTTCTGAAATATATCTGGTAATATATTCCTACTTCCATTTATTAACCAGAGCGGTTTAACTTGTTCCCCTTACTTTATTTCATCAACGCACATTAAGTCTTTTAATCAGCTAAGCATTTGACAAAAAATAACAGTAAATTAAGACACAAAATACTCTTGCTGCATCAAAACTAAATCAAAAACATTAAGCCTACCTTGCAAGAGTCAAATCCAGCTTATGATACTCCATGGCTTTAACATAATCGCCTAAATAGAAATAGGCATTACCAAGCTGACTGTAAATGGCACTAAGTGTGTCAAGATCATCAGTTCCTGCCTGAATGGCAGCTTCAAAAAACGCTACTCCTGGTTTATAATCTCCGGCTTTGCAGAGCCGCTCTCCTTCCAGGCCCAGTTCCATGCATGTGCGATTGTCCATGGTCACAGAAGCTGCAAAAACAAAGTGAAAAGTTTATACTTAAAAATAAATTCATATTTTCTAAAAAAAAAAAAGAAAAAAAGAAAATGGTGGGAAAAAAAAATCATCATTAACTACAATTTCCTAATTTTTCAATAAGATTATTCAAGTTGAAAAAGAGTGTAAACTTATTCATTAGCTGATTCCCAGCTATTTTCATCTAACAAATGCAAATTCTAGATAGTTACACAATTAAAAATACATTAAAGAAATTTTTACAAGGAAGCTGTTAGAAGAGGTCTATTAATTTAACAGGTGATGGTTATTTTTAGTAGTGCTCTTAAAACGAGTTGCATGTGTCCTCCTTTGGAATAAAGTTTGAATGTTAAGTGGATCTCACTTCTTTAACAATACATGTTAATCCTTTGAGTAATCCACTAATTTATGCATGCTTTGATAGGATTAAAATGAATGGGATTTATGCAACTGATGTAGGTAATGCAGATTTCTTGCCTTATTTTTTTTTCTCCAAAGACTGGAAAATTTATATTTAGCAGATATTATAATTCAAAAATAAAAGGGATGCTTTTCATTTCTATTATGTTTATGATTAAAACAACAACAAACAACATTTGCAATAAAATAGGCTTGAACTTCTTGTAAAATAATTCAATGTGTATTACTCCCCTGTTTAGGGGAGCAACAGATAATTAATCATGGTAATATGAAGGAGTGTTTAATATAAGAAATATTATAAAAAATAAAAATAATAATACTTTTTTTTTTCAAAAATAAGCAAATTTAGAATAAAAATATTAAATAAAAACAATTTAGCAATAAACAAAATTAATGTGCAACAGCAAAATTGTGTTAATAAATGAACAAGTGCATTTTCATTTAAAATTGTATATTTAAAACTTTTTTTAACATTGGGAAATAACTTAAGTATTTACAACTTTGCAAAGAATTAAGAAAAAAAAAGGCAACGTGTTTTATTTATTTATTATAAATACACTTTTCTACGTCCTATTAACTTTAATCAGATGAAAAAAGGGGGAAAAATGAAATTCAGAGATAAAAATTTGATTATAGGTTCTGACTGACTGCTAACAAAATAAAGCGTATCCAGAAATGGGTAGCACTTATAAAGCTAACAAGATATAAGATTGCTGTTTCGAGAATAACAGCATTATACAAATGATAAGTGCAATTTTCAGCAGTGATAAGTAACATATGTTTGTTTGTTTTTTATCTTTTCAATCACCTACAGACTTTATGGTCTGTAAGCATAAATGCAGCAGGCAAATGATTATTTTGCAAATTTAATGTCAAGTTCGACTAAATTAGTTCTATTTATAAACTTAAGTATTTTATTTTTTTTCTTGAAAGTTGAGATTCTGCCAATTTAAGTAAATTAAATGTTTTGTTTCCAATTGTTTATGGTGGATCGATTACTACTATCAAGTTTATAATAGTCAGTTAAATTTACTGAAATAAAAAACAATTCATTGATTATAAAATTATGTACTACATTAAAAAAAAAAAAAATCCCTTTGCTTTGCTTATTCTAATAGTATCTATTCTCACACTATAACAATAAAAACGCTGTTTTAAAGTAAATGTTTGTATGTACAATGTTTACAGATAAATAATTAATCCTTCATTGTTAATAAACTTGCTGTCAATTAATGTCAGTTTTGTAAAATTTATCTCAAATTTTTAAACAATAATGAGAAATGAAATCAGAATTGAGCTAATTTTATATTTTACTATTTCTGAAAAAAAGAAAAAAAAAAAAAATCTTTTTTGTGTGATTTTGTAACTTTCTCTCTCTCTCTCTTAATTTTGAGGACATTTTAAGTGCAGAAATTTCTCTAAACATCAGAATTGAATTTTGTCTTTTTTTTTCTTCTTTTTATCAATAAGGCTTCTCAGAAATTTATTCAAGAAATTGACAATTTAAAAAAAAATACATCTTGCATTTTATTATTTCTTTGCTTTTTTTTTGTGTGTGTGTATGTGTGCGTGAACTTTATGGCCAAAAGTAATTGGACATCAAATGTTGTAAAATCGGAAAGTCATGTGGCACATATTAATAGGATGTTGGCGCCACCTTTAGCATCAATCACAGCCTGCACTCATATGGGAAGACTTCCCACCAGATTTTGAAACATGTGAGCAGGAATTTTCTTCCATTTGTCCATGAGAGCTGTAGTGAGTTCGGCCACTGAAGAAGGGTGGTTGGGCCTGGTGCATAATCTGAGTTCCAATTCTTCCTATTCTACAAGTTAGGTGCACCATCCCCTAATCCTGAAGACTTATCTCCGACCACGCACATTTTGGATGTAATGAGTTGATATCTTTTACAATATCTGTAACTGTCACAAATACTGTACTCTCTAACATTGCTAACTGGAAGAAAAAGGCTGTTTTTGCATCAAATAATTATTTGTACCAAAAAGATGTTTTCTTTGTTTGATTTTTTTTCCAGTTCTGAATAATGTTATATCCTTTTTCAATACCATTTTTTTTTTTTTATCTTCAAACTGATGCAGTAACAAATGTTTAGCACAATCAATGTATCGATTGCAGACCTGAATCATTTTATGTAAACAAAATGAAGCACACAATAATGTGTCTATCTGTCTTAGCTAGGAGATGCTGAGAAAACATTTGTTCTTCATCAACAGGACGACAAAAAAAACAAAAAAAAAACATGCTTTTAGCCAACACAAATGGAAGTTTTCTGAAGCAAAACAGGATCATCTATTCTACAAAATCTTGTGCTGCACTTGGCTGAAACTGAAGGGCACATTTTGAATATAAGGAATTCCTCAAGAAGATGTTCCTTAGGTATTATTCTTACCTCAAGACAATGTTCCTGTTATATTGCATTACAGAAGGAATTTTTCTTTACAGATTTAAATGGCGCTACTTTTCTATTTCATCATAGCACACATAACCATAAGCTTTTATTTTGTAACAAGTTATCAGTCCTCCTTCACTGTAGAATCATAATTGCAATATTAAAACCTTAAATTATTATTTAATTGATGTTTTAAGATTATTATCTCAAATAAATATCACATATTGCTAAATTTATAACAACTTATTATAAAAAAAAAAAAAAAAAAAAAAAAAAAAAAATTGTCTGAAGAACTAAAAGTAGAATTATTTAAAAAGAAACTAAATTACTCAAAAAAATTCAAACAAAATTCAATTTGTGGAATCGCATTTCCTAAATAACATAATAAATAATAGTATATTTGCTATTATTAACTTGGCAGAATTTTACAAATTTTCTTTGAAAATTCTATGAAAATATATTAATAATAAAAAACAATCAATCTATGGCTTCCAAATATCTGAAAGAGTTGTGCCTAACTGCTTCTTAGGGATTTATATTTACAAAGCCACATATATGCATCATTTCTAATGCAGTTAATCCAACATTGAGATGAAATTCTTACAACACTATTAATCTTTAATTCATTCATTATTAATTTGTTAGTATCCAGACTACTACTTGCTTGCCAAAATTCTCACCATATTTTTCGTGCTTTTTTTTTCTTCTTTCCTTACCGAAAATTAAAATAGCATAACTAAAAAAAAAAAAAAAAAAAACCCACCATCATTGTCAAGATGTTTAAAGGACCAGTATGGGACCTATATTGTAAAAAAACTTTGCAATCAACTTCATCTTGTCACTGTTTCACAGAACAGAATTCTGCTGACTATTTCATCAGATTTTTAAGAAAAGTTATATCACTGAATTAAGAGCGAGGTTTGGAAATGAAATCTGCCAATAGGACATTTTCCAGGTGATGAACACTATTCAATGCACTGAACCATGAAAGTTATGTTGATTCCATTATAGTGAACGGAAAACAGCATTTTATAACAATAAGATGCCAAATTTCACTTTATACCAAAGTTCTTTTAAGTAGCATTGTTGCTTTGAATGTCATTGATCTCTATGTTACTACCATCATAATTTTTCATTCAATAAAATTATTGATACTCTGAAAAGCTGCGTGTTTAACTCCAGAAATTATGATATTCCCTATTTGTGACAGCTTTAGATTGTTAATTTGGTATTTGGTTGCTAATTAATAGCCAAAATTTTCTAAACTGGTTTTACAGAGCTTTATTACATAATATAAAAATAATGATAATTACACATTAACTTAATTAATGATTTAAGTACTAAGCATTAAAGCAACATTAGCAAACACAAAAGAAACTAGTAAAAATGTGGGTGAAGCTTTAAAAATTTACTATCATATCATAGCCTCTATGCTCACTATAATATACAAAGTTTGTATTAAAATATTTAAATGAGAGTGTGCAACAAAACACTATGTACAGTGTTACCTCCGAATAACAGACAGTCACGGGACCGGAAGTTTCGTCTGTTATTGGGAGGTGTCCGCTATTGGGAAGGACTATCTTTTTTTCATTTTTTAGCTTATAGCATGTCATTTAATGAAAAATTACGTACAATCTTAATTAAATTTCTACAATTACCATTGCGATATGAGAGAATATGAACAATTGCAAATTATTTACTATATTCCTTTTTAATGAGTGCTAATCCGTTTGTCTTACTTAAAATAATGACACAATTAATTACAGTATATTGAAAATTAATTTCTAGCCATCCATTTGATGCCTTAAACGTGTCCAATCCTAAAGTTTGACCGAATTCTCTGGCTTTTTCTTGAAGCAAAACACCGCTTATAGGAATGTTCTTTGCATGAGCGGAACCATTTTATGACCACTTCGTCGATTTTGCTTGTTTCAGTTTTACGAAACTTCAAATTCTTCGAATTTTCGTTTGAATTCACCATCCACATTTTTCTAATCTCATTGCCCTTGAAAAGTTCACTTATCTGAGTTTTTCCAACTTTAAAACGTTCAGCAAGACAACGCACAGCTTTTCTTTTTCAGCAACTTCAAGAACAGTGAACAGTTTTTTTCTTTCAGTGCCAATCTCTTCCTTTTTGACGCCATTTTAATTCGCACTAAATTTAATCAACATGTTTATAGGATAGCTTTATGAAGTATTGACATTTACAAAGCAACTGCAGTGAAAAAAAGGACCTCAGATTCGTGCATTGAATCATGGGACACAGATACAATGTATCAATGTATGGGACACCGATGTAAATACAACCATGATGTGCTTGTTAAAATGTTAATCGAAATTTTTTTTTTTTTTTTTTTTTTTACAGTTAAAATAACTGTCCGCTATTTGGAGTGGATAACATGGAATGTCCTATTGAAAGGGACTGGGACCCGCAATAATGTCTGCTAATTAGAGGTGTCCGCTATTCAGGGTGTCCGTTAAAGGAGGTAACACTGTAATTTTTTATAAGAAACAGGTAAAATTTCCAACAGGCACCGAGTGCTTAGTACACTCCATCTTCGGGGGCATAAACGGTGGACGACTGAGGACTCATGGGGATGGAGAATAAGTTTAAGAGTAAAATTTTATCTAAAGGAAGTTTTCAATTAGAGATCAGATAAAAAATAGCGAGCTCGACACATGAGACAATTTAAGAAACACACATCTAAGAATGTTGTTAAAAGGAAACTTGTAAGTTGAATTTAAATTTAAAAGGGACCAAAATCGTTTTTATAACATCTACATTATCAAAATTCTTGATATATAATGAACATATAAAATCTTTGAATAGGATTTGTAGGTGTAACATCATTATAAACTTTTGTATCATGACAAAATATAATATGAAGAAGAGAATCATGATAACTCATGTAGAAAATGAAATCTAGGAAAGGACTACATTTTAATTTAATACAGGAAAAGGTAGAAGTTTACTAAAAGTCTTCAGAATAACTTTATCTTAAAATTGTCGAAATGCCAAGAAATGTAACCATTTGAATTTTGTCAGCAATAAAATTATAAAAACGGGATATAAGTAGAAAACATTTAAGAATTATTAGTCAAGTTGGAAAAAAACGAAATTGTCGTAAGGGAAATCCATTAAAAAAAAAAAAAGCATCTTTACATTAACAAGTTTACTCACGACACAAAGACTGGTCAATTGCTTTCAAATACAGAAAACTTTTCATACCTCACGCAGATTCAAGAATTGACAAGTCAATGATAACATTAACTAGCCATACAGATATCTAACTTTTATATCCATTGTGTTTACAAATAATTCAATTTCATTTCATGTTTGATCAGAACATTTTGAAAAATTCTCTTTGTTCGACCTCAAAATTTCTTCCTTTTCTTGAAATAATGTGCTTCTTCTTTGAGGATTTGCTACTTTCTAGAGAAAAAAAAAAAAGCCATCTAGAAGCATTCAAATTAAAACTTGACAAGTTATACGACTGTCATTAGATATGAAAATTATGTGAACAAGGCTGGACTTATCTTTGATATCTCCATGATAAGACAACAAATATTTAATTTAATGGAATGAAAGCATTTGATGTAGTGCAAGATGAAACTGAAAAATTTATTTATAATAACAAACTCACTTTATAGTAATGATAAGAAGAAAAAAAAAATTTTTCTTAAATTACAATAACATGAATTCTTATTTCATTGAAGAGAAAATATGAAAATAAAACACACTTGTAAAAAATGAATAAACCAACAGTTTCGGAATACTGAGCATATTCCAACTTCAGGAGCGGCACAACAAGTGGTGATAATACTTAGTGGGAGTGACGGGATTAAGGAAGTTTATCAATAGTGATGGGCATTTTGCCAGCTAGCGATGGGGTTTTAGACCTTAAGCTGGCAATGGGGTTTAGACTATTACGTAGAAAGATTCTACAAGAAGGCAGTCGGAGAGGGATTTGGCAGCTGAGAAATTGAGTGTGTCCAGTCTGTTATGTGTTATTGTATATGAACATATGGGGATCTATGTTTGTGTTTTTTGATGAGCGTAGATAGGGATCAGGATGTTTATCTCACGTAGGTCAATTAACACAAGTACAGTAACACATTACAATCAGACTAGATACCCCCCCTCCCCAATTTCTCAGCTGCCAAATCCCTATCCCGCCTCCTTGCGCAATCTTTCTACATAATCCAGCTTTAGGCCTACAACCCCATCACTACTGCTAACTTCCTCAATCCCTTCACTCCCACTATGTATTCTCACCTCGTGTTGTCTTATATGTTTGTGCCGTCCCTAACGATGGAATACACTCAGTATTCTGAAACTGTCGAATTATTACCATCATTTTAATAATGTTTATTCTCTTTTACAAGTGCATTTATTTTCATCATTTCAGCATTTAAAAAGATGCTGCTGAGTGCATATTCGGTTGATGAAACTAACTCTGGGTACATGATTTATATGCATCCTAGCAATTTAAAGGAATGCGACTCCTAACCTTTTTAACAGACACACCCACTGAACCAAGAGTGAAAAGAAAAGGTGAGTCAATCATCCAAAAAAAAAAAGGTTCTTGTCAACTTTCTGGATCCTTTGCCAACCATCAAATGGAACATATTGGGAATTATCACCACAAGCTTCATATTTCTACAGAATGCCAGAAGCAATCTTATGGTTAAACCAATTAGCAAGGGTGAAAATGTCTTTGGAACTGTTCACAATTAGATAAGTTAACAAAAGAAATGCTTCTAAAGTGAACTACAATTATTTATGTAACTTTTTTTAATTTTTTAATATTTGTTCTTTTGCACATTGTGGTAGAAAGAATTATCCTTTTCCTTCAATGCAATGGAAGATGTTTTATGTAATGAATTTCATGCATAAAACAAGCCAATAGAGCAACATTTGTAGTTGTTTTCTGCCCGTTCATCATTAATAAAAATTAGCAAGATGTCAATTTTTGAATTGATGGCTTACTTTCCCAGGAGCAAAGATGGGCAAGCTTTGACAACCCATCTCAACTAATCCCCACGACCACTGAAACTCACAGCCCCTTAAGCCACGAAAGCTCTTAAGCAAGTAGATACAATGTTGATTAAAAATTATCTAATATATTCAGAAATAATTTTGATAATAAACCAACTGACTGCAAATAATGAAAGTATAATCTTTAACTCAATGACTACATGTAATAAATATTCAATACTTATTCTTACACCGAGGAACACTTTTTCTTGTCTCATTGATAAATGTTGAAAAATATGAACCTGATCAGTGGTGAAGAATTGTTTATCTAATTATAAGTAAAGAAATATTCATAAATATGTATGGAACTATGGACATGTAGTAATCTTGATCAGAATAATATTTAAGCTTCCTGATAAGTTTACATTTTAATTTTCAATTGAAATAAAGTTATTAAACTTTACTGACCATGCTGTAATGAATAATGAGTAAGTAAAAATTATCTAAAGATTGTTTTACTAAAAGTAAAACTTCTTAGCCTATAATGTGATTTGTCAGAATCTGGATTCGAATTCCTGCACTGGGCTTGGATGTTTTTTTCTTCTTCACTGTTTGTTTCTCTTTGTAGGAGGCAGAAGTCTTACTGTCACCTTAGGATGCCTCCTGGATAATAATAACCAAATGACAGTAAAACAACAACAATTCTCAATTATAGACTGCGTTTATATGACCAGTGATCCGAAAATGGATCTGGGGACACAACAACAATAAGTGATAAAAGAAAATAATTGTAATTCTAAGAATCAAATCACATAGAAAACAATTATATTCAAATACTTCATCATCCACAAATGTATCAACTAGCATTTCCTCACAATACGGGAAGGATGAACAGATAAGCAACTTCCGAACACTACAGGTTGGCCTTCATTTATGCATATGGCAAACTGCCAATAAAAAAGAAAATGTAAATTTTCATCATTTTACTTGGATTCACATTGTTTAGAAGATACAAATTCAAATGTAACTTAACCATACACACTTTTCTTTCTCCTACTTCATTTGGATTACATATGTCATTCTCCTAATAAATTCAGTTATATAAATTTTGAATCATAATTACTTTATTATAAATTCAAAATAGATAAATAGAAATGTTTAAATTTATCTAACATTTAATACTCAGTTATATCTATAAAATAGAAAATACACTGAAAATATAATTCTGCAAAAGAAAACCTGATAAAACTAATTTCTCCCCAAAATGAGTTATTTCTTGGTTAGTTCTAGTCATCTTAAATGAGAATCAATATCAATTAAAATAAATGCAAGTCTTAAATTTAAGGTTCCAAATTCATATACAAAAACACTATCACAAAAAAAAAAAAAAAAAAAGAAAAGTTGTACTAAAAATTATATAAAAAGTTGTTTCTGGAAATTATAAACTGATTTCCAAATCTGTAGGATTCTGTTAAAGATTTTGAAAATCTAAAGTATTTTGTTTAATTTACTTTTGATGTGTGCAGATCATCACTTTTTTTTTTTTTTTTTCAAATGATGAAATCTGTCCACGAAAATTGTATAATAATGACTGATCTAAAATATCTTCGATTTGTGTGTGTCTGCATTTTAAATGATTTTTTATTTGACATATATTTATTAACAGATCTTCCTGAATCCCATACTTGGGAGTCCTGAAGACATACCATTACATTCAATAATTTTAAATACAGTTAAAATAGCTAAAAACTACAACACTAACTTAAAATTGCTACAGCATAGCAGCTTTTTTATGACTTTACCAGTGCCTATTCGGAGGAGAGAAGGCAAATCATATTTACTTTTATTTAGTCAAAAGTTGGATGCGACTGAAACTACAGGATGGACAGGTTTTAGGAAAAACAAAACCTTTTAAAGTCCTTGCAATGACACACTTTAAGACAAAATAATATACGAGTTATATTTTTTTTTTAAAAGTTTAAAATTAAGAACTTTAAGTTAATTAGAATTAAGGTGGAAACTTGCCGCGAGTTTCTTCATTATATTGACAAGAAATGCCAATCATTCAGATTAAAAAACTTATTAATTTAGCTTCTTATCTTCCTAAAAATATTATTATTTTAACTTAACTACTCCATAACATGAAGTTTTAAGAGTACTTACATGAATATTCTATATGTACATAAAAGTAATACTCTTACATGCGTGAAATGGATATTCCTTTGATATTAGACGAAGTTAACAAAATAAAAAAAAAATAACAAGGAATTTAAATTTGAAAACAGGAAATGAACCTGTTTTTCCTCAACAAGGCATTCCCCCAAATGTCAGATTACGTGCGATTTATTTCGGGGGAAAAGTAATAATAATAAACAGGCCGGCTCTCTTTTAGCTCCCCGGGACTTCAGCTTCAATCAAGGTTATTTAATATTTCTATTTTTACCTTAAATACAGCATTAAGATCGGGAATAAAACAAAATACTGGAGGACGGAAAACAAGTTTCCGACCCTGGTCTTGTGAAGAATCAAAACATCCACTTTGTGACAAATGTTTTGAAATGTTCCTGGCTTCAACAAATGCTGGCATTGTATAAAACGTGTCTCATGCTATTCAGAAGGACAAAAGTAATGTCATTCAAGGCGAAATTCGAAGGTTTTTATTCGAATTAATCTCAAAAATTCATCCGCTGTGATTTACAAACGATTAGGCTTATTTGGTTGATCAATGTTACGGGCCATATCGTTCCCAAGCGATTTTAAATTAACGACGCATTTATTCGCTCTTACCTGGAGATCGTCGCTATCAGGAGGATCTTGGCCAGTCAAAAATAATAAAAGAATGGGTTTGGTGGAGTGTCTGGTCGGGGTTGATGGAAAAACGTTTCAAACCCAGTATAAACATTCACGCTATCGCTATAGCGAAGCGTACTTATACTGGTCGAAGGAAGGCGGTCGGTTGGCGAGAAATCGCGAGATCAGAACGAGACTTGGGTGCTGACTCTCGCTGATATGCGGGAGGAATAGAGGGTAAACACTTGATATATTTATTTTTAATTCTACAATTTAAAAAAAAGGTGGGGTAATGTAGTATTTTAGTTTTGTGATAATTATACAGAAGGTTTTTATTAAATATAAATTCATGTGGATTAGGAAGAGAATAAAACAATAATTATGTAAAACAGGGAGAGGGCTAATACACACATTGTTCCCCAGACATCTGAGGAGAAAAACATCATTTCGAAGGACAAAGGGAATCTGTAGTTTTCATTTCGAATCATTTCGAAGGACAAAGGGAATCTGTAGTTTTCATTTCGAATCATTTCGAAGGACAAATTATCTGTAGTACCATAATTTACTGAAAACGGAATACGATTTTTAGTATTATATGAAAATCCAACATGTTCTGCCTAATGAGGGTAATTTTTTGTTTTGTTGTCAACTGGAAAGCCTGAACCCCGTTGCTAGCTCTTAAAGAAAACTCTGAAATGCATCTTAAAACCTTCAAAAACCGTGGGGAGCATCTCGGATGTCGGCGTCCCGACGCCCGTTACCCTACTGCTGCTAGAAACGTCCCCTCCACACTACAGCATGCAGCCATTAGGTACCCACATACGTAGGGCTTTTTTGCGAGTTTTGACCCTGAAGAGCTAATCCGAAGGATCAATCACTTACGTGAAGCTCATCATCAGTTCCTAAGGATTTTATTTGGAACTTGCCTAGACTAACTTTCGAACATGAAATGACAAGTAATTGTTGTTTTTGACAAATTGATTATGTAATAACTATATTTTGAACTTTTGTAGGTATTATACATTTGATAATTGTAAACAGTCATAAAAAATTCGAATAGCAATCGGAAATTTTCTCTCTTCTAATTACAGTGAAGTTTACTTTTAATTTTTTAAAAACATAATTTTTTTTATTTTTACAAAATATAGTCCTATTAGGATTACTGTTGAGTGGCCAATGTGGAAATAATAACAAAAAAACAGTTTTAAATTTAAAGAATAAAAAACTATTTATACAGAAAACTTAGCAGGAGTTAAAACCCGACGTTTACACCAACAGCAGAGCGTGGTTCAAGAGTTTACAACAATTACAACAATGGGGATGTTTAACGTCTCTGGGTCGAGGCTGGAAAAGTCACGTGATGTAGGTGTGTTACTTCT
>JAFIDM010000006.1:218805-264795 GCA_023159025.1 Thereuonema tuberculata | reverse complement strand
TAAACTTTCTGACTGGGCTGATCATCGTGAAGAAGTAGGACACAACCCAGATCCAATTACCAAAATTTCTGAAGAAAAGGAGAGACTCATAATCGAATCATGTTTGATTAATAGCAGAAATTGTTTTAATAAGGATAAGTTTCTTAAAATGAGTAGTGCTTCAATTGGTTATATTAAAGATTTTATGAAAAAATAAGGTTTTTGGATATAATGTAAGAATGTTAGTAATGTTATTGTTATTCATGAAGCATCAATTTAGTGTTTAATTGTTATCATTATTTATGTGTTTTATGTTATCATTATTAATAACTATGCTGGTGAATAAGATAGTTTTCAATTGTTAACATGTATAAGAAAATGTTTTTAGTTCTTATTTTGTAACCCTTATGTCAGAGGTGCCCACCCCCCCGTAGACCTTATGGCTCCCCCCCCCCCCCTCCTTTTTCCCCCCCCCCCCCCCCAAAGAAAAAAAATTGAAGGGACAACAAAAAAAAAAAACGATTTTTACACTCTATTTGCTTTTTTTTTTAAACCCCCCCCCCCCAAAAAAAAAAAAACAATTAAAAAAATTTCAATGGCGCAGTCTGCACCGTGACTCCTATTGTGTGGGCACCCGTGCTTATGTTATGTAAAGGAAAAAGAATAGTTTTTTGTCTTCTTGTTCTCTTAACCACCTGATGAAGTATTGTGGATATTAAAAGAAAGTTATTTAATAGAATTTCTAGGAGTAGTTACTTACAAATTTTATGAAAAATGCCTTTACTAATCTTTTAGTTTCTCTAAAATTGCAGATAACACTTCCAGCAGTATTGTACTGACGGTACTCTTATAAATGCATGTAGCGTACATGAGATCACAAAAAGTGCCATTAATAGCCAAATAACGGAGAGTTACAGTAAGTCTAAAGGAAATTAATAAAAATTATTAGTGTCTGACAAAATTAAAAATAGATTTTAAGTAATAGAAGAAATTTATATAAATTGTCTTATTTGCAGTCCATTATGAATAATCATGAAATAAAAAATGTTTTTATTTAATATTGAATTTTTGTTTCATTAAAATAGTTACCAATAAAAATATTCAACCATTTTTCTGGGTAGGATTTCAGAAGTTTAATCTTTAATTGGTTCAATACAAACTTTAAATTTAGCAAATATTTGTTTTGGTTTATATATACCAACAACTTTTCAAGTATTTTGTCTAGTTCTGTTGGCTATTACTAATCAGGCATTGATTTTCCATATGATTAATTTAATATTTTTAATTATTCTTACTGATCTCTGGCTGGAGTACTCTCTCTAGTTGGTATCTTGCCGACCAGTATCTTCTTTTACAAAATGTAGAAGTTTGTCAAAAAATCTGCAATCAAATCTAAAAAAAAAACCTGATAGGAATCGGGATTGTATAGCAGAAAATCAGAATGCAGCATTTGCAGCATTCCCTGATCCCTTTCTCTCCTTCTGGTCCATGGTTTAATCCACCACCTTCTTTTCTTTCATTTATTTTTTTCTCCTCTTCCTTTCCGCTGCTGTTGGAATCCATAAATAATATTCTAAACAGGCTTGGCCTAAAAGCCCAGCTTCACTCGATTCCGTCGATACGTCATGTTGGAATCTCATCAAAAAGACCTTCATGTGATTTTCAGATGGATAGATGTATTCTTAATGGTCGTGTAATACACTCAAAATATTTTGATGAGGAACCAGTGAAAAACACGAAAACCAGCAAAATCCTTCACAGAACCACCCAATTCTCATCTGTCTAAAACCCGCCTAAGAATGTAGTAACTAGTGAGAAATAATGAAATGAATTTGATATTTGTTGATAACAGTTTTATTGAATATGAAAATTACTGATTAAAGAAGTAGTGCAATAATTAATAAACAAATAATTCCATAACTTATTTTTTTTGCTGGAAAAAAAAAGAAATAGTTCAAATTTTATTATTTCACTAAAAAAAAAAAAAAAACAAGCCAACCAATTAATGTAAAAAAAATTAAATTATTGACTTGAAAAAAATAGAAGTAATGATCATATTATTTATTTATTTTACAAAAAAGATTTCTATTTTTATTTTTTACTTTTTTTGTAATTGCAAGTTTTAAATTTTATTTCTTTAAATATATTAAGTAATAATTCAAAATTTTTGAAAATCTCTCCCCCCCCCCCCTCCAAACAAAATATGCATCATTATATCGTAAATTTTGATCAGTCAATTTCAAATATTGTTTACATAAAATTTCCAGTTATTTTTTATTCAATAACAGTAAAATTTCAATGAATTGTTAAATTAAATGGTAGCCTATAATTAAATAAAAAATCATTTCTTCAAGACATTATAGCACTTTTCCAAATAGGAAATGACAGAAATGAATGACTTACACTATGATGCATTTATATGGATTCCATATTTTTAACAGCATTTCAAAAAGATCTGCCTGATGACAAATAAATATGTTTCTTTTGCCAAATCTTTGATGCAAAGTGAAAATTGAATCTTACGAATATCAATGGCTTAAGTTTTTATTTTAATTGTTAAGAAATTTGAGTTTGATATTCATAACATGCTTTAAGAACAGCTGGATGACTTGTTACTTCAATTGAGCAATGAAGCATTAGTTATCATAAGGTTAAGCTATGGCTCCATTGGCACTGCTGGCACAGAACAGGCAGTTGAAGTTGCAGTTTGGCTGTAGGCTACAAGAATGAGGGGAGCGCCAGCATCTTCGCAGGTGTAGCTTTTGGTGTAACTTCACCAGCGTCGCTTTAGCTCAAGGCAAGGAGGGTGACACACTTTCCCCGCATTTTTCAGTCGCAATGGCTTTTGTAGAGGCGGCAATATTTTTCTTTTGCAACAAGCAGAAGAGAAGCCATAATTGCCTTACTCTATGATCGGCCCAAAAGAAAAAAGAATAATATAATTTTTAAACGAAGACATATGGAAGGCTATTACAGAAATTTAATTTCAAGGCATCTTTTAGATGATGAAGAGAAGTTTTATGCTTCTTTTCGTTTCAACCAAAGCCAATTTCACTTTGTTTGAATGAAACATAAATAAATGATATTATTTTTATTCTTGCGCTACCTCCAAATATAAAAAAAATGCAGATGCAATAGAAATTATGCTTTTTTTTTTTTTTTTTCAAAATGTGGCTTTCTTTGTGTGACTTCTCATAAGAAATTATATTTCATAGGAAAGGAAGGAAATTTAATTTTAATTGAAAACATTACATTAAAAATTTATTTCTAATGAAATTTAAAAAAGTTTAAACATACAATAAAAAACAAATATTAACACACTATAAAAACCAATCTACCATGAAATAATTTTATAATCTTCATTATCAGTTCTTTTTAAGTATTTAGATTTTCTTGAATATTCCACTATGATTCTGTTTCTCAGATTTAACTTGAAATTAATTTTTTTTTAAAAATGAAAAGTTTTATTGTGTTATTCCATTATAACACTAAAGAAAAAAATCAATTTCTCAAACATAAATTCATATCATAATTAAATTGTCCTGAATATTAACTTAAAGTCAAACATATTTTTGAACAATAAGTTTAAAGAAATTACAATAATAATACATGATTTATATCAATAAATTCAATGAAATAATCTATATTTTAATTGAATTTCCTTATTTTTATAAATTTCTGTAAAAATGTATTTTTTACATTTAGTGTAGTTGTATTTACTTTGTTTTCGAAAAGAGAATTCAAAACACGATTTATTTCGATATTTTGGCTATGTTCAGCTACAGAAACTACACTCAGCAGTCGCCAGCAGTCGGGCAATAGTGGTCCCTCTTAGAGTCGCCCGGCATCTCTACTTTTGCGGTTGGGGGAAGGATGGCTTTAATACCCTCATTTAAACAAAAGTTTGCCGTCCCAATTGTACATTCAAGGCCTGTGGCTGTAAGGTGTGGAGAAGGCTGTAATTGAGGCCATAGCAGCCGACCACCAACCACTCCAATGGAATAGTACCTTAAGTTACATTGTCGAGTTGGAAAATTTCATTCAAATTTTCACCTGCAAATAGTTGTTAATCCCCTAATACTGTTCTTAAGTAATTTTCCCACAAACAATTTCTACTTTTTTTTTAATTATAAGAAAATTAGGAGTAGGGAAGAAAGGTTTATATTATAAATCCCTCCATTTGAATTCATTACAAGTCATTATTTAAAAATTTTTGGTGAAAATTAAAAAGAAAAACTAATATCATATAAACATAATATATATATATATTTATATATACCGTATATGTTGCAATAGTGGCCCCCGGCGTTTATTTGCAAAACTAGCCTCGGCTCCCGGCGCTTAATAGAGGCCGGCCATTATTAACAAAAACCTTCAGAACGCAATATTTTTACACATAAATACTGTCTAATATTGCAAACACCTACTTTATTTGAATTTCACATGCTACATAAGACTGTTAAAGATAAATGGCAATGTCTTTCTGTACCTTTCGCTGCTATTCGTCGCCCGAATCCGCAGTGACGCCTTCGTTGTTGTCCAGGAGACGGTCTTCAAATTCATCACGAACTTTCTTTGTTCCTCCTCCTTCTAACCGCTTTCTGCTTGCACCTTTGTCCACTTTCACAGACACAAGATTATCATATTGTTTCTTCCACTCTGATTCTTTTCGGATCAACGCCATAACGACGAGCGGCCGCCTCACCGGAAGTTTCTTTCGCATATTCCACCGCGCGAATCTTAAAGGCAATGTCAAATGACCGTTTCGACGGCATTTTGTAAGGCAATGTATAAAGATAAGGACGCTTACACTTGTACCGGTTTGCAAATATCAAAGACCCGGCTACTGTTAGAGACCGGCTACTATTTGGCCGTGTCCCCTCTGCAGCCCAGCGCTTATTAGAGACCAGCGACAGTAAGAGCCTAGGCGTTTATTGAAGCATTTACAGAATATATATATATATATATATATATATATTGCTTTTCAACACCTGTTCTTCTGAAGAGGTGAATTTTATCTTTTAAAATTCAAAATAATTGTGCCTTACCATTAATACTTAATATTATAATATCTCAAAGGAAATGGAAAATTAATGTGGCACCTCTAAATATTAACAACATCAAATACACTAAAAAAAATGAACTGAGAAACTATGTGCCTGTATTCTACTGGCCTCAAATGAATTTTCTCTGTGCACATTTGAGGCTAGTGGAATGCGGACACAAGTTTCTCAGTTCATTTTTTATTGTATATTTGCTGTTGCTGTATTAATTTTTAGAGGTTTCACAGTCGTTTCTGTTAAAAGTAATTTTAACAAATTTCATAAAAATATTTTGCCTCCTGGATTTCTGTTACTGCGTCCTGCTACAACTTTGAATCCGTTCATATGGAAGTCTAAGATATATATTTTTCATTAAAGTTTCATTTTTTATAAAAAATTTTATTAAAATTACTGCTTGGCTGTAGTAATGATAGAAATTTTTTTATTAAAATTAGTTCTCGAGAAAAAGCATTAATTTCATAAAAAATTCATGCCTTCTAGATCTCTGTTCTTACATCCTCCTACAACTAGAAAGTGGTTGAATCTGTTTGTAATCTATTAAGAGAACTATATTTCAAACGTTGAATTACTCTGTGTTCTATTTGTTGTTAATATGGCTTTGTTTTCCCTGTTTTTAATTTGAATAATTGAGCTGATAATATCCATGGACACTCTTTCTAATGGCCCATACACTGGGGAGAAATTTTGTACTGTATGAGGTTGTAACGGACCTAACTATCGGTTGAATAATACTCTCACTAACAGTTGTCATGCCGGGTAAGCAAAACAGAAGGGAAAAAAAAAAGTTGTGCTGGGCCCAAATTAATGAAATAAAAGCTAAACACTCTCAAATTAGCTTGATGAAAATAATTATTTATTGAGTACTTAGTTCTTTGCTTAGGAATATAACATATAATTGACTCTCTTATGATTTAATAAGCTTCAGTAACCGTTAACAATCAAGCTAGAATTCCTTAAGAGCCAACGTTTCAATGTAAAGAAATATAAACTTTTATAACACTAATATTCAAACTAGCTTCTTGTCACACTCAACCAGTTAAAGTAAATCAAATATTCTTAAATATAAAGCATTAACCTAATCATGGATCCATTAACCTTACAATCTATAATTACATAGATACAATACTCATATAATTTATGAGGAGCTTAGTTTCAAAACCCGCCATCTCCAAAATTAAAAATTTTGGGAAAATAGGAAAAATTGTATCTACGTTATTACTGCGAATTTTCAAATGAACTTTTTTTTTGTATTGTAGGTTATAGAAAGAGTAATAAAGTGTCCCAAATCAAAAAAATCTGATCCTGGCAGTTTTAACGTTATATTCCATTTTTGTGAGGAGAAGGCGGTGTTTGATATAAAGTATTGGAGTTAGGGGTTTTTGAAGTAAGATTTTGCGTCGTATATCTCGGAAATACAATTTCTTACTAGAAACATGGCAATTCCTAATCACTGCTGTTCCTATTAAGTCCAAATGCGGCCGGATTTGGTCCCATCTGGTAAAAATCACTGATTTAAGATTAATAACAACACCTAGCTAACCCTTATGTCCATAATTTTTTAAAATAATTTTCACACTAACTCGTATTATCACTATTCATAATTGAACATTCTTTTATTGCAATAGATGTGTCTTACATAATCTCACTCGCACTCTAGGGAATTATTTTAAGTAGTTTCCTCATCCGTAGCGCTGCAATCGCATTCACTATCGGTTCTGGAATCTGAATATTCTGTCTCATCATTCATCAGTATTCCCTTGCAGAATTCCAGATCTGGGTTTTCTTTCCATTCGTCGCCGTACCTTGTAACGAGGAGTTTGCGAACATCCTGGATTTTGTTCTGATTAATTTGAACTCCAAGGGATACACGATTCGGTGTTATCGACTGTAGCTTCTTTCCTTTCTTCGTAATCGAACTGAACTGTGTGCAATCGTAATTTTAAGTTAATTGTAATTAACTTCCCCTTTGACCAACATGTTGTTATTGGTTTTCTAAGAAGCATATGCGTTTCACTTTGGACAACTTGAACCAAAGTTCAAGTTGTTCAGGGCGAATATAAGGGGGGAGGCCAAGGGGGTCCGGGTCCCTCCCGAAATAATGAATATAAAGAAAAAAATAAGTACCGTAATCTGAATTATTTTAATGAACCATGCATTTATGCAATAATGAATTCAGCATTCAGTGCAAATTACCCTCTGAATATGAGCAGCAAAACTGATACAAAGTATCATGGGTGTCTACTTAAAATTACTTAACCTAAACATACATTAATCTTGGCCCCTCCAAAAATATATTCTATATTCGCCACTGACTTGAACGATAGAGTTGCTGGGTTTTTGAGAACTCCACTAGTTAGATTAATAAAGTTTAGAGATTATCCTTAGCTTAATAAAGATTCACGCAGGTGAAGATTTACTCTCAAGTATCGAACTTAGATCAAACCCCAACCCCCGGCCACCGGAGTTCTGTGGATAAACGTCCCATTGCCACTTTCACCGGTAGCAATATTTATAAAAACAGCAAGACTTTTGTTTCTATCGACATCACATGGACGCTGATATATTGAAACTACTGTGGCACCACCGTGCGTGGAAAATAGCTTTGGATATGGCGGGGTTTGATAATGCATTCGCATTGGATATAGCGGGCTTTGAAACAAAATTCGTATCGAAATCGTATGAAAATACATTGTTATGGCTATTTTTGAAGTTAAACTGAATGCAAACGACGGGTTTTGATTTGAACTTAGTAAAAACTCCATTGGCTTGGAATTTGCAATTTTTGGAGATGGCGGGTTTTGATACTAAGCTCCTCATATATAAATTTAAGTTCTCCTAAAATGGAGTGAGTATTAACATCTCTATTAAATCTCGTACCAGGTAAATAAATTATTTCAATATACAGATGAAAATAATGCAAATTTTCAATTTAATGCGCTTTGGAGTTATATTTATATTTAGACTCTGTCTAAAACAATTAATTGCTGCTAAATCTTTTGAAAGATTAAATTTATATTTAAGATAAACAATATAACAATCAATTCTTCTTCTTCATATAAACCCAAATTGAAAGTTCAAAAGGGAAAGAAATTCAATCCTTAACTTTGCAAGATGACTCTAATTATTCCCCAAAAAGCTACCTTGAGATTAACCAAACTTACATACCCTTCTACAGTAATTAATTCCTATAGGAATTCCTTACTTTCCAACACTCACTTGAATTCTAATTTTCTGCCAGCGTTATTTAAAATGCTATCACTTTGAGGTTACTATTTTTCAGATTGAAGCACTCTTGTAATATCACTCACTATAATATTTCCCTTGGAAATCGCCTACCTCCTCCAGTATTTAATCCACTAGTTTCAATAAGGAGCAAGCTTCACCGGAATCACTGTGAAGGTAGGTTTTACTGTTAAGAGCAACTGAAAATGAGGAAACCGACTTCTGAAATCACTGTACTTTTCCAGTTTCCTCTTGAACTGGATACACAGCTTGTAGACCTGCCTTGCCGCACAGAAATAACTAGAGCCTCCGAGGCCATCCACTTCATGGAACATTCCCGTTGAATAATGGAGGACTCAAGTTCTAAAAATGAAAGTTCAATACGCTAAAATTTCGGCTTTCTTCATGGTAGTTTGACTACTGAGAAAAACTTCTGCTTAAATGGATGATTCTCAACATTGATTCACCCACCAAAGACATTAGATGACATTAGATGATATATATTGAAGCTAAATTCACCTTCTTGTCACCATGTTTTGTGATCGACGAGAACGAATTAACGTACTTCCTTCGATGACTTTTTTTTTCCCACTCTATTTTCTCGTGCCTCTCGCGAGATGATTAACCAATCCTATTGCCATAATAACTGTCTAAAACAGGAAAGTGTTTTTTTTTTTTTTTTCCCACGTAGACAACCCTCGAAAATCCCACTCGCAATTTGCGAATAGAAATTAGGCGCTTGCGAGTGGAAAAAATTATCTCGCAAATCGGTTTTTTCCTAAAGTCAAAACCTTGGCTGCTGTGCCAATTCAAATTCACTGGGATGTGAACTCCTGCGAGGGGTATTTCATGATGGAAGTTTCTTCTACCCTTCACCAATCACCATTCGTCAATTTATAGGTAGGTGATGTGCAAGGACGTTTATATCATGATAGGTTGCAAAGCCAAATTTTATACACCTACCAATCGGGCGGGTTCTGCTGCTAGTGTAGGTATATTGTATATATATGAAATTTTGCCTCACCCCCCCCCCACTGTTAATTAGCTAGCCTCACCCCCCCCCACTGTAAATTTCCATTTGCAAGTTGGTTTAGGCATGAATTTTCGAGGGTTGCACGTAGATATAGAATTCAGAAACTTTACAAATGATTTTTAAATGACTGGGCATGCAGTTTTAACATAAAATTCTCGCTCCTATTTATAATAATTAAAGACTAGTTTGTTTTTTAGGCTCATGAGACAAGAAGCTGGTAGCAATTGTTAAAATAAACTTCTACTTTTTTCTTATTTTTACACAAATCAACACAACTAATAACATGCCACTGTTTAATTGCGGTTCTCTTCTCACAACCCTTTCGATAGGCTATTGTCATGCACCACTTACCAAGGAGGGTAACCTATATATATAGGTTTGTGTGCCAACACTCCACCGATTTTGATATATTAGACATTGTTTCATTGATCTTCAAGTTTTAGCTTATTAATGAATGTGAAATTTAATGTGCAACTGTAATATGGAGCGACCCTTTCCACAAAACATTAGAAAACAGATTTAATAAGTAATAAAACAAGTTTCGAAAACCTGTAGTGGTTTTCTTCTTCGGACTACAAATATAAAAAAAAAATTAAAAAGACCGTTGTCGTCGAGGAGACGCCCTTGGTTGGACTCAACCAATCACCTTCCGGGATTGTCCATTCTTCAGAGGGCAGTGATTTGTCAGACGCACTTGGCTCTAATTGTTAGGAGATAGTGTTACTGGACAATACAGACGATTTGGCAAGGAAACAATAATAAATAAGGGAGAAACAAAATTTGTAAGGAAAAAACGTATAATAAAAATAAATATTAAAGTAAAATAAAAAAGAAAGAAATAAACCATGAACTAAAAATCAACCCATAAGAAAGTAAACACACAAATAAGAAAGGAAAAAAAAAAAACCACCACATGCAAAATACAGTGTTATAAAATTTTACTTCTCAGATGTTTCAACTTCATCAGGGCTTTTTTCTGAGATTTCCCCTGTCAACACATCACCATGTTACTCAAATTGTAACTAGAGGGATTCTTCAGCTTTTGAATTATGGAATGAAATAATAAAATTCGGTTAGTTTAAATATTATGCATAAGCACTTACATAAAAATTGAATTACAACTAAAATAAAATTTTAATTAAAATAAAGTGTAAGAGCTATCATTATTAAAGAATTATTAGATAAATATCTCAAATGGTGGAATGAATAAAAAATACTTATCAAAAAAGAAATATAACCATTTGTGTATTGGGGTGTCTGGAAAGTTATGAGTGTTTTTGCCAGGTGGAAATGAAACAAATACATGCATTTAAGAAACAATATTTATTCATAAAAGTACCCTCCATTTTTTTTCAACCCATCTTTTCGGCAATTTTAAAATTCTGTTCACGTAGAAATGGCTTGGAAACAAAGAAGTCTTCCAAGTGCTTTTTGACAATGTTGAAACTGAATGATTTTCCATTCAAAGCATTCTACAGGCATCGAAACAAGTGGAAGTCAGATGGTGCAATATCCGGTGAATATGTTGGGTGTGATAAGACATCCCAGCCAATCTCGTGCAACTTTTTGCAAGTGGCTAGTAACACAAGAGGCCCCAAACGGTCTTGCATAATACAACAAAGGCCTTTCTGTTTGCTAGTTATGGCCTCTTCTGTTGAATGTTGTGGTGCAGTTTCTCCAACTGGCTGCAGTACACATCTGATTAAGTGGGAGTAGCTCAGTAAAGAATGCCTTTGAAATCCCTCTTGACAAGAACAGAACCTTCTTTCCATGAATATTCCGCTTCAGAGTGAGTTTTGGTGGTTAGTTAGCCTAACACCAGGATTGTTTCTGCACTACATTGTCATAGATCTCCAGTTTTCATCTCCAATCACTATTCGTTTCAAAAATGGGTTCATTGGTTGCATTCAGGAGCATGTCATAGATGGAATACCAGTCAATATGGGTTTTCTCAGATTGGTTGTGTGGGACGCAAGGATCATAACTAGAAGTGTGCCCAGATTTCAAATGTTTATGAAAAGTGGTTTTGGCAATTTTCAGATTGTCTGCTAATCGAGTTGTTTGGTTTGCCTCCAGGTGTACCAAAATGTGATTGTCGTACACTGCTGAAGGTCTTTTAGGGCAATCCGGGTCTTCTAAGCTGATATCCCCGGCTTTAAATTTTGCAAACCACCTCTGAACTGTTGATTCATCAACAGCACCCTTTCCATACTCACTTCACAAATGCTTTTACATGTTTGTGCGACTTTTTCCCTCTTTTTATAGAACAATAGCAGCTCATGCCAAAAATGCAACTTTTACCCACCCTTATTCAAAACTCAGTAAAAACAAACAAGCTTCTACTGATTGCGACTGACTTTTAGTGAGAGACGCAATCACATGTCGCCTTGCATGTGTGGCCAACTTATTACCTATTTTAAAACAGTAAGGGTGCATGTGGAATGTCCAAACATTCACCTGCAAAAATGCTCAACTTTCTGGACAATCCAGACTTAAACTATAAATGAATCATTTAAAATTCTTTTCTATAAATTAAATGGTTCAAATATTAATAATAATAACAAAACATCAAGGGAAAAGCTTATTAATATAGAAAAGAAAGAAGATGAGATTAAAACAAAAGTTCAGTTAAATTACATAATATGTTTAGTTTTATTTTTCTAAGTTAAAGTATTTCTACTTAAAAAAAAAAAAAAAAAAAAATGAATATTATTTATTTATTTCTAATCATATATCACTTTTTTGACTAATAGTCATAACATGAATCATAAGACAAAAAAAGAAAGAAAGAAAAATAAGATTGTCCCGCAGCAGAACTGAACCCTAGGTCCTTAGATCTCCAGCTCATTTGCTTGTGCATTATGCCATGCCAAAATTTCTTCTGGAATTGAACAACAGGAAGTTAATATTTTAATTACTTGAAAATCAATAAAAACTTTCAGATTTCTTATAATCAATGGTGTGTGTGTGTGAGAGAAAGCATAAAGAGGATTAGAAAGCTAAATGAATATCTAAAATGGACTGGGAGGGAGGAATAAAAAATGAAAGTTGATAGATGTAAAAGAGGAAATAGTTGAATGAATAAATAAACATCAAATGCATTACATAACATACAAAACAAAGAAAGTCTAACTCCTCTATACTTCTCTTTACTTCAACGATATCTATATTTCTTCCTATTTAAAGGACTTCTTCAGGATATAATAAACAAATAATACAAAATAAGGAAAGAGAAAACCTTCTCTTTTCCTTATAAACACAAATGAAAAATGTAACAAAATAATCTCAATAAATGTAAAATATTACATCAAATAAACAATAACAATGAGGAAAAATAATACAAAATAAGGTTTTCTCTTCCTTTCCTTATTTTGTATTATTTGTTTATTATATCCTGAAGAAGAAATATGTATGTATATGTAATTTAAGATTAATAATAGATTCAATGATGATCAAATGCATTAAATGGGAAAACATTGTTCATTATTAAGCATCATTAATAATAATATTAACTAGTTGACCCGTGCGAATAATTCGCACCAAAAAAACCACCTTTGAGAAATAATAAACAAATCCAACAGCTGTCGTACGTTAGTTAAACATATTGTCAATAGCTGGCGCCTTTTCCATTTTTATAAAAAGGTTGACCCTTGCGAATAATTCGTATGGTATATTGAAATAATTCGCTATATTAGAATACTGGAATATTTACATGGTATATTGTAATAATTCGCATAATTCAGACACCGAATGGTAATGTAGAAATACATTACTGAACAGATTGCCTTCTACATTTTTATAAAAAGATTTTTAAATAAAGTTTTTTAGCGAAACCATCAATTTTAAAGAATTTGTTTATTTTTTTGTCATTAACGGTGAACGTAATCTTCAAAATGATATCTCAATCATTTGATTTTGATGAAGTATTAAGGGAACTAAACAAACAAACAAAAAAAAAACCTTTAAAAAATAATATATGAGAAATTGACAAATTTTTGTTTTTTTATTCTAATAAATCGTAATTTTTATTAAAATAAAATTTTTTTTTATGTGTTCTTATTAAATAAACGATGGAAATCATTTTAAAATGCATTTTTATTCAAAAAAGGATATATTTGAATTACGACGCTGCAGTGTTTCGGTTTCGAAAAATAAGCCGCTTCTATTAAAGCGTTTCTCCATTTTTATAAAAAGGTTTTTAAAATTAAGTTTTTTAACGAAAGCATTAACTTTAAACAATTTGTTTATTTTTCGTCAGTAGCGGGGAACGTAATCTTCAAAATGATGTCTCAATCATTGATTTTGATGAAGTATTAAGGGAGATATGGCATACCGACACAAAAACACCTTTGAGAAATAATATATAGTGATAATATTCATTATTAATAGAGATAAATCCCTCAAGGTTAGTGGGATATCACTAGGGATTTTTAGAAAATCATTAATGAAAAATAAAAGAATAAAAGAAATTGTGAAATTGAAATAAAGAAATTAAAGGTTTTACGACCAATGATATTGTCTTCCCGATTTCAATTTACTGTTCATTGTTATTATCGTTTTTATTGTTATTATTATTTAACATTATTTTATTTTTAACAAAGGTTTGATATTGTTCACAAATGTTTGATATTGTTCAGTTGTTATGTTTTATTTTGTTAAATTAAGAATAATTTTCTTCTTTTCATTTGTATTTTGTATAAGAACCATGAGTAAGTCTTAATGTTAAGTTAAGATGAAATATCGGCATGAGATTTGGAATAAATAATTATTATTTCTTGTGTGTAATTTGAAGTTTATGATACAGAAGTCATTATTAAGCATTTTAATAACAGATACATTGAACTATAAAAATTAAATAGTAAACAGAATGGGAATGTATAAAAATAAAAATAATAGCATTGATAATATTGATTAAAGAGATAGACCAAGTACTGATGAAGTTGGAAACCTATTCCGAAAATGAGAATATTAAATGGGAAATAAATAAGTAAATATTGGATAAAGAAATAATAGTTGATATGTTAGTTAGAGAATAAAGAATGAGAAGGCTTAGCATGCACTGATGAAATAAAGATAATAAATAGGAAATGAAACAAAGTTTCTTGGTAAAATAAAATAAACGGCATAAAGGGGAGGTGAGATACCAACAGTTTTGCAATACTGAGCATATTTCATCCTCAAAGGCAGCACATACATTCAGGACGACATAAGGTAGAGACATAACTAAAGGATTGGGTGGCTTAGCAGTTGTGACAGGCATTTTAACCCCCCAAGACGGGATTGTAGGCATAAAGCCGGATTATATGGAAAGATTCAGTGAGAAGGCAGTGGGAGAGGAGGTTGCAATGTGTGACTGTATAAGAGCATGCAGGGGCTTCGGTGCTGAAGGCATGTTTGTGTCCTTTGATGTATGTGATACATGTGGCAGGTTTGTCCCACATATCTGGAGAGCATTGTTTGCATGGATCCAATTTACAGGATCATTATGTTGTGTGGTGTTTGTGATATAAATGTTTGAAGATTTGAAGGCTGGGCAAGTTTGTATGCGGTGGGAAATTGTTTAATAAAATGTTGAAGGGATGGATAATACGGGAAGGGGATGTATTTGAAAAGGGTTTGGGTCAATGGCTTTGGTGGGTTTTTCCAACTTGTATTGCAGGTAGTTGTAGAAGAGGTGGGGTGGGTAGTTATGGTGATTCAAAGTATGGGTAAATGATGTGTAGGGTTTGTGTTGTGGAGCAAACATCATTATTGTTTGCTCCAATAATATATAATTCTGTATATCATTGTTAAAATTTATTACTACATTGCTTAACTTTAATTTCTACTTTATATTTACCTGTTTGTCTCAATTCTCTATCTTATTTATTTATTTATTTATCCTTAGGTTACCATTGTTCTGATGAAGAGATAATGCTTCTGAAATTCCATGTTCCTGACCTTAAACAGTACAGAGAAGATATTAATGTCATTATTATTATTAAATATTTTTAATATATTATAGGAACAGTTTTTTGATCCATAAAAAATGGAAGTAGTATATACCAAGGTGTTGGAACTCGGATTTAGAAAACTTAGTGAACAGGATTTAAAGGGAATTTTAAAAGATTTAATAGAAACAAAAGCATTAGGAGAATTAATAATTTCTGGTAACAGAACCCTCACTAAGTTTCCAACTCAGTGGGCTTCGGCCTTAAAACTTAATCAATCTCTGACCCATGTCACAATAGATCATAATGATGTTGATGATGAAGTTGCCTTTGCTTTATTTCAACATAAATTCATTACACACCTAGATATTGTTATCAGTAAAATCAGTGAAGATGCCCTAAAGAACATTGTTTTGAATAAGAATTTACAATGTTTAAATTTGAGTTGTTTAGTCCCATATTTGCCAGAGAATACGACACTTAGTGAACAAAATTTAGCTCCGCACAGACTTTGTGAAGCATTAATAACAGGAGTAACAGCATTGTTATTGGAAACCTCTTCTCTTAAATACCTTAAACTATCTGGGAATAAAATCAATTCAGAAAGTGCAAAGAAGTTATTTAAGGCAATGATAATTAATAAAAGTCTCATTGATTTAAATCTTAATGACAATTCCATTAATGCAGATTGCATAAAAGAAGTAACAGAGATGCTGAAGCACAATTCAAGTCTTAAGTGTCTGACTTTAAAGGGTAATGAATTGGACAGTGCTGCTGTTAAAGAAATAGCTCTTACTTTATTACAGAATCACACATTAACAGAAATCAATCTTTCATCAAACCACATAGAACCTGATGCTGATTCAAAGGAATTTATTACACTCTTCCTTCAAAATGAGAAACTAACTTCTATATGTTTAAGTAACAATCAATTAGGAAATGATGCTTTAAATGTTTTGGCAAAACGAGTAGCACATAATAACAAACCAACAAGCATTTTTGTTGACATAAACAAAAGTTTTTCTGACCTAAAGGGTTTGATACTTGCCCTTAAACATAGCAGCTCATTGTCTTTAGCTCTTCAAATTCATAACCATGAAAACCAAGGGCTTGATTCCATTGTATTTAATAAGGTAATCAGTGCTGTGATGACAAGCAGCGTTATCAAATATCTTATTTTAAGTAACTGTGGACTGGGTCCAGATGAAGCTAAAACTATTGCTTCATTTCTGAAACAGAATCATACGCTTATTCATCTTAATCTCTCCTTTAATGAAATCTGTGCTGAAGGTGTAGTACATATTGCATCAGCTCTCACAGTTAACAAATGTCTTTTAAATTTACAAATAAACGGTGACAAAATTGGTAATGATGGAATAGTAGCTCTGTGGAAAGCTTTAAAAAAAAATAGAACCCTTGAAAGTCTCGGTGTATCACATATGACACATCCCTCTGAAATTGGAATAAAGGACTTAACTGAAGTTCTACAATGTAATAATGTTTTGGACAGGCTTAATATATCTGGATATCAGATGGATAGTAAGATTCTAGAAGAGCTGAAAGCAGCCATGGAAGACAATAAAACCTTGATTACTTTTAATATCTATTATGTGGATATTGATGGAACAGATATTCAAGAAGAGCTTCATTATTATTTAGAAAGAAATCTAAATTTACTAAGGAAATTTGCATTCATTGCAAAGTACATTTACACTCACAGAACTGATAAAGAGCGGATTTTGAGTCATATTTCAAAGAGTGATCTCGAAGAATTTGAAACATTTCAGGGACAACGTGGAATGATCAAGTTACTGTGTCGGCATGGTTTCAATATTTTGGAAGCTTCGAAGGTTGTAGATTATGCTCATTTCTTCATTAAATGTCATTTCTTTGAGATTACTGGAATAGCTGAACCTCTCTTCTGTACATTACCCCTTAATGCTCTTTGCAATTTATCTTCCTATTTGAAACTCAAGGATATTCATTAATGATATGGAAACATGAGAAAATAATTATTAAACGTTCTTTAAAGTGCGAGTTCAGTGTGTGTCTTGATGAGAAAAGAATATTTGTAAGTTACATTTTAATGAGGAAATATAAATTGATATATATATCTAACATTATATCACTCTGCATTTTTTAAAAGTTGAGTGATGATTCATGAAAATAGGTGTTTTTCACTCATTTTTTTCCTGTTGATTTCAAAAATTACTCAGAATTTGTCAGGTTTTTACAAACTTATCAGGTTTAAACTTTAATTTTTTTAATAATCATATTTTTTTTTTATTTTCAAGGATGTTATTTTTTTGTGAAATCTTTATAATTATTTACCAAAATAAGTAAATAAGAGGCCTTAAGTTTTATTGTTGATTTCAGAAATGACCTCAGATTGTTTTTATTACATAGCTTTTTTGAAAAAAATAAAAACAAAACATGAAAAATTTTCAAAATATATGGATTTTATGTAATGTTTATTCAAATTTTTATTTACACATGGGTTATTATAAATACCTGGTAATGTCAAGCAAACTTTACTAAAAGAACTATAAGAATAAAATAACAAAAGAGGTCATCTTACAATTCTTTAAATCAATGAAAACTGTCAATTAAACCAGATTGTGTATTTTTCTATACTTACTGATTAACACTTTTTAGAAGGAAGTAACTTGTTTAATAAAACATAACTAATTGATTAGCACTAGTTAAAAGGTAGTAACTTATTAAACTTCATTACGTCATAAATCTCCATACTTGCTGTATTTCAGAGTCCTAATCGGCCCTCCTTTCTCAAGCATTACATAAAGGGAAAAGAAATCTCCTTTCTTCCTTCCCAACTAAAATTAAATAACAATCATGAATTTGAAATTCGAAAATAACAAATAAAAACGTGATATGCTTCGTGCCACCCATGACACACGAAGCATTATTACAAAATAAAATATCCAAATTGAATAAAAATTAAAAGAATTTTTATCTTTGAAGAAATTTTTTTTTTTTTTAAATTGTCCAAATTCTTTAAAATTTAGAAGAAATTTTATTTTATCTTTGAAGAATAAAATGTCCAAATTGAATAAAACTTAGAAGAAATTCTATCTTTGAAGAAATAAAATATTTCTTCAAATCATTTAAAATTTAGAAGAAATTTTATCTTTGAAGAATAAGATGTCCTTTTGAAGAAATAAAATGTTTTAAATTGTCCGAGACGTTGAAATTTTATCTTTGAAGAAAAACCATCTTTAAAATTCTTGATTGAACCTTCATCCAGGTAATTCTTAACACCCCAGTGCCAATGTGAAGCTGCTCCATCTTGTTGTAAAATGAAATTATCACTTTTCCTGCAGTTGAGGTATCAACCAGTTAATGAGCTTATTGAGATACTAAAGTCCTGTGACAGTTTATTTTTTCTTTTCTGTGATTATTATTCTTGATACACTGTTTTCATATATTAAAGGATTTATTTCTTCCTGTATAGAACTTGTTTAACACATTGCGGACAGATCACGAGTTTACTCGTGTTTTGCGCTCCATCTGTTATGGACGGGTTACGAGATAACTCGTGTTTTCTACAGGCTGCCTTTAACTACCAGCCCATTGTGGGCGGGATGTGCAAAGACTGCCAAGGCTCTTTTCAGGAAGTTTGCAATCGGACCACTAAACACAACAATTTTCAGATAACCCCACAGCCAGAAGTCACAAGGATTAAGATCAGGTGATCTTGATGGCGAGGCTGCTGTTTATAACAAATGCAATGTGTCATGCGCATGACACGTCTTGTATTTTGCATGTTATGACGCTTAAAGCGCCATCTTTTGCTAATATTTGGAACTATTTTTTTTCTTAAGCCATTCCATTTCCCCTTTCTTCGAGTATATTCAGTTCAAATTTCAGGTCATTCTGAGCAGTGGTTCTTTTTTTACATCATGTTGAAAGTTGAACTTTAATCATAATCATCCTGTATACAAATTAAGACCATTGGCATTCGCCCTTGTACTAAAAGATTAAAAATAGAAGTAGATTGACAATAATAATAATAATAACTGCATGAATTACAACTGCAAGCTTTGATATAATGGAAATGAAAAGAAAACTAAAATAATACATCAGTGATTAATAGAGCTTTTAATCACTTTTTAATGTTTCAGAATTATATTTTTCCCAATTAATTTGACTGAATAATTTATATTTTATGTAGTTTTCCAATGTTAGACCAAAATTATTATTCAATTTATTTATTTGAAAGATTTTTAACCAATTGTTTCTAGTTATTTTTTCATTGTTTTGATTATTTTATTCCCTATTGACATTCTAAATGTTATTCATAATTATTTTATAAATAATTTTTTCTTTAATAGTAAGTATTTTAATTTTTTCCTAATCTTATTTTTTTTCCAAAATTTTTATTTTGCAACCCTCAACCCTATTGTGAAATGTATTCTCTGTTTGAAGAAGTGTGGCCAAGCGCCTTCTCGTAATGGACGGACAATATATATATATATATGGGGGAAACCATCTTAGAAAGCAGCAGAAATAAAGCACACGCTGATAAATGAGACGGGAGTCCTTGTATAGACCACATATCACGAGTATAAAAAGGCATAAAAGTCGGGTCGATATACCGTCCCTCTAGCAGTAAAAGGGTTAAAAGTTTAAAAATAATTCAAGGATATAAATTATAAAAACAGTAATTTTATGCATGCATTGCAAATTAATATTTCATAATGTGACATAAGGGTTTATATTAAAACACTGAAAGTTTAAAATAAATATTATAAAAAGTTAATGAAATGTAAGATCATTTATAATTGAATGCAAAAAAAAATAGCCTGCCTGAAAAATATCCGGCCACTGAGGTAAGTCGAAAAAAAAATATCCTGTCTCTCAGGTGTTACGATTTTATTAAGGTTTGCATTTGATTCGTTGTTGTTTTCTTTTATTAATTTGCTGATTTTTTTTTTAAAGCAAGCTTATTGATTTAGGATTTTTGATAAAACTTTTGTAATCTGCCTTATTTATGTCATGATTTACATTTACAATAATTGCATTATGATCAGAAACTGCAGAAAATAACATCATTGTAACATTTTATAAAAAGGAATATTGACTTCAGTTTCTTCAACACTAGAAATTTACTCTATATTTTATTTATTTATTTTTTTTTTTCCATTTATAAACACAATTTTACAATTATTACAGCAGAGAATCAGACATTTTGTTATAAAATCAATTGATGTAGATAAAAAGTTGTGGATTTTTTAAGTTAACAATTAAGTTAATCACCAATGTAAATTTATTTTGACAGCACTGGAATAAACTTGTCCACACGATCCGAGTCATAAACTGTATACAGAGTCAATGCTAAAAAAAACATTTAAACAAATTAGTATAAAACACCACAACTAACACTACAAACATATTAATATAAAATACATTTATTAAAATAGCAAATTTTTGAGAAGATAATCACTTCTTCCCTTTATCAAGCCTAAAAATATTACAAAAGTTTCTATAAGTATAATAACAATTTATTGATATTGTGACGAGTGGTTACGTCACTACTAAAAATAAAATAAAACAGATAAATATAAGAGCTTTTAGCCCTGCTACCGAATGATCTAGTACCCTGCAATACTCTCCTTCCATAGGCGGCAAATCGCTTCGTCATCACTGCGGTGAAGCCTACCTCCTAGAAATAACACTTTGAACTAAACCTGAGGAATATTTCCTATGTAGTTAAAATAGCAAATATGTTTTCGCTTCGGCGCTGGGCCCATAGAGTACCAAAACGAAGAACAAATACCATAGATAACTAAATAATTAATGATGCAAATGTCTAGCTCGTCTTAAAACACCCAAAGAATTTATTTACTTCCTTAGTGAATACACTTGGTTATAATAGGATGTAATTTCCTCCAGATCTTTATTATTGATGAATAAAACAGGTTTAAAATTAATGTTTAAAGAAATTAATTGTTTAAATGTTCTCTTATCAGTTAACGTTAATAATTCAGTCTAAACGTATGATAATAAACAGACAAAAATATTTGAATAAACAAACAAAGATTTATTTAATTCAGAACACTTGACTAAATAATACACTTAGTGATACAAAGCTCTGCCACCTTTTTCTTATGGTGACTACCACCCCTTCTTAAATAATGTGACTTGACCAAATAAACAATTTCCCCCAAAATTACACTACAGTCTCCAAAGGTAAAACACTGTTCTTAAATGACTAAATAATTATTTACTCAGTTTGTACATTATCTTTCTTTTCACCAAAACCCCTATCATAAAACAAACTCCCCTCCCGAATTGCAATTCAGTTGTACTACACATGCTAATTCAATTAATCATCCGATCAGCTGTTTTCCTTCCCTCTCTCTCTCTCTAGGTTCGTGTGCCTTTCCCACTGAGATTATTATATCGGGTACACTCAGGATATAAACACATGTATAAAAACAAGATAAATACACCAAGGTAATAATATATTTCAAAAAGACAAAATCAAATACATGTTCAGAAAATGTATTTAGTGTTTAACAATCTTCTTTCCTACACAAAATGATTAGACTTGGTTTAATGAGCTGCCCTGAAAAAACAAAAAGTCTTCTGGCGTTTATTTTCCTATAAATGCTATTTTCACCTCAAATGAACAAATCAACTTAAGAGAAAACATTCAAATGTAAGAATAGTTTTGTTAACAACCAATGTTCGTTGCTTTAAAATCAAGATGAATACTTCGTGCTTTTCTAAATATCCTTAACACTGTCTGTTGAGTGAGTCAAACGAATTTTAGTTTTCATTCGAATAGTTTAACACTCGCTATCACGTAAATCACCAAAATTAATGGCTTTCACCCTGTATGTAGTTTAATGACTTTTTCATCCCTTGATATAAATTTTGACGGATCTCTAAAGTTCACTTCCGCCCATGCTTCTACACAAATGTATTAATTCTTCGGTTCGCACGAATCGCATAAGTTCACTTCTTTCCGTTGCCAGTAGTTTCACGTCGGCTCGGGAATTTAAGCCTCTTTGACCCACGAGCTCTAACATTAGAAAAGGTTTTATTTACTTACGACACACTATTCTCTTCGGCCAGCATCGGACATCGACGCCTCACTGCACTTCACGGTATGGACTTCTCGGTTGTGGCAAATCCGTCATCTCGGATTTGGTCTCAGGGAAAGCTCGTATGTACTGCGTACACATCTTAATCGAAACACTCTCACCATAATGGAACCTCAATGGAGCCCTGTATAGTGCCATTCGCCCCAAAGTCCAAAATGGAGCGAACCTCGCAGCGAAGTCTAACACAACCTCATGTTCTGGCGGATCGATAACGTCTCTCTCCTGGGCCAACAACTTCTGACCCTCTCACCAACAAGTTCCCGCCAAAAACACTGACCTTTACCATATACACCAATGGGAAGAGTTCAAGAGGTTCACGTGACCCCCTGACCCCAAGCTTTGCACACGTTACTAAAAACCTGCACTTCCTCTCAAATCGAAACTTTATATCACGTGCACATAACATGATTAGGAGAGATTTCCCACGACAGCTCTCCCTTAAATAAATTTTAGCAGAATCTAGGAAATTAATAAACGGTGATTCTCACACACCATATTTTAAATATGTAATGTTTTCAAACACTATATTTTCTCCAACATCTTGTCTAACGAAATATTCCCCGCAAACGTTTATGCATTGAAATATTAATAATCGTTTAATTAACACAATGCCTTCCATTAAATATAATATAATGCACAAATAAGTTTTTGATCACACAACAATAATATATTTTAAGAATTACATAATGATATTATTATTCTCACATAACAGAATTAACATTTATTCCCGTAGGATTAGCATTTACACTCCAACAAGATTGGCATTTATTCTACGGTAGGCCTGCACATCCAAGCATACAAATACATATAAGATAGATCAGCAAACACTCATAAAAAATGATTAAATATGTACTTCACAACAATGTAAACCCCATATATATATATATATCAATTTAAAAATAAACATTCAAAATCGAAAAATAAAAAAAATTCGTCTGTTTATCTCAAGGGTATAAATCACTCCATTACAATATGAGCATGAGAATAACATTAAAGAATTGTTAAAGTTTAAACAAACTTCTGATATAACCAATATTTGAAGAAACAAACCAACAAAAATATGATTAAATATTCAATTCTTGTTTCATTCAAATATTGGTTATATCCGAAGTTTGTTTAAACTTTAACAATATTCTTTAATGTTATTTATTCTCATGCTCTTATCAATAAATTGTTATTATAGAAACTTTAGTAATATTTATAGGCTTGATAAAGGGAAGAAGTGATTATCTTCTTGAAAATTTGCTGTTTTATTAAATGTATTTTATATTAATATCTTTATTAGTGTTAAGTGTGGTGTTTTATACTACTATGAATACTATGAGAGAAGAAATTAGAGGAAATATGGACTATACACTTAAAACAATTAATGACAAATAAGGAGAAATTCAGTAAAAGCTAAAAAATATTCTCAAGGTTTGAGAGAGAGAGTTATAAGCTACTATTCGTAATATTTTTAATCTCTATGTGCAAGTTGCACGGTCATATTTTTCATCATTGTTTTGCTTCACTGAAATGGTCAATGTTTCCAGTGAAGTGTTCTATCATTGTTTTTCAACTTAAATCGAGCACATGATTGAAGAAATATGATGAAATATTGCGTATGATTGCTAGAGCATTAGCCAATCAGAGTCGAGATGGAAAGGTTTTGGTGGCACACTCAGGCATTTCCCAGTTACGAAAAGATGACTTGTGTAGATCTTACTTTATTAATAACATACAGACAAAATGGCTCAATTATCACAAACTTTTAATAAACTTTTCCTCAACATGTTTGATATATATTATCCATGTTCATAGATAATAAATATAGAACAACAAAATCGCAAAACAATAGTTGTATAAATGTACACAACAAAATATGCATTCTACTGTCAACAGATTCTTGTAGTTACAACAATAGCATCACAACCAAATTATAACAAATCAATAATTAGTAAGTTTGTAATTTCTGGAATCTCATGTTCCTATTTAACAGTTGATTGCTAAAGTTCTTAATCAGGAGAGGGGCTTTCATTTTAAAACAATATATGTTGTTATTTATTGAAATAATTTAAACTACTAGGCCATCCCCCTGTCTCCCCTGGTAAGTATGAGATAATCCAAGAAGAATCCAAGCGGTTATGGCAAAAAGTGATATTTTATTCCTTTTTGAATGAAATCATTATTTGATAGCTGTGCCATTGTTGATGAAAAAATGAACATTGAAATTTAAATTTTAACCTAGTTGACTAAAATTAATGAGTTGTTTTCGTTTTTCTCTGGCTCTTCTCTCATTGCGCCACACACACAAAGGGAGTGATAAGAAACAGTAATTTGAATGTAAACCCTGTGGCCTAATGCAGCGGTCGGCAACCTGTGGCCCACGAGGCGTCTTGGAACAGCCAGAAATATTGTAGGTTTTCTCAGTATACTATACTGTAATGACATATGGCCCAAGTGCGGCCCACACTAATCCCCATGTAAAATATTTGGCCTTCTTACAACAAAAGGTTGCCGACCGCTGGCCTAATGTATAAGACATCTGACTTCTGATCAAAAGGTTGTAGGTTCGATTCCCGTCGCAATTCGTAGTAATTTTTTCACAGAAAATTAACAGTTACGCCGACAGACAGACAGAGAAATAAAAGATTTTAGTAATAGATTCCAATTACAAGTATGAATAGAATTATTGAATAAATAATCTTAACTTCATCGATTGATATTGCTTAACCCTTTTAAACAAAGACTGCTGCTACATTGCAATGTACTGCTTGTGACATATTGCACATTCCAATTTAGATACCAATCCAAAGAACACAAAGCAGAATCATATCCTTAGTATTTGGTATGATATTTTATAACTTATTAATAGGCTGAAAATAACTGAAAACCAAGTTACATATATATTTCTTTATTTTCTCTGAAAATTCCTAAAATATAGTATAGGGAAACTTTTTAGTTCATGAAAAATCTGCAACTTACAACCCCTTAATTATCTCAATTTTCCTTTGAGATCTATTCATGAAAATAAATAAAGAAATGCACATGTTCCTTTTTCATGTTTCATTTTTTGTATGTCAAACTCCTATATTGAATATCATCTTCAATGCAAAAATTATTCATTAATAATAAATTTATAGCATCCTAAATCTGAATATTCAACGTAATTTTTGAAGCCCGAAAAGAGTATTTTAAAAACATATCGTTTTTATACTATTGGGTGATTGGAATAAAATTCAAGCAACCTCCCTATGAAATTGGTTTAATTTTAACAAACCTTCCACAAAACAACAAAATGATGTATCCAAAAAACATTAATATTTTATTTTCTCCAATTATTTAATATGACAAATCCTAATTACCCGAATTTCTAAATAAAAAAAAATAAATTGTTCTATGACTTCTGTATGATTCTCATTTGCAATTAAAAAATTATTAATATAATTTATTATTTATTAACTAATTGTATATTATATCATCTCTACTACACTCGTTACCAAAAAAAACGACGCATCTAGAAGGAGTTGTCCGATTGTAATGAAATTTCGTAGGCAAAGACATTGGGACTGCCCATGCAAATGATTAAACTTTGGTGACCAATGAATGAATAACGAGAGCTACAGCACATCGGAACTGCGCACTCAGCAGGTGTATATAAGAAGCGATTCTCAATCTGATGGTCAAAATTTCTGTTGCATTGCGAGTTAGGATACCTTTCGACGACTGAAAAAATGCCTCGCCGCAGGATTCAAGCTCATTACATGCAACTGTCAGAGTTTGAAAGAGGTCGTATCATTGGATTGAAAGAGGCAGATTGGGCAAATCGGAGAATCGCTTGTCATATGGGTCGAAGTGATGCGGCGATTAGAAGATGCTGGCAGGAATGGGTGGACAATGGCAGATTCAGCGTCATGAAGGTAGCAGTCGACCTAGGGTCACAGCAGAGCGGGAGGATAGAGTGATTGTCAGATCAGCTGTCACAGCGCTTGAATCATCGTTATCAACCATCAGACGTGCGACCCGCACACGACCAATCACAGATGGCTGAGAGAGCGACATCTATGCTCGTACCGACCGCTATGCCACCAGCCACTCACGTCTGCACACCGTCGGGCCAGATTACAGTGGTGCTTGGCTCGATCCGGTTGGAATGATGCTGACTGGGGATGTATAATGTTTAGCGACGAATCCCGCAATTCCAACTGTGTCCTGACGATCGTCGCAGATGTGTCTGGAGATGCCCAGGGCAGCGTGCCGATCCTGCTTTCCCTATTGCAAGCCACACAGGCCCTCAACCAGGAGTTATGGTCTGGGGTGCCATTTCTTTTGATAGCTGGACCCCTTTGGTCGTCATTAGCGGCACACTTACAGCACAGCGGTACATCGACGACATTCTGAGACCTGTTTTGCTACCCTTCCTTTTGCGGTACCCTGGCCTTATTTTTCAGCAAGATAATGCCAGACCACATACGGCACGTGTTGCTATGACCTGTCTTGCAGCTTGTGAAACACTTCCTTGGCCAGCCAGATCCCCAGATCTCTCTCCAATTGAGCATGTCTGGGATATGATGGGAAGGCGACTGCATCCACCAAGGAATATGAATGACCTAGCCCGACAATTGGAGCAAATTTGGCAAGAAATACCGCAGGAGATCATTAGGGGGCTTTATCACTCTATGCCACGTTGTGTGGCAGCTTAGATTCAGTGTACAGGTGGATCAACACCTTATTGAGCTCGTTACTTTGTAACTGAAATAAATCATTCAATTTGTCTGAAATTTTAATCATTTTCTATTCTGTACATAATCTTCCTCACCACCAATTTTTGTCTCCATCGGACAACTCCTTCTAGGTGGGTCTTTTTTTTGTTAATGAGTGTATTTAAGTGGAAGCGGAGTGAATTTCGATTCGAAAAGCGACATTTCCACAATCCCTCTGCGTGTGTGATGAACCTTCAATAAGAAATGAAAAATCTCTTTTAAAAAATGACACATTCTAACACAGAATTAATTTATTTAAGTAAAAATATTGTTTATTTTCGAAAGATAATCTCACTGCGATACTAAATCCTAATAGCCTTAGATTCAATCAAAGCAGTGGCCAAAATGGCACTGATCGGCTTCTTTGCAGCTGATTTGCGGGTCTTCAAGCTTGGCCAGCTCTGATTGGATCTCACTAACGACCATCACTGAAACAACCTAACTTTTTAGAACAGTTCCTACATTTTTTTAATGATGGGATCAGTGATCAAAATGGTCAACAGATGCAAATCACACAATCATTGACTGTCAATGATAGGGTCAGAGATTAAAATAATGATGAAAAATAAAAGATATGTCAAATAGGTTGTCTATATATATTACAGAATTAAAATCCTTCATTGTAGGTATTCCTTGCACAACATTGATTTTGCTTGATTTCTTTTTCCCCGGCCCTAGCTAATTTTCTTTCTTGTATGATTACTAGAAACATATAATATCTTTCCACGATTGTTAACAATTTTTCTTAGAAAAATGTGGCAGTTGATAGTAACATTTTTTTATGTCATTTATTTTAGAAAATAAAAAAAACTACAGCATATGGCCCAGGACTATCTTTGAAAACTAAAATGAACTAAGAACCTAAAATGCTTATAACTTTGTGCATTACATTGAAACAGACTAGAGACATATATTAAACTTAGTAGAAACTTGGAACTTACGGCACCATACACCATTTTCAGAAGGTGTCTTTTTGTTATGATTGAAAAAAAAATTTTAGATAAACTATTTCTCAAAGGTAAATGATATTTTTGTTTTGTTTTGTTTTCATGCCATCTTCATCTTTTCATCATATTTTCTTGTCTTATAATGCTCTTCTGGCAATATTGAATTCATAGTATTTGCCTGGTAGGTTTTTAAATCATTTAAGTATGAAAGCAGGCATGTATATGAAATCAGAAATGTAAAAATCAAACATGTAAATCTTATTCAAAGATGAATAAGAACTGTTGAAGCCATATTTATGACCAATGCTCTTAAGTTGTATAGATCAAAGCTATGTATTTTTGAGGGTTGCTGTAATGTATGCATGGACTAAAGATGCTTCAGATGTTCAGGGCTGGCACAAGAGTGCTCATCTTTTTAGCCATTGCATCTCTTTTTCTCCCCTAATCAACAATAATATTTTCAGTGACGAAATCTTTTGCATTTATTCAAAAATTCATACTATGACGATTAAATGGAAAGTCATAAAAAATTTTAGAACTGATCTCTTTATCTAATGGATTAGTGCATATTGCAAAAGAAATCGATTATGCAAAGTTTAACTTTTGCAAAATTAGTACTGATTTAAGCAATTGCCTAGTTGTCTTAGTGGTTGAACTGGCTATTTAAATCTTGCAGCCAACCTGTCATCATCCGGAAGTTCTTGATGCAGGACTTGCAGAAATTATGTTGGATTTTGATATGATTCATATGCATTGTATGCCGAAATAAGTTGCTAATATTATTTGTTTGATGGCACTACTGGTTGCTTACTGTCAGATAGACAATAGTACTTGGCTTATTTGTTACCAAATAATGTAAATACACAATTTGCCGCAGAGAGCATTCAATGAATTTGAGGATGTAGTCTGCAATCTATGGCAGAGACTTCAGAATTTCTTCATCAGTGTTGGGGGGGGGGGGGGGAAACCCTAGCAATATTTAATTAATAATTATAAGTTTTCATAAATTATAAAAACAGGTATTAATTAATAAATTAACCTTAACTTTAATTCAATGTTAATTTATCAATATTATAATTAGCTTGTTAATATAATATTTAATTAAACAATGATTATGGACCCCTGAGTACAGAAGAAGTGAGAACAAAATTTATCAACAACAGTGGATGAGTTATAATTACATATTTCTTCCTTAAATCACTTCTTCTTATCATATTTTAAGTATATATATATATATATCTTTCTTTATTAAAATAAAATTATAAACAAGTAAAATAAAAATAAAAATGGCTAATTGTCGAGAAGTTCCATACTTCCCTTCGTCAAGCCTAAAATACAAATAGTATGATTTCAAACAATTGATAGATGTCATGTAGCGTATTAACAAAACATTATAATTTCCCGAATGTATTCACAGTTGAATATTGTATTAAACAAAAGCATTATCATCTATATAAATAAAAATTTAAATGTTCATTTGTTCAAAATCGCAAATCTCCGAAAGTTCTTCACCGATTGCTTTGAAATTTTGACACACCGTTGCATTCGAATACGCGCGTGTTTTTGTATAAAAATTATATAGATGTCACACTTGTGACAGGTAAAAACATGCTTTTTTTGAAAAACAGCACCATCTGTTGGACGTAAAAGCAACAGACGCAGTAAAAAACATTGCTCATATTATTTTTATATGACAGTGATTTCAATTTATTTTCATTTTGATTTAATTATTTCGTGTGACATTGCGTTGGAATTGAGCTGTGTCGTTTACCATAGCATTCATTTCGTGAGTATAGTTTTTTTTTTTCTTTTTTCATTGTTTTTCATTTTGTTTTTTAACTGTTTTTCTTATGTTTCAATGCAATTGGCGGTGAATTGAGCTGTGTTGATTGATTTTCATTTGAATTCATATTATATCGTGAAATTGACCTCTTCGGAGTGATTTGTTCGAGCGGATTGAAATATTTCTTTTCTCGTTGCATTGGAATTAAGCTGTGTCGATTGATCTGCGTTTGAAATGAAATGACAAATGGAACAGCGGTGTCCCTCCCCTTTATAGTGAACTGTTCCGCCAGCGCTTCCTTTTTTCCCCCTTGGTTTGAGGAAATGGACGAGTTGCCGGCCTTATAAGCAGCTCCTGCAGCTAGAGAAAGCCAGTTCGTCCGCGGCAGTAAGCCACAAGCAGTCTCCAACCGGGCAACGAAAGAGAAGGGAAGCCAGATGGTTCGGTGGCAGTTAGCCACACAAGGTGTTCTCCAGCATGAGAAGAAGAGAGAAGTAGCAGCCGCCTGCAGTTGATTTCCATTGGGGAAGAAAGCCAGTTTGTCCACGGCAAGCTGCCGCCAGCAGATCTCCAAGTCGGAGACTGGAGAAGTTAGTCGCCTGTTGGTCTCCAGCAATTTAGCGGTGGCCACCAGCCACAGCAGTGGATCTCCAAGCCGGAGCCGAGAGAAGTTTAGCCACTCATTGATGCACAGCAGGAGAAGCCCGGTAGTCTTAGCGGACAGCTGCCGCCGCTGACAGCTACGAGAGAAGCCAGATTGTGAAGGATCTCCCTTCCAGGGAAGTGCAGATTCCGTCGGTAACAAAGGCCGCCTTCTGTAGAAGAGAGGAGGTTTCCAGCCGAAACCAAGAGGAAGGAAGCCGTCACAGAAAGACTGCTAAGGACTATTTCATTAAAATAAAAAAATAAAGAATCATGAGTAATGTTTATTATTCCGTGTGTTGCTTTTACATCCAACAGATGGTGTTGTTTTTCAAAAAAGCATGTTTTTATCTGTCACAGGTGTGCCATCTATATAATAGGCATATAAAAACAAGCACGCATTCGAATGCAACATTGTGTCAAAATTTCAAAGCAATTGGTGAAAAACTTTAGGAGATTTAAGATTTTGAACAAACGAACATTTACCATTTTATTTATATAGAACTGAGCTGTGTCGATAGATTTTCATTTGAATTCACATTATATCATGAAATTGACCTCTTCGGCCACAGCAATGCGTTGGCGGGTACTGCTAGTCTTTATCAATAAAGCTTTTAAACAAACCAATCATCCTAAATCTAATTATTCAAATTTGACAATATCTTTGCGGTTTATGTATAAAGCTTTTAAATAAACCAATCATTATAAATCTAATTCTTCAAATCTGACAATATTTTTGCGGTTTTGTATAAAGCTTTTAAATAAACCAATCATTATAAATGTAATTCTTCAAATTTAACAACATTTTTGCAGTTTATGTTAGATTTTACCAATTCATTTGCCAAATTACTTAAATTAATATTTGCTTCAATTCCTTCATTTTTGTTCATATTTTTACCTTTAGTATTTCTTATGAAGATACTCTATAATTTTTCTTACTTTTGTATTTTTTCCAAGTAAAAAAGACTGAAAGAATGACCAAATTTGATAGTGTTCAGCCAATTCTGATTTGTCATTTTTTTTTCTTTATATAATTTATATGTTAGAAACTCTCTCTCTTATTGTTCTTTTACTCTACATTCGGTTTTTGTTGATGGTATCCATATTGATCCTCGAATCACTAGAATTGGATTTGTGACACAAAATATTTTTTTAAGTATAGAAACAAATTACAAAATATGTTAACAATCACTAGTATGGCTTGGCCGTTTCATGGAACTATTTCATCTCACCCAAAACATTTCATGTAAAATACGTTGCCAAGATGCTCATAACGCTTTCACTGTTAAAAAGTCATCAGATCTCATCTTACAAAAAGAAATGAAATCCCACCCAAAACATTTCATGTAAAATAAGGGGTTGCCAAGACTCGCATGCTCATAACGCTTTCACTGTTTAAAAGTTATCAGATCTCATCCTACAAAAAGAAATGAAATCCCACCCAAAACACTTCGTGTAAAATAAGTTGCCAAGACTCACATGTCATAATGCTTTCACTGTTAAAAAGATATGAGATCTCATGTAGAGCCAAGCCCTTAACTCAACGAGGCCTAACTCTACAAGCCCCAACTCTAAAAACCCTATATCTTGGTCAAAAAGTATGGCTTGGCCGTTTCATGGAACTATTTCATCTCACCCACAACATTTCATGTAAAATACGTTGCCAAGATGCTCATAACGCTTTCACTGTTAAAAAGTTATCAGATCTCATGTAGAGCCAAGCCCCTCACTCTACAAGGGGGCCTAACTCTAAAAACCCTACTATCTTGGTCAAAAAGTGTGCCTTGGCATACTCCATATCCTTTACATAACTCCATGGGATTGTCTGTGTGACAGCCACGAAACGGCCAAGGCATACTTTTTGACCAAGATATAGGGTTTTTAGAGTTGGGGCTTGTAGAGTTAGGCCTCGTTGAGTTAGGGGCTTGGCTCTACATGAGATCTCATATCTTTTTAACAGTGAAAGCATTATGACATGTGAGTCTTGGCAACTTATTTTACACGAAGTGTTTTGGGTGGGATTTTTGTTAATATGCTAAATGACATCTGCGATTGTTTGAAATCATACTATTTGTATTTTAGGCATGATTAAAGGGAAGCACGGAACTTTTAGAAAATTCGCCATTTTTATTTTTATTTTAATTTTACTTGTTTATAATTTTATTTTTAATGAAGGAAGATATGTACTTAAAACAATGGGTGAGACCTAGTGTTTACTAAGTGACATCCTAGAGCAGCTGTTTCACGCTCTTTGGCGATCATCAGCTAGAAGCAGTCACCAGTAAACAGCAAAGTCTCGATACTGAGGCTATTGTTTTTTTTTTACTTTTGAGGTGCTACTGCTATTCCGATAATCAAATTTATATTTTTAATAGTTTTCTCTAATCATCGTAAGTTTAGTGATTGAACAAAACTTATCTTCTGCTCACGCATGTCTTTCCCTTTTTTTTTTATTTTCCCCCCTTTTTTTAATTTTCCTACAGCCATTATATCAAAATAATTAATCAATTTTATTTACTGTATTTGATTTCAACAACAACATGATTAATTATTATATATAAAATGCTTATATATAATAATATGAAGAAAAAGAAATTAAACGAGATGTAGTTAATGTATTGGGTTGGCCAAAAAGTTAGTTCGGTTTTTTAAGTGAAAATAAAAGACACATTTTTCATTATCACCAATAACTTCATTGCACAACATTCACCGTTGTGTTCCACTACCTTCTGCCATCTTCATAATTTCATCTTCCCAAAATTTTTATCTTTTTGAGCAAGGAACTGTTCCATTCTTTTGCAGTCTTCCAGGGACTGAAATTTTTTTCATGAAGAGAATTTTGTTAAGAATGAAATAAATGAAAATACGAAGATGCAATATCCGGTGAATACTGCAGATGAATCAAAACTTTCCAGCCAAGCTATAACAGTGTTTGCCAGGTCATCAAAGAAATATGCGGTCTTGCGTAATCCTAATGGAAGATTAAGCCTTTTTTTTTTTTTACTAATTCCAGATATGTTTTGTCAAGTGCGGTTTTCAGGTGATCTAATTTGGAGCAGAACTTGTTGGAATTAATCGTTTGATTTTCCAAAAAATACAGGACACCCTTCTATTCCCATCTTATATTGGTGTGGTTTGTGATGGTTCATTTTGCTTGCCCCATGATCTCTTCCGTTTCACATTCTGATAAGTATCCACTTTTCATCGCCCGTCACAAGTTGTTTTCTAAACGGAACGTTTTTGTTATGTTTAAATAGAGAATCGCATGCGGAAAGATGGTCAAGAAGTTTTTTTTTTTTCTTAAACTTATGTGGAATCCAAAGATCGAAGCAATTCATATAACCAAGTAGGCGAAAATGATTGGATAGTTTGAGTATGTCGGCTATCTCCCATATGGTATAACGTTGATTGTTCTCAATTAATATCTGGATTTAATCGCTATCAACTTCAGATCCTCTACCCGTCCGTGGAGCATCGTCCAGTGAGAAATCTCCAGCACAAAACTTCGCAAACCAATATTGACATCTTCGATCAGTTACAGCATCTTCTCCATATGCTGCACAATTTTTTTTGTGTGTGTGTTTTAGTTGCTTTTTTTACCTTTCTTGAAATAATAAAGCATAATATGCCGAAAATGTTGTTTATTGTCTTCCATCTTTGATATTAAACTTGCTACATGAAATTCACTAATTTTGATAAGTTTTTGTTTGAAATGCAAGCTGCTGGTATGACGGTTGTCACAGTACAATGTAACAAAATGGTGTCGAATGACGTTACAACACCTGAGCGCTACTGAAACCATATTACATGAAAAAAACGAACGAACTTTTTCGCCAACCCAATATAAATCAACTTTCGAATATTCTCAGGATAATATTACAAAACTTACTGATCAGAAATAAGAAAAAGGAAAAACAAAAAAGCAATTGCTCAGTGACAATAGATAAAATAAAATAAAAGAGAGGACACCATTTTAAAGCTATAGCATATTAAAAAAAAAGAAGAAGAGTATTAAGCGAACTTTAGTTACTTGTTTTTAAATGTGGTATTGGAATACAATGTTTGTTAGTCTATGGTCCGTATATCCTTATAATCGATATGTACTATTTTAGTAGCCTAGCTGCCTAAAAGTATAAAAGGATCCTTGCTTCCCAGATTTCAGAAATCTATAAGTAAGTTTTTTTCTAGTTTATTTTCATTAATTAACAAAATGGAATCACATTTATTTTAATAATTAAAATAAATGTCAAATTTGAATTAGTGAAAATTTTATATTTATATTATTCAGTAGTTACGTTCAATTTGCAGTCGTCAGAACTTGAATTAATTCGACGATTGAAAAGCTTGACGTCATTTGTTAACATCTTGTTGTTTGAAATCATTTTCAATGAATTCAAAATGATTGAAATGTTATCATTCTGTCTTACATCACTTGTAAATGCAAATGATATCATATTGGTCGAAGGGAAAGTTACAAAATTCTCCATCTACGAGATGGGGCTATAAACATAGATTATGAAACTTGAATATTAAGAAAATATTCTAAAATACCACTTTCGAATACTAGCATATTAAGATTCTATAAGTTGTTGTTAAAAAACAGACAAAAAACATTATTCATTCATTTATATTGACGGTTTTTGGCCCTAGCTTATTATCTATAGTTTTGAATTTTACATAAATTAATAGTTTTTGTGCATGTGAGGAAGGTCTATAAAAGTTTCAACTTTCTTTATTATAAATGGACGCATACGAACAAGTTTGTTGCACCCAGCTCTTTGGTTCAACATGTAACGAGAGCTTTCTTTTAACAAACTCTTTAAAACTTTTAAAAGCTACATCCAACGGACGGACAGGAATGCGTATTTCTAAGTAAAATTGAATTTAAGAACGTTTTTGTTCTAACCCTTTTTCTCTGCGATGTTCATTAAGGGAGGATTATAAACGTTAAATCAAAACTAAATACCCTGTGATAGAGGTTATATAACACTGAAAAAGTGATGAAGGAAGTGAAAATTTATACAAAATTTTAAGGCCTTGATTTTATCTCTTTGCTTCGAGTGTTTCTTCTATCTTTCTAAAGTTTATTCGCTATTCGAAATTCAAAAAAGAAAGATGGCTCCAGCCTAATGCATTGAAGAATTGAGCATTTCAAAGCTTTTCTTAAACAATGTTGATACTTTCTAAAAGCACTAATAATTATTTTCTGTCGTTTTTCTTACTTTTGTAATAAGTTTGTTTATATACTAATCTTTGTAATTTTGTTGTTGTTGTTGGAGGAATGGGAAGGGCTTGAGGAGACTTACAGATTTTGTTAAGGAATCCATCAACAAGACAAAATTAATTTAAATAATTCATTAACGGATGTTATTAATGATGTTTTACATTGACGAAGTGAAACTCACTTCGTTTAAATTGTTTAAATTGTCACATTTGTTTAAATTGTTTATTTTACACAGAGTGGGGGAGGGGGAGATAGTTTCCCCCCCCCCCCCCTCCCACCTGTAGTTCCGACATCCCTCATTGTACGGAGGGAGAACTCATTCGTATGCAGGATTATTATAAAACCTCATAGGATTTATAAGTAATTAGAAAGTCAAGAAATAAAATGGAAAGGAAGACATTGTGCGCTCTGGTAATTCCGTGAAATGCATTTTATATGAAACAATGAATACTTTAAGGCGAAAAAGAAGATTCTTTAATGCTATAATAGTGGATATTCAGTCACAAACGGAAGATAAAGGAAGACAACATCTTTTTCATACATTTTTTTTTCTTTAATTTGAATATTCTCTGCTGGAGAATCTCAAGGAATGATGTAGGAATAAATAGAAAGAAGATTTAAGGGTCATTCTCCAATAAATAAACTATTTAAAAAGCCAATTTTTCATTTTTTTTTTTTTTTTTTTTTTGTTATTCTTAATATTTTAAAGAGCTTTATAAAAATAATGTGAAGACAAAGGTAATTAAGATTAGGTATTTGTGACGACTTTTCATTGATAATTAATTGGAAAATCAATGGTAAACGGAGGTGACAGTATTGATAACGGAGGAGTCTTTTAAAGATTTTGTTCATGCGATGTTACTTCAGATTTAGGACCCCAAAATAGCTGATCGTACTAATACTGAATATTTACAGTTAAAGTTCTGTGAAAAGTCGCCATGTATCAAAACTTCATCATTTCCTAGGTTTTGTTTAATTCCAGATCTAATGCCATATTGATATTTTACATTTAGACAGTGAATCATGAACTTCGGCAAATTATTTTGCAATGAATCAAGAAGTTCTTTCTTGAGCATGCTAGTTTTTCCTGTTTTTGGCAGATCTTTTCTTTTCATTTTACGTATAATCCCTATTCATAATCCATTTTGAATAATTTGTTTCTTCTCCTTTAATAAAATCTTTTATTTCTATCTGTTTGTATTTACAAAATTCATATGTTCTCTCTATACATTTTTCTGTTAGATTTTCACAGAAGAAATCTATTTATATATAAATGCGAAGTGCCTCACCGACTATCTAATTCTCCTACATTCCATATAGCCATGAAACTGAAATTTGGCAGAAAGTTTTCATAGGTTGTACTTGGGAAAAGTAAGCTATTGGAATTTTGATTAACCTCCACGAAGGGGTTAAAGCGGGTGAAATCCATGAATAGCACCACATAGCACCTGATGGCGACAATGGGAACTACACAAATGATGATGTGCATAATAGCGCCACAATAGTAACCTGGAGGCGACAAATGGAGCTAAAATGTTAATTTTAGTGAAAGCAACTTGAATATATGTACTTTTGATTATATAAAATTCAAATCCCGATATACTTTTACCTTCCAATTTGTCTGGTGAAAGCTGAAGACTGGTATGTAGCATTTTTGAGACATCGTCGAATTTATCTGAGGCTCTGGTTGTTTAATATGTCTTATACAGAAAATTATCATAATAACCTTCATAGTGAACTACACACTGAAAAAGTGTGATTGCTAAACCTACTATAAGAGAAAGGGTTCAAAGAGGCGGTTCAATCCCCGGCAGAGGTTGGGAATTTTTCAGCGTTGAAATCTCTAGATGGGTCCTATAGTAGTTTTCAAAAAAGAAGGGTTTGCCAAATATGATCATTAGGTAGCGATCGATTTTGTCTGGAACAAACGTCATCAGTCATGACGTCATCAACTTGAACTCTGAGCATTCGGTCCAAGATGGCGTCGTTTTGTTATCACATAAGCGAGACCCAGAAAGGACAAACTGCATAGCCAAGCAAGGGGAATCGTGTGGAACGTTTGTAATTCTTTTACTTTTAATTATTATTATGTATTCGTAACTGTAGAAAATACAAAAACCAGAATGTTTTCGTAATTTTTATAAGATTCAGTTACGAATTTGAGCTATAGATGGCGCTATTACGTCCTGGAAACATCAATCTATAAGGAAATTACGTCATCAAAAGCTCTTCTTTCATGAACTGAACTGTAGAGTCCACCTGGCCCTCTAGAACGGGTTACCATGTGTAGAATGGTTTCTTTACCGGGTTAAAGATGTCTGGGCGTCAAGCTGATCTCTTTGTCTCGTTTGATAACATCGGAAGCTTTATATCTTACATCACTACCCAAAAGGCCATGGAGGCCTTCCCTGGAATGCTTCAACTAACTGTAAAAAAAAAAAGCAGCTTATTTCCACATAAACAATGATTTCTTATATGTCGATGACTTCATTTTAAGATTCGAAAAATTGTTATTTATTTTTTTTTCAAGTTTTATCAGAGAAGAATACAGAATAAACCTTTGTTTAAAATTTTTTCACTCAACCCTCAACTTTCATGAAATAGAAGAGCAGGGAACTCCTGAAGAACAGTATGTGATCGAGATATTAATTCTAGTAATGTATTATATTTTTAGTAATATAAGAATATAGTAATATAGATAGGTTTTTTACAAAGGAAGTCAAATAATTAAATGAAGTTAAATTACAGAATTCTAGAACCTAGTAACAGTGAGTGGTGGCTAAGGTATGTTTGCGTAGATCACAAAGTAGAAAATTGGAGCTGCATCGAAATGAGAGGCATTCAGTTTATAAATTTGCAGTAAATAAAAATAAATGAAATGAATAATTTTAGTACAATTTAAAATCTCTGTTATTTTTGAAGACTGCCATCTATATTGTCCTGAATTCCTTCAGATAATAAAAATTTGTCGTCAATCTGGAAAGAAGAACTCCATTAGATTGCCATTCCATCTTCCACTTTCTTCGCATGCTGGATGAAATTTACCCAGTGTTCTGTGATCTTGGTAATGCTGTTAGACAAGAATTTTGTCACAGATATTTTAAAAGTTATTTTTAACTCGGATTAGATTTATCTGACATCGATAAGGTGGAAAGCGAAGAACACCTAGGCCCTCATCTTAGAATCCTGTCAATGCTATAAGATTCCTACTTATTCACTTATCAATTTCAGAGCTTTGTAATCATCACATCATCCTTATTTGGAATTGCTAAGAGCGGATAATAGTTTTCCTCACAGCGGTTTCTTATTAGAACTCTGAAGTGGGCTCCACTTTTGAGAGCAATTCCTGTTGGAACCAGTGCTCATATGCGGCAGCATTCATATCTCAGTGATGATCGATAAGTTTCTTTCAAAGAAAAGCACTAAATCAGAAACAAAAACAGTGTATTAGATCAGCCCTAGCATAGATAATGAATTAGTCTTTTAACTTTACCCCTTGATGACTAATATCTAACTAGAAACGATTGAACATCCAAAATGTAGTGAAATTTTATATAAAAAGTGACGGAGAATTACTTTTATTATAATAAACTAAAAAGAAATAATCATGTAAAATGCCTTTGTCAGTGTTTGACCATTTTCGAATTGATTTGACGTAACGTAAGGCTTACAAATATTGAATGTAAATATCTTGATCATTTAAAAACATTCTAAAATTAAGAATACAGACATTAATATAATTAATGTGTTTTATCTCTTCAATTAGAAACACCCAAATTCTTAGAAAACATTCACAAAAATATGAGATTAAAATTCCAGTATAAACTAAATTCCAGATTCTTCTTTCAATTCCTTTCTTTTCTTTATTCCTAATCTAATTCATAACGCAAAACTCTGCACACAGCATAATTTAGTATGTAACATTACTTTATTAAATACTTTGGCGAATTTTCGGGAATTTTTACGTCTTCCTTTGTCAAGCGAAAAATTAAAATGTATGGAAATTAAATTTTCGCTTGACAAAGGGAAGACGTAAAATTCCCGAAAATTCGCCAAAGTATTTAATAAAGTAATGTTAAATACTAAATTATGCTGTGTGCGGAGTTTTTGTGTTATAAACTAAATTATATCTCCTTTAATCATTCAATTGTAAAAATTCTACTTTCAAAATAAAAGACAACTTATTTTTTTTTTACATGAAATATTGTTTTATTTTTAATCTTCATCTAAACATTCTGAACAAGACCTAATAAATATGATTTATGCTAAGGATACATATTTTTTCTGGGAAAAAGTAACTTTTTCAAAACACTACATGAAAAATAGTCGCCATTGCCATATCTTTTGCTTAAAAGTTCTAACTCATTCTTTATTACAGAGGTATCCTACTTGCGCCACAACAACAACAATAAGTTTCGGTTTCACTTATGTCATAAAGCGTCATAAGAATTCACTCATTTTTTTTAATTAAATAGGTATGTTTAGTAAAAATTTTAGTTTATTTACTAAAAGCGTGGAAACAAAAAAATTAAATAAATAAATAACATTGTTCATATTAAAAAAAAAAAGACAGCAAGCCAGTATAATTAATTGCGAACTTATATTATTATTTTGTTGTTGAAAGTTAAGAACATAGTTACTAGAACCAAAGACATATAATAATAAGAAACCAGACTTCTCTGCAGCGTACGCAGCGACATCGAACTTGGGGGTGAAAAATGCAGTGAAAGCAACTTAAATTTATACATAGTGTTTTAAGGGGCAGCTACGTGTTGACAGGAAATGACTAGTCGCGCATGCGTACCATATAGGTTTCGATCTCTTCCCTCGTATAGAATCGCAACGTTTTATCAACTCTCCAATATTATTAAAAATATTGAGATATGGCCGCTGAATCATCAACTTCGATGAATGATAATTTCTTAGGAGCTGAAGAAATCAACGTTTTGACCGAAAATACAGCTTCATCGAGCAGGTGAGTGTTCAAATTTTCATGATTATTATAGTACTCATTGTTGTATTTAAAATATGTCAAAGTTTAAGCTTTTTGTATTTATTAATTGTTTTAAAAACTGCAATAGTACTTGAAAACAATTTATAATGAAATATTTTTCAGAAAAGAACTACGAGAGAAAATTTAAGCATAAAAAAATAATTCAATTTTACCCCGAGTAACTGGATTTTAGGCCTAAAGTCAGCATGGAAATTAAAAAAAATTAAATATTTTTATTAAATAAATAAATTTCGTACATCAGTCCCCCAAAAAGTAATAAAATAAAAGTAAATTGGTTATAAGTGATGTGTATATTCAGAAAAAAGTTCATTACAATATCTTTTATGTTGTGGATATTTTCAACGTGTTTTTATAATATATTAACCCCCCCCCCCCCATCTTGGCTCAAAATTGTCGAATATATATCTGTGCCTTTTCTGATATTCATGTACTAAACATTGCTGAAATTAATTTTTTTTTACAAAACTTATATCTTTATTTATTGCAGGGTGAAAAAGAACACGAAAAGATGTGTAGCTTGTGAAGCTAACTCTTCCACTCATCCTAAACGCAGGTTCTTTAGATTCCCAAGAGATGAAGAGAGGTAATAATTCACTTTTATTACTGAAAAATAGTTTTAAATTCTCATTAAATTTAAACATTATCATAGCTTAAATATTTTGCATGATAAGAATTTGTTTGACAGATTGAGTTGTTAATATAGATTATGCCTTCATTGTTATTTTTATAACCATTGTATTCTCATTGCAGGTCCCAGCAGTGGAGAGCAGCACTTAATATCAAAGCTCTGAATAGATATTCAAGTGCTGCTCTATTTACCTCTCACAGAGTTTGCAGTGGTCACTTCACTGATTCCGATTATAAAACAACAAAAAATGCACAGACTGCATTCATGTGCAATTCCAAGTAAGTTCATCTCTGTCATACATATAGTAAATAATGCAATTAACTCTTAAATAGTGAAATTACTAATATATATATATATATATATATATATATTTGGTTTACTCATGGTAAATGTTATTAATCTTTATTTTAATGTGAATGACCAGAAAGATGATACTAAACAAAAAAAAAAAAAAAAATTTATATGTACAACTTTGGAAACAACAAAAAAAAGTTTAATATTTAAAGAGATTTCTTTGTGATTTATGATTGTAATGCCATCCTTTATACCTTCCATTTAATACAAGTTTTCACATATTCCATCAAAATATGATTATTCTTAATATTAAATGGTGATACACCTTAATTAAATAAGGAATGTTTTCTTTTCTCTACACCATACAAATTTATACTTTTTTTATACTCTGAAGATTATAATTTAAAAAAAGAAATCATAACCTCATAAATTCTATGAATAATTACTAACTTAAATTTAGTATTGGAACCATGGTTACTGTTTTTGAAACCTCAATAGAACCTGTGCAGATCTCAAATTAAAAAAGGATTTTTATTTTTTAGGAAAAACAGATATTAGTATCCCAAAAATGAAAGAAGTTTTAGCTGTGAAGATGAAAGCTGCAATTCCTGAACCACCTTCAACACCTCCAAGAAGTCCCTCTTTTTTTGATCTAGAAAACTGCTTTCAACCCATTACTAGCACACCACGCCAGACAGTTGCGTATAAAAAACCAAAAGTAATTACTCCAAAAACTGCAAAAATAAAAAGATTGTCAACATCTATTTATTATTTAAAAAAGAAACAAAAAAAAGAAAGGCAATGTAAAAGAACTAAGGTAAGGCAGGCTTTAGAACTTATTAAGACTATAGTAAAGCCTAATCTATATAAATTTATTCAATGCCAATTATTGAATTCAGTTGTATCAGCCAATGGACGACGGTGGACAATGGATGACAAAAATACTTGTCTTCAATTCTACCTTGTCAGTCCTAAAGCATATAACACACTCAGAGGTTTTTTACATTTACCAAGTAAACAAACACTTCTGAAAGCTGTCTCAGATATAGAAATGGAACCCGGGTTTTCAACTGCTGTGCTGAATGCCATTCAAATTGTAGCCAGTAAGTTAAAACCCGCATATAAATACTGTATTCTTTCATTTGATGAAATGTCGTTGAAACGAGGATTAGTTTATAATAAAAAGACAGATTGTATTGATGGTTATGAAAATTTTGGTTCCTACAGTACAGGTTCATCCAATCTTGCAACCCATGTTCTTGTTTTTATGGTTCGGGGTCTTTGCAAAAAGTGGAAACAGGTTATTGGTTACTTTTTTGCATCACAGACAACCTCTTCAGCAACTTTGAAGATTCTTGTCACAGAAGCCCTTTCAAAATTATTTGAATGTGGTTTGAAACCTGTGGCAATTGTTTGTGATCAGGGTACCAACAACCAAAAACTATATAGAACAGAATTGTGTGTGACAGTAGATAAACCATATATATTTATTAATGATCATAAAGTGTTTACCTTATTTGATGTGCCACATTTACTTAAATGTATAAGGAATAATTTTAAAAAATATCAAGTTAATTTTTCTGGTAATAGGACAGCTGATTGGAGTCATATTGTCTCTCTCTGGAAATCTGATTCCGAAAGTGTCCACAGAATTGTACCTAAATTAACAAAAAGGCATTTTCCAGTGGGAACTTTGGGTTCAATGTGTGTTAGGTATGCTGCACAGGTTTTGAGCCGATCTGTTGCTGCTGCCTTGAGCCTTTTCTGCACATTTGAACGTCTTCCTCCTGGTGCTGCCCATACAGCAGACTTCTGTTCTATTTTTAATGATTTATTTGATAGCTTAAACAGTCGTGTCCTCCATCATAAGACTCGGCCTCTATTGTCTGCTGTTACAAATAAATCATCCCATTTAAGTTTTTGGGCAAGCCAAATGGAATTTGTGAAGTCCCTTGAGTTTGTAACTCCAGGGAATCGTTCCACATTTCCATGCTTATTGGGATGGCAGATTACATTGTCAGCATTCTTGGAATTGATTCCACTTTTGCTGACAGACATTCCATTCATTCTGATGAGTAGATTTAATCAGGATGCTTTGGAAAATTTTTTTTCTGTTGTTAGACGCAGAGGAGGTAACAATGACCATCCAACTGCATATGACTTTCAGCAGAGATCTAGATTACTTGTGGCACAGAGTATTATTAGTACTTGCGGAATGACAAACTGTGAACCTGATCATGATGCAGTTTTAATTCCAATTGATGTACTTACACAGGATGCTGAGCATTCACATTGCGAAGACATTCCTGATTTAGAAATTAGTGTTGATAGTCCTTTTGTATCACAAATTGCCAATATCAATTCACATGACTTGCTGAAACAAAATTCTGCTACATATGTAGCTGGATTTATAGCTAAGCATGTAACAGTCAAATTCTCATGTTCAGATTGTCACAAAAGTCTTCTTGGTGATGGTACTTTATCTGAGAGCTCTGTATTTATGTATTTCAAAGAGTTCAATGAAGTAAGTAAAGGACTTACCTATCCCTCTAAAGACTTTGCGAAAACTGTAGCAGAAATGGGAGAAAAATTTAATGACCTCTTTTCTCTTATTTGCAATGAGAAGCATATTAAAAAGAAATTAACTTCCCAACTTAAACAGTGTGCTCATGAATGGCTTCAGTGTGAGCTTCATGACTTTGATGTATGGGAATACATTGTGGGTTATTATGTTCATTTAATGATAATATATAAAGTGAAGGCAATTTCCAAGGATATCACAAACAGCAAAAAAAATATTAAAAAGCTTAATAAGTTTTAGATATCTTGTCAATTATAAATTTTTGTAATTGTAGTAATTTGTAATTGTAATTTTTTATCATTCTAATTAATTTGTAAATATTATTATTATTTGATTTGTTTAATAAGCTCTGTTGTCTTGCTTAGATATGTGAATGACTTTTACATTTCATTCCATAATATTTGAAGTTTTAATCATGTAATTTGGAAACAATGTATATATATATATTTTTTTTTTTTTTGCAAATATTGTCAATTGAAAATTTTGCAATAGTATTTAAATTTTTAATCATCTCTTTCAACTATAATAATACATTTTTGAAAATTTCAATCAATTTGTAAATAATATTTTTTTGGTACTGACCTGCCTTACCTTAAATCATTCTAATAAAAATTGGAAATCATACATACTGTTTTATATTGTCAGTTGTACAAATTAAATTTTTAACAATGCTAACCAATTTGTAAATATTATTATTATTGTAAAGATGTTTCTATTCTTGGATCTCCCCAGCATAGACAACATGGCCCAACCACATGTTATCAAGTGTAAAAAACAAATAATTACCCCAAAGTGAGTTAGGATGTGTGGTTGTGTCCATGAATTTCCTACAGTATTTGTGTTGTGTTTGAGTATTGCAGCCTTCTGGAGTTGTGCATAGTTGTTTTTGTGAAGTATGCTGAGGCAAGGTGTGCTAGATGGGTGTATTTACTGATCTTGTCTGCGTGAGTTTTGTGCATGTTCTTGCAGATGGGCACTGCAATATTAATGAGATAGGTCTGTTTGTTGACCTTATCAACAAGTGTGATATATGGTTCTATCTGTGCAAATGGTGCAGTCCCAGTACAGCTTATATCACGGTGACTTAAGCATATTGGTATACTTTGTGGTGTGTACTTGTAGTGTTCTTAATAAGTGAGTGTTTGTGTGCTAGCTGTTGATGGACGATGACGCTACCTGATTGTGTGGGTGGAGGTAGTCTGTTTGGGACAGAAGGGGACAGCCTGATATTGTGGTCAATCATCTCATGTGTTACTATTATTATATATCTTGGCATTTGTAAATATCAAAATTTTAATTATTCAAATTAATTTGGAAATATTTTTTTTTTACATATATCTTGTGAATTGTAAATATCATTAAAATTTCTAAACATGCTAACCAATTTGTAAATATTATTATTTTTATTATTATTATATATCTTGTCACTTGCAAGTAGCATTAAATTTTTTAATGCTTCTAATCAATTGTTTAATATTATTATTTTATTATTATTATTATTATTATTGTATATCTTATCAATTGTAAATAGCATTAAAATTGTTAATGCTTTCAATTTGTAAAAAATTCCAAATGTTATTAAATTTGTTGTAAAAAAAAAATAAAAGTAAATAAATAAATAACTAATCAACAAAATTAAAAATAGTTTCGTTTCTTAAGTTGAAAGTTAAGTTTTATTAATGTTGAGATAAGAAAAGTCCAAAACAAAAATGCCATGCAGATTTAAAACACTTTTTTTTTTTTTTTTTTTCCATTCAGTTATTTATAAAATTTGTTTT